>JARYHS010012519.1:173363750-173710311 GCA_031002005.1 Vandiemenella viatica | reverse complement strand
TGAATTTCTAAGAAATCTTTTGCAGAAAAAAATTGAGAAACGAGTACTGGTACTGCATGAAAAATTTAACGGAAATTGATAACTCCTTGTTTTTAAAAAACCTTTAATCTTGAAGGAGGGTGATGAAAGATTTGGAAAGTTGACGAGTGTGCACCCGCTGAAGATTATCATGTAAACTGCGGGAAAATACCATAGTGGTAAATTAAGGGTAGTGGAGGTGGAAACTGTAATATTTATTTATTTATTTATCTGGTTCCATAGATCCCTGCTGAGGAAGGACCTCTGAGAGGTGAAACATGTCATTGGTTAGTACTACACATACAAGATAAATAATAATCATTGTGAAAAAATTATTACATGTTACAAATGAAGTTAAATAAAAATAAACATTAATTTTGGCCACTGAATTTTGCTGAAGTTATATTGGATACAATTAATTCTTTTCTACAAATTCTTGAATGGACTAGAACAGGGATGGCGAACCTATATCGATCTATGTACCATTTTTATCAAAGAAATGTTGAATGAAGCCATGACATGCTATCAAACAATCATGACTTAGTAATTAATGTGAAACGAAAAAATGAAGCTAGTGTAACTTCTGTTGTTACAAATTAGACACCAAATAACTTATATTAGGTTCATACTTTGTTACTTTTATCAGCATGCAAGCTGAAATGGAGTCATCTTACAATGATCTCGAAGTGAGTCTTTAATATTATTCTGGTTTGCTTTTTTGACAGAGATTTGTTTAATAGTGGCATTTTACAGCACTTACTGCTTTATCGCCTTTATTAATCATACCATATTTCTCAATCCACCAAGGTTGTAATCTCTGTTCCACTTATCCTCCACTTTTTTTTAAACCAAATTAGCCATAGTGAATAGTTGTACATGTAACTGTAACAAACTTAAACAAGCTGCTATTTACAAGATTAGTTTTAAAAATGCAAGAACTATGCGTAATTGGTAAAAGCAGTAAATGACGTTAACAAAACTAAACAAGTGAAGAAGTTAGCTTAGCGCCCCTCCCGCCGCTCACTCAGTCCGTCCGGTCAGAAATTCGCTTGAAATCTACTTCTTTTGCGCAATCTGTAGTCGTTCTGGCATCGGTACTTTCGTTCACGATGAGCTTTGTTATTATGTATGACCTTAAATTAAGTAGACGAAAAAATAGATTTCTTATATCAATTAGGTACCTACTTAATTAACACCATGCCCAGATTATTTGGCCGCGTGCCTTCATTTGTAAGCGTGCCATTGTTCCGCCATCCTTGGACTAGAAGGATATGCCAATAAGATAATCTCTCAGTTTTTCTTTAAATACATCTTTCTTTTATTGAAATTGTGTACCCGCAAATTAGATGTAGACAGGTTAAAATATTCTATGATAAATCACATGAGAGAATATATATATGCTGAAAAGTCATTGTAAGAATATTAACTTTTTAAAGAATTGCCTGCATGAAGGTCTTGGTTTTACACTACACAGCATTCATTCTAATAGCTCTTTTCTATGCTATGAACATATTTTTTTTTTTTTACTACTTTGTGAAGAGTTTCCCCCAAAAAAATATGTCATATGACATGACTGAATGAAAAACTGGGGTGACCTGTAGTTACAGCACATGGATCAGCCACTGAAAGGATTTCATCCTTGGTGGATCAACATCTCCAACCCTTTGTACAGAAGCTACCCTCGTATGTCAATGACACTGCACATACAAACATTCCCCACAGTCATGGTCTCAGTGCCCTGGCACAATTCCAAGATCTGTGACCCTCACACAGCCAGCCTAGTTCATACTTTCTTTCTCGGCTAATTCTCTCCAAAAACTTCTTTACCTTCAATTCTAATGTATATCGCCATATCCGTGCCCCCCCCCCGACTCCATCCTATGCCGACCTATTCCTTGGGTGCCTGGAGGAACATATCCTGCACCACACCCCCTTTAAACCCACTATGTAGTTCAGATACATAGATGATGTATTTATGATCTGGACCCACAGTGAAAACCAACTCCTAGAATTTTTCCATTCCCTTAATAACATCAGTTTCACCTGGACCTACTCCCACTCAAACATCACGTTCAATGATGTGATCATCACCCTCAGGCAATACCTCTGTCCACATCAAACTTACTAATTTACAGCAATATCTCCACTTTGACAGCTGCCATCCATTCCATATCGAATGTTCCCTCCCTTACAATCTTGCCATCCATGTCAGGCACATCTGACCTGATGCTGGTTCCCTCTGCCAGTCCTCCCAGAACCTATCCCATGCCCTTATTTCTCATCATTACCCTACGGATCTTATACATAAACAGATGTCCTGTGTGATCACACACTCTCCATTTTACCTCTCTCAATCGTCGCCCAAAAAACCAACCATAGCCCTGCCTTTGTCACCCAGTTCTCTCCCGGCCTCGAGTCCATCAACCATTTCTTATGACAGGGGCATGAATTCCTTCACTCCTTTCCTGCAATGTACACCCTTCTACCCAAAATTCTACACACAGTCACCCATACATGTTTTAACAGATCACACTATCTCAAGAACATCTTGTTCCACAAATACCCTCCGTTAAACTATTCAAAAAAAACCTTATGGATCTTTTCCAAGCTATAGATCTTGCTGCAAAACCTGCAGATGCTTTCCCCCACTACTACATATTCAACCCTACCACAAGTGAAACTTTCCCCCATCGTCACATGTTCAACAAATCACGTATATACCTACTTACATGCTGCCCCTGCACGAGTTCTTACATAGTCCTCACCACATAGCAACTCTCAATCAGAATGAATGGCCTCAGACGAACAGTCCACACCCGCGACTTATACCCTCCAATACTAGAACATGCCAATAGCCATGATTCCGACAACCTCAATGACTGCTTTACTGTGAGGCCAATCAGAGTTTTCCCTGAAACTACCACTGCATTAGAACTCTGAAGATAGAAACTTGTGTACCTGATTATCCCGACCTCCTCCTGGCCTCATCCACTGGTGAGATCCTACCACTTAACCCAACACTTTTTATTTTTGTTTGTATAATAATTTTTAATTATATCTTTTAACTAATAATAATTTTAACAAATTTCTTTTTCACATCAATACTAGGTACCGTTTGTTTTATATATTCATTTTACCACCATTTACGATATGTATATATTATCTCAGACATATTGATAGTCCACTTCTTAACAGTTCACTCCCACCCTTTCTTCCGCTGTCCAGACAGTCATGGGGTAACCCTCGGTGTGTGCACACCTCCGAAACCGAATGGCTCATTATGTAGTGCATGAATGAGGTTTTATAATGTATTTTTGTGTCTATCTTACGTGTTATTCACTCATTGCAGCCCTCAACTTTGGTATGTGATGGGTTACTTTCCCTATCCTTTATTATTTATATCATCTACCAGCTTCCTCTTTCCTTTGTATCATTACCAAATGAAAATAAGAGGAGTATTTCTGTTTAGTTAATTCTAGATCTGCTGTCAGAGAAAATCTTCTTACTACAAAGGAGGCACTGCTTAACATCTTCAGTAGTATTGTGATATGTTCTTGCCAACTGAGTTTCTCATCTATTTGAATTCTGAGGAATTTTATACTCTTTGTTTCTGAGATAGTGTTATTTTTATAGCTTATATGTAAATCCTGCTGCACTTTAAACCTAATATAATGTGTTTTATCAAAATTTAATTTTAATGAGTTTGCCTTAAACCAATTATTTACTTCAGTAAGTACAGCATTTTCAAGTTCTAGATTACTGTTTGGTGTTTTTTCAGTAAAATATAATATAAATATATAAAATATAATATCATTTATAAAAATAATAATATGATAAAATTAATGGTATAATATAAATATTATTATTATTTGACATCATATGATATTGTCGTCTTACTGTAACCATTTACAATATATTACATTTTTGTTGGTTTTTTCCCCCTGCCTATTACCCACTAATCAACCTTATCTCCAGCTGTCGTTTTCCATCATCCATGTAGTCAAATTTGGAAGGTTTACACATGTCACATGTTTCATCACCCTTCTATGTAATTAAGGGTTCTGCCGAAATGTGAATTTTGTTCCTCTTTTTTGTGTTGTCACAACCATCCTGCCTTTAAGCCTGGAAAGTAATGGGTTTGTTTTCTGCTTAATTTTGTTTTGTTATAGTGATTATATATATTTTCCTTCACAACATGAAAATAATGGTCCAGAAGAATTGCTTCAATTCTGTGAGATTCTAGCAAAAGAATAAAAACATAGCTTTTTTTTGGCCTGTTGTTTTGAACCATCTTTGTAGTTGACTTGGCATGAAATAAATACTGTTAAGGGATCTTTGTTCTGCTAAATATTATTTACATCTCTTTTTTTTTCCAGAGTTTACCTTTGCAAGCAGTGGCAAGAGTTGAAAGTTTTCAATGATCATACTGCTATGGCAACTGGAGTACGTTTTGGTCGACATTCACAATATATTGCATCAACCAGTATGGACAGGACTCTTAAACTGTACGGAATTTAGTCCAGAATTCAGACTCATCGAGGTATTATAATTAATTTGTGTTTTAGCACAACCAGTGTGTATAAAGTCTAGTTCAATACAAATGAACATTTGTTATACTGGTGCTGGATTTTTCATAACACATAAGATTTGAGAATAGCCCAATTGTTATTTGTTAAATGTGCATTAAGCTCCACCTCACCCATTTTTTTCATCAGTACTATGATATTCTCAACCTGCAATCCACAGACCACTGGTGGTCTGCAAAGATGGTTCAGATGGTCAGCAGGCAGAGTAATATAAATTTAGATACCGTATTTGTACTGTATAAGGCTATAAGTGAGTAAAAGCTATATAAACTCAATTTTTTAAATGCACTGAACTTTTCAATGACCTGGCAAAAATATGGCATATCAAGTTGGAATCAAAAAGAGCATCTTTCATTAAAGGTTTAAATTAATGACTGTTTTCACAGTAGGTGTGAGAGATTGTAACACATAGTGGGTCTGTAACATAAGAGTGCTGTCAGGTGTTGTTTCTTATATTTATTTTTTTGCATCTAGGTCGGTGATATAGTGCAGCATCCAGCCTATTATAGCATTATTTATTATTCATTTTGTTACTAATTATTAAGAGTCTGACAATATCTAAATAACTTTTAATGGTTTACTTCCAGTTTCATAACTGTTTCCGCAGAAATTCAAAACATTATTTTAGATTTATTATATTACTAGTTAACCTGACAGTCGTTGTCCTGTCTAAATCTCAGTGTTTGTTTTGTGATCATTTTGTAAATTTGAGAAAAGCTGTTGAAAATGTGTAAACAAAACAAAAATGAAAAAAAAACAACATATTTTTGATTCAACATTGTATTTATTAACAATCGTGTCCATGGTTATTCAGTTTGGAGAGGAGTACATTCAGAAGTACGCCAATACACAGAATAATGACATTGAAATACTGACTATCGAGTTGAGTAACTGCACGGTCACGTCAATCTACAAGCTACCAAATGTGAATTTCCAATTCAATCCACCAGCAAATTTCTGCAGTCAGACTTCACGTATTGTAGCTGGTGACTTTAACAGCCATTGCAGCATTTGGGGATACGAGAATGGGGAAGCCGTACTAAAGTGGGCAGAACATCATAAGATGACTCTTCTTCATGACAGTAAACTCCCACATTCTTTTAACAGTGGAAAATGGAAATGTGGTTATAACCCTGATCTACTGTTCGTAAGTGATGCCCTGGCCCCCATTGTACCAAAACATTTTCACAACCAATACCTAACACCCAATCGACCAATATACATTCAGACATTTGCAGCAATCAGACCATTGAAGATTCCATTCCGACAAAGGTTCCTTTCAATAAAGCTAATTGGACAGCTTTTACTGAAAATTTAGATTATATGATTTCAAAAATAGTACCTTTGCCTAAACACTATAATGACTTGTAGAGGCTGTGGAAACAAGTTGCCGTCTTTCAATTCCTAGAGGTTGCCGCACAGTGTATATTCCAGGCATGAATGAAGAGGTTTCACCTCTCCTGCAGGAATATCTGAGGCTCTTTGAAGAAAACCCTTTTAGCCAGGAAACTGTAGGATCTGGGTTAATACTGTGCTCCGCACTTTCAAAGACTAAGCAAGAATGTTGGATTGAGACCATGTAAAACATGGATCTGTCTAAAAAATAGCCGAAAGACTTAGCAATGATCCATGTGTAACCAATACACATGCTAATGTAACACCCAACCAAATAGCACATCAACTATTACTGAATGACAAAGGAGGAAGACTCAGAAGAAGAGACAGGAGTAAGATAGTAAGACAAACACAAGTAGAAACAAAAGATCTCTCTACATAATTTCAAATGAATAGCTTTCAAATGAATGACGAAAGCTATTAAAATGTGCAAAACTGCTAAAGCAACAGGACGATATAACTGTGGAGCAGATTAAACATTTTGTGCCGTTGCAGTGGAATGCCTTTGCGTCTTTACAACAGCTACCTCTAAGGCAAACAGATACCTTCTTAGGTAGTTATTGCCATATTGAAACTGCGAAGACTCTTCTATTCCCAAAAACTATCGCCCTATTTCTCTGTTATGCCATCTCTACAAGATATTTGAAAAGACGCTGCTTAATCATCTGAGCCCAAAAAATCAAACCGAAACTGATTCACCAGCAAGCGGGTTTCAGACCTAACAAAAACTGCACCACACAAGTCCTCAACCTGACTCAGCACATTGAGTATGGTTTTGAGCTAGTGCTGATCACAGGAGTGGCCTTTGTAGACCATTCTGCAGCGTATGACACTACAGCATAACATTCTGTTGCATAAACTATATCATCCACAAACGATTTTGAATTTACAGAAATCATCCAAATTTTACTTCAAAACCGAAGGTTTTACATCAAATTTCAGGGCAACAAAAGTCGATGTAGAACACAAAAAAATGGGCTACCCCAAGGAAGTGTCCTGCACCGTCATTATTCAACATTTACACTAATGATCAACCCCTGCCACCAATGACTCGAAGTTTTTTATCTTTGCAGATGATTTAGCACTAGCAGTACAAGCCAAAGATTTTGAAACAGTAGAGGAGTGTTTAAGTAATGGTTTATGAGCTTTCACCTCCTATGAAGACAATCAGTTGAAACCGAATCCATCCAAAACTCAACTATGCGCCTTCCATTTACAAAACAGACATGCCAACAGGAAACTGAAAGTTAGATGGGAGGGTGTAGAACTAGATCACTGTTTCAATTCAAAATATCTCTGAGTTACACTAGATCGCTTCCTCACTTACAAAAAGCACTGCTTAAATACAAAGGCAAAGTTTCAGCCCACAACAATATCCTGAGGAAACTCACAGGAAAAGTATTGGTGCACATCCCACAGTGTTCCAATCATCAGCTCTTGCACTGTGTTATTCTGCTGCAGAAAATGTCTGTCCCGTTTGGTACAAGTCTGCTTATGCCAAACAAGCAGACATAGTAAATATCTTGGTTCTCCGGGTGGAGCCGCGTCGATTTGTTAAAACCTAACGTTTCTGCCATCTTGCTGTGGCTTTCATCAGAGGACTGCTTGTAAGTTTGCCGCTATCGCCTTATATAGCAGGAGCGCTAGCCGCCGCGGTGACGTCACCGCGCCCAGTGTAGGCGGTAGGATGGGGCCGTTCGACTTCGGTTTTTCTGAGCAAGTATGACCAAATATGGTCAAGTTGTAAACCATTGTCGGCATTAATGTTGTTGGGCTGTTTTTGAATTTCTAGCGCTTCTCTTATGCGCCTAGGCCACCATCTGCTTTCAGTGGCTATAACGCTTGTCTTATCGAATAAATTGATGGCCGCTATCGGCTGAATGTAAACTACAGCGGACTTGCTTGCGTCATTATTTTTAAAATGCCTGATGTGTTCATTGAGCCTCTCCTTAACAGTGCGTCCGGTTTCCCCAATGTAAACCTTGCCGCAGCTACAAGGAATTTCATATACTCCTGGTGTTTGCAAATGTTCTCTCTTGTCTTTAACGCTGGTCAGGATGCTGGATAATTTCCTGGGGGCTTTGTATACGGGACGGATATTCTTCTTTTTAAGTAGCCGACCAATTTTATCCGTAACTCCTTGGATGTATGGCAGAACGGCCACTGCCTTGTCAGGTGGTTTGTTGTTTTCCGCCGATGATGCTGCAGTGCGAGACAAAGTGGAGCGATCCAGGCATGCCAAGGCTTTATTACAGGCAGCCACGCTATATCCATTGGCTAGAAATGTCTCCTTTAAACTTCTCTTTTCAGCGGCCATACTCTCTTCGTCACATACCACGGATGCGCGGAGTGTTAATGTTTTTAAAATTCCACTTTTGATCGCTGGATGATGGTGAGAGTCGGCGTGGAGGTACCGATTAGTATGAGTTGGTTTTCGGTAAACTCGGTGGCCCAAGGAGCCATCATCATTTCTTGTAACTAAAACATCCAGGAACGGGAGTTTGTTGTCGCTTTCAATCTCCATTGTGAACTTGATCTTATCATGGGCTCTTTAAATGATCGAAGAAGACGTGAAGCGATTCTATTCCATGGGGCCAGACGACAAAAGTGTCATCCACAAATCTCACCCACAGCGACGGTTTCAGGGGGGCGTTCTGGATAACTTCATCTTCGAAGGTTTCCATATATAAGTCGGCGACTACTGGAGACAGTGGGCTTCCCATGGCGGCTCCTTCCTTCTGTTGGTAGAATTGATTCTTGTACTGGAAGAAGGTAGTTTTCAGGCAGAATCCGTAAGCGAAGCCCATTCCAGTGGCAAGTTGAGCGATTCTAATCGCTCTCTGATTATATTAATGACCTCGTTTACTGGCACATTTGTAAAAAGAGACGTGACGTCGAAGCTGACAAGAATTTCATTTTCTTCTAGTCGTCTGTTCCTGATGATTTCAATGAAGTGGGAGGAATTTTTGATGGTGGAGGAAGAGTTCTTTAAGATCTTCAACTTTTCTGCTAAGTATCTGGCCAATGGATGCGTAGGAGATTGGAGAGCGCTGACGATAGGTCTCAGAGGTACACCGTCTTTGTGGATTTTTGGAAGGCCATAAAATCTAGGAGGGAGATTGTTGGAAGTAGTTAATCTTCTCTTCGCCTCAGGTTCAATTGATGTTGCTTCGCGTATTTTGGTGGCTACGAGGCGTCTAATCTTTTGTAGGGGGTTGATTCTTAATTTCTCATACGTCTCGTCTTGCAAAAGCGTCTCCACCTTCCGATGGTATTCGTCAGAATACATGACAACAGAAGCGTTGCCTTTGTCAGCAGGTAAAATAACTATATCATCCCTCTCTTTTAACTGCCGAAGGGCAATACGTTCTTCTCTAGTGATGTTCGGTGCAGGTGGCCTTGCAGTTGATAAAATCTTCGCCGTGGCGCTTCGGATCTCGTATGCATCGTCAGCAGTTAGGCAGGAGACAGAGGACTCCACTGCAGCAATGACCTCGTCCTCGGTATTTTACCTGCTGACAAAGGCAACGCTTCTGTTGTCATGTATTCTGACGAATACCATCGGAAGGTGGAGACGCTTTTGCAAGACGAGACGTATGAGAAATTAAGAATCAACCCCCTACAAAAGATTAGACGCCTCGTAGCCACCAAAATACGCGAAGCAACATCAATTGAACCTGAGGCGAAGAGAAGATTAACTACTTCCAACAATCTCCCTCCTAGATTTTATGGCCTTCCAAAAATCCACAAAGACGGTGTACCTCTGAGACCTATCGTCAGCGCTCTCCAATCTCCTACGCATCCATTGGCCAGATACTTAGCAGAAAAGTTGAAGATCTTAAAGAACTCTTCCTCCACCATCAAAAATTCCTCCCACTTCATTGAAATCATCAGGAACAGACGACTAGAAGAAAATGAAATTCTTGTCAGCTTCGACGTCACGTCTCTTTTTACAAATGTGCCAGTAAACGAGGTCATTAATATAATCAGAGAGCGATTAGAATCGCTCAACTTGCCACTGGAATGGGCTTCGCTTACGGAGTTCTGCCTGAAAACTACCTTCTTCCAGTACAAGAATCAATTCTACCAACAGAAGGAAGGAGCCGCCATGGGAAGCCCACTGTCTCCAGTAGTCGCCGACTTATATGGAAACCTTCGAAGATGAAGTTATCCAGAACGCCCCCCTGAAACCGTCGCTGTGGGTGAGATTTGTGGATGACTTTGTGTCTGGCCCCATGGAATAGAATCGCTTCATGTCTTCTTCGATCATTTGAAACAGTGCCCATGATAAGATCAAGTTCACAATGGAGATTGAAAGCGACAACAAACTCCCGTTCCTGATGTTTTAGTTACAAGAAATGATGATGGCTCCTTGGGCCACCGAGTTTACCGAAAACCAACGCATACTAATCGGTACCTCCACGCCGACTCTCACCATCATCCAGCGATCAAAAGTGGAATTTTAAAAACATTAACACTCCGCGCATCCGTGGTATGTGACGAAGAGAGTATGGCCGCTGAAAAGAGAAGTTTAAAGGAGACATTTCTAGCCAATGGATATAGCGTGGCTGCCTGTAATAAAGCCTTGGCATGCCTGGATCGCTCCACTTTGTCTCGCACTGCAGCATCGGCGGAAAACAACAAACCACCTGACAAGGCAGTGGCCGTTCTGCCATACATCCAAGGAGTTACGGATAAAATTGGTCGGCTACTTAAAAGAAGAATATCCGTCCCGTATACAAAGCCCCCAGGAAATTATCCAGCATCCTGACCAGCGTTAAAGACAAGAGAGAACATTTGCAAACACCAGGAGTATATGAAATTCCTTGTAGCTGCGGCAAGGTTTACATTGGGGAAACCGGACGCACTGTTAAGGAGAGGCTCAATGAACACATCAGGCATTTTAAAAATAATGACGCAAGCAAGTCCGCTGTAGTTCTACATTCAGCCGATAGCGGCCATTCAATTTTATTCGATAAGACCAAGCGTTATAGCCACTGAAAGCAGATGGTGGCCTAGGCGCATAAGAGAAGCGCTAGAAATACAAAAACAGCCAACAACATTAATGCCGACAATGGTTTACAACTTGACCATATTTGGTCATACTTGCTCAGAAAAACCCAAGTCGAACGGCCCCATCCTACCGCCTACACTGGGCGCGGTGACGTCACCGCGGCGGTCGCTGCCACTATATAAGGCGATAGCGGCAAACTCACAAGCAGTCCTCTGATGAAAGCCACAGTAAGATGACAGAAGCGTTAGGTTTTAATAAATCGAAGCGGCTCCACCCGGAGAACCAAGATATTACATACAGTGACCGCGGAAGCCTTCGTAATCATTTGATTAAATAGACGTTGTCAGATGAAAATGAATCTATCAAAACGCAGTGAAAACGTAGGCAGAATACGATTAAAATTGTACTAAGCCATCTGAATCAAACTGGCAATTAAAATCTTATGTTTGATTTGTTTCGCATGTATTAAGCATGCTTATCGGCAACTGTAACTCAATATTTGTCGACGTCGAGATCATTAGAGGCGGGAAAGGACTGGAGGCAAGAAACGAGAAGGAATTTGGTTTTTGAAGGAACAATCCCGACATTTACCTGGAGTGATTTAGGGAACCGAAATCTGAACGGCCGGGCGAAGATTCGAACCCGCGTCCTCCCGAATGCGAGGCCAGAGCGTTACCGCTCACCCACCACGATCGGTCTTTCGAAAGAGATGGTAAGAAAATTAAATTAAATCTACGGCAGTGGTAGTATCGGAGGGGAGTGGGGATGGGAGGGAATTGCTCTGTACGATTCTTAGAGAAATGTATTATCTGGTTAAACGATTGGTGTCATTTGTAATAAATTTTTCATGTAAAAAACAAAAGCTACAGAACACATGGTACGTCAAGGCCAAGGTCTTATTGGGCACTTGCAGTTGAGGTGTAACATATGTCTAAGGTTGTATAAAAATGGTTTTTTGTCTTATGTATTCTAAGGGAAAGGTTAGATTGAAGTAGTTATTTACTTAAAAAATAAATAAAACCTTTAAAAATCATGTTGGCGTGTGGTTTTTTCACAGTCTGACGTCGTTGTCTTGGTTATTCTGCAACTCAGTGTTACAGATTTCCAAGTATTTTGAGAACCGACCCAGCTCGTTTTCAAACTTTACATGATCCGAATGTTTCATTTTAACGTCAGTTGGGTTGAGGATGGACTATACATTATCTGCGCCCACTCACCTCGTTTTCTTGTCTGCAGAGGGCATGCAGGCATTCTCCAAGATCACCCGCAGCTATTGGCCCATATTCAGGACCTGGCTGGACACAGCACCTGATGTTCACATCCTCATACCAGACTACATGGAGGTAAGCCAGAGTACTTGAAACGGCTGATAGTTCAAGTAGACTTAGAAACAATTAGATAAATCGCTAAGCGAAAAATGATCGTTTAACAACTCGTTTTCAATTGTAATTTTTATACCGTTCAAGGGAACAGACAAAACATTGGTCAAGCCCATTCTTGATCATGACAGGATATTTTGGGACCAGATTTAAGATTAACTAATACATAAGCCAGAGGGTTTATAAAGGAGAGCAGCCAGATTTTGAAATTACCCGAGAACATAGTCAGTAACAGATATTAGAAAGGAATTGGATACTGGTTCGTGAAAGGAACAGTGGGTCTATATAAGGAATACATTGGCGATAAAACATGGATGGATATTGGAAGAAGAAATAGGAGTAATATGTTGAAAAGAAGAGATAATCACAAATTACAATTTGTTTTCAGGGATAAATGAGTATGAAAGTCTCCATTTGTGCGTAGAAGAGTGGAAGAATAAATACGGGATTATTCAAAAACATGGAGCATATTTTGCATTTTTATTTCTCACAGACTAATAAAAGATACAAATGCGAGCCGCACATCACTGTATAGAGGAAATTTTAAAGTTTTAATGTATGTATTCTGCATGAGCATCAAGAGAAATCGTCAAAACGATAGTCCATTTCTTGCCAACATCTTCATAGACGTTCAAGAACGACTGACGCTTTTCCTTTTGCAGGTGCACCCATATTCTATGAGTTTCTTAAGCCTATGATAAATCTGTTTGTGATGAGATGGTACTTTATTGAACTTACGACGAAAATGCACGCTGGATTCAGTAGCACACTGTAGGCGCGAAGAGCACCGCAGTTGCGGCGGTGTCCCGATCTTACCCTCGGACCTTGAAAATCCGGGAGATAAAAAAAAAAAACGGCTATCCTGATCTGGGTTTTCCATGGTTTCCCTAGATCGCTCCAGGCGAATGCTGGGATGGTTCCTCACAATAGCCCATGGGCGCCACCTGCCATATCCCGTATATCCCTTCCAAACCATTACCTTTCCTGATACGTGCAATGCACCCTCCGCCAAACACTTTTAGTGAATCGTGGAGTAATTGTAATAGTAATAGTAATAGTAGGCTTCTGTAGCTTCGCCATTTCCCCGTATACAAACTACAGCGTCGTTGGCGGCAGCAATGGGAACTAATAGGGGAGCGTCCACAAACTACGTGGCTCCGTCTATGGCAGGGGGGAGGGGTTGGCTGGGAGGCTACGCTGCGCTACGTGGGAGGGGGGGGGGTTCCGAGTCAGGCCACGTCGTAGCTTTCCATTCATACCATTTTTCACAGTTAAAATGAGAAAATGAGTTATAGAACATACAACAGCATGTGAATATTTATTTCCTTCATTTAATTATCTCTGAATTTAATTTACAATAGTCTGACAAGAGGAAACAGTACAAAATTTCCTGTGGAATCAAAAGGGGGAAAAAAAGCCACTGCTACATGGGGGAAGAGGGGGGATTTACGGAAGGTCAAAATGGAGCTACGTGGTTTATGGACGCTCCCTTGGCAGGGGTTACAATCTTTGAACCTTCCTGTATCAGGTGATGTCTATTGTCTGGCACGTTTTTGTATGTTTTATAGTTTAATAGAAATAAAAATGCAAAAGCTGCTCCTTCTTTGTGAATAACTCTATTATCGAGGGATATGCTGAACAATTTAACTCTAACAGTGAAAGAATTTAAAGTGGAAATTTATTAGGGCAAAGTAAGCGAGCAGGAATATTGCTTCCAGGACATAAGCTCCATCACAGTAAATAATGGCCACAAAGTATTTGATGAAACAGTGGCACAATGAATTATTTGGCTTTCATGAAACTTGTGTAACTATTGTTATAATATTTTTTGCTATTGATTGTTTCAGAAAATAATGACGAACAGTGAACTAATAGAAAAGGCAGATCTCTACAGATTCGTGTATCCGTGGCTGGGAGACGGATTGCTGACTAGTTCAGGTGAGTCAATTGCATCAATATCGTCAACCGGAGTATTCATCTATGAATTATTTTGTTGTCTGGTTAAACGATTGGTATCTCTTATATATCTCCGGTAAAAAACAAAAGATACTGAGTACGTTATGTGCCAAGCCCTACGTTTGAATCATATTCATAGACCAAGAAGAGATTATAAATTCAAGATAGTGGAATAATTAAACATGTCGTATCTGGTGGATCAATTCTTGGTTCTCTACTATTCTTACTATCTGTAAATATTTTGTCACTCATTTTAGTTGATACATAAAACGTGCTTTACACTGATGACAGAAATATATGTAGAACATTTTGTATACACAGCAAATGATATGCTTAAAAAGCAGCTCAGCCAGGTTCAGTATATTACATTACAATGTCTAAAAGATACAAATTAGCTTTACCATTAACTAAGATCAGATAAGGCCTAGCTACAATACGGTATATTGTGAAACAAGCTAATGGAGGAAGCAACATATTAATTTCCTGGGAGAATATGCAAATTCCAACTTATAGCCGAAGCAACGGTTTGAACAGTTCTTAAAAAACTTACTTCAGTATCGTTCTTATTAGGAGTAATACGTGGGATGTATGAAAATAATATGGATGCAATAGTTTCATATTTTAATCCTATAATTCTTTTATGTATTCTTTTTTTGGGGAAATTTCATGCAAATCTGTGACGTTTTCAAAAGTTTTAAAATCTGCATGCAATGATGATACAGTATATCTATACGTTCCTGTGTTTTGTGGCATACAATGGTAAATACTTCATTCATCCTCAGTATCTACGTACTTAGTGCACGAGATAGTCACTACACAATTTCTCGCTATCATATTTATAGCTAATATTTTAAATTGGAGGTTGCGTGGTTCTGACTTACTAAAGCGACTGGATACAGCAACATTTTCAATTGCATTATTATATCACAATGTTCTCGCATTCATCACAGATGGTAGCCAATATTGCCAATGAAGTTTTAAAAAAAAAAAAAAACAACTACTTAACGTCTCTTAACAGCGAGGTCTTAAGAGACGGGAAAGGATGGGGGACAAGGAATGGGAAGGAATTCGGCCATGACCTTTTGAAGGAAGCATCCCGGCATTTGCCTGGAGTGATTTGGGAAACCATGGAAAACTCAAATCTGGATTCCCGGACGGGGATTCGAACCGGCGTCCTCCCTAATGCGAGGCGAGAACGCTAACCGTTACAATACCACGCTCGTTTTGCCAATGAGGCCTGGGCGGAAACTGGTGGAAGAACTGGTAGTAGTGTGTGGAAGGGAAGAGATGACTGTGTCTATAAAATCACCCCTTATTTCAGGAGTAAGTAAAAAAAAAACATCGATATAACTATTACGCATATTGCCACCTGCATCTGAGCCAAAAACTCACCACTATAAAGGGATAATGAAAGTTTAATTAACTGCGTGTGGCTACACTCATTTTACTATACATTTTAATTTTTAATCCACTTCTGGATACATAACCAATGAAAAAAACAGCAGCAACCAGTTTAAATCCTGATAAAAACCATCGATATAGCTAGTTATATACGTTTAAAACTGCTAATATGCCGAAAATTTATTACAGTACAAAATGACGAAATCTGATACATCATACTGCTCAAAATAGCCGCTGCTATCTTGCGCGCCATTTCTGACAGACAGCTGTGACATAACACTGTCGACAGAAACTATATTGTGACATTAAATTTTCTTGTCAAGTAAAAGACAGTAAGACATTCGCTGTCATACTACAAACATTGAGTTGGAATGGATGTTAATGAAGTGGTCGTATGTGATTCAAAGTGGCTATTTATTCACATCAAAGTGGCAATGGAACCCTATCACAATCCTTATAAGGACAACAATTGCCTTAAAAAACTGTTTCGGTAGATATGATCTATGGACCAGCACCCTACGTTTCATCCAGGATTGAACAAAATTAGGAATAACGCGATGTGGTTTCATATACTTGAGATGCTTTTTCAGGTGACGGCTTTTGCAGATAAGGAAGTCGTGGAGTGGAATAAATTAGCAAACAATTTAGTTACCTCAAACAATGAAAGAATTTAAAGTAAAAACAGGCGAAATGCAGTGAAATTGCCATTGTGGCATATGCACCTTCACGATTAAAAGTTGATTTGTTTTGATTGAACCTGGCTCGTGGGAGAATGTAGCGCAAAATATCAGGCGCTGTTTATCCATCCACATTACGCTGATTGTTAATGGAATCAGTTTTGACACATAACAGCACTCAAATCATGCTCTTCCTGAATGTGGTCTCCTATTCAATTATGATCAATTTGCCGTGCCACACAAAATATAGTAAGCGGTGTCGATGTTGTTTTGAATTACTTGTATATTCCAGAGAGGCGCAGATAATGGCTGTCCTTCACTTGGTGAAGAAGGTGGATATTTTCGTTGACAGACTTAAAACTGTTCAATATTGTTCTGTGTGAAGCTACCAGCTTTGATAGATATTGAATAAGATAACCAAGTAGCAATTCCAGCGAATCCACTATTCAGTTTGCTGGATCGGTAACACCTATTTTACTCCCGTAGGCCCAGGGAAATGTTTTTTCCATTAGGAGAGTTCTCTCTGATTAAAGATTTCGATTGCTGGAGATACTATTGGTCCCGTGAATTACTATTTTAGAACATCAAATTTGTGTGTTGGGTGGTGATGACTTAGCCAATTTAAATACAGACTTGTGTGGTTCGGAATTTTCCGCCCGCTTTACGATAAACGAACAAGCAAAGTATAAGTACTTGTTATCTGGTGAATCTGATAATTACTACACAGTATTAGTGTTCACAAAATCTTTATCACACACAAAGAGATTAGGAGACATTCCTTACTGATAACAATGAAGGGATTTCAGAGGCATCTGAAAGGTGATCCTGCGTTTGAATTTGCAGTCTAAAAATTTCTTCAATGCTGATTGTACCCTGCACACGGTTGAATGGAGAAAGTAACATTAAGTACGGGCGTTTGCGGAAGCTCGTGTTGGCAGTACTGCCTACCTCTTGGCGCAGTACACCTCAAATTTATGATACTATTGGTAGGACTTCCGAAAAACCAACTCAGCATACCGACTAGTTAGTTCAGCTTGATGATTTGCAAAGGTTTAATGATTTGAACAATGTAACGCTATTCAACCAGTGCTGAATCGTCTAGCAAATAAAATACGTGTGCTCCTCTACTGCCATGTGGAGTACTGTGTTGGATCCCCAAAAACTCGTGCATTTATTATCAGTCTTTGGTTCTGTGTTAAAGTTTACCGGTAACTTCCTAAGCTGGTCAGACGTAAGAAAACCGTATAGACACACTTCCTGGTCCTAAAACTGTACAAAATTCATAATATTCCCAGCCATTCTGACATTTTAAAACGTCGTAATATTTAATTAAGCTTCTTAATCTCTTAAAACAAAATCGATTTAGAGATTTAAGTTCTCGTGGATACGTTTTGACGATGTTGAGGGGACTTCCATCCGTCACAGAATTCTCTCAAAACAAAAATTCGAATAAGTGTTATGTCAGGATGGATTTCGTTAATCCGACTTTCCTATTGGCGTACTTTGAACGTAGAAAAGTAATAACTACGCCACTAACGTAAAACTATTTAGATCATGTAATGAGTTTTGACAAAAGTAAGTGTAACAGAAATTTGAATACAACTTTTGTAATAACTATCTCTTACAATCAACTAAAAAGAATAAAATAAAAATGTTATTAGAAAATAAGCAAAAAAAAGTCGAATGCGATGATTGACTGAATAGTTAAAAATAAGTTGTTCGAATCAGTGATATTAATTACCGAAAATTGTTGAGATAAATAAATATTACGTTACATCACGAATACTTACAAATATTATACTCCATTCCTTGAGAATGTTGCATGAGGGTACTCGCTTCATATAATATTTTATTTTCAATATGTTGGAGGTGAAATATCTGTAGATTATTCTCCATATTTATGAATTATAAAATATCATAATTATGGATGTTATATACATACTTATAGCGAGTATTCTCCTGCGAAATTTCTTAAGCAATGGCAAAAATGATTACACAATCTAATAGTCGTAGGTTTCCCCGTTGTATCACCAGGGAGGAAATATTCATTTATTACCACATCTATAAGCAATTAAAATCATTGGTGTTCAATAAGTTGTCTTTAACTTCTCAGTCAATTTTCGCATTTTGTTCATTTCTAATAATTTATTTTATTTAAGAGTTGTTTTATATTTTCTACCACTCACAAGGTTAACGAGCTGATAGCAACGTCTCTATCGTAGCGTACAAACAATAGGGTCCTTGGCGTCCTGATTAGATAGCGCTCGTTCCCGTATTGTCTATTAACGATTTGTGTTATCCTATGTGTCAACAAGAGAAACCAAGACATACGTTTGTAGCAAACCAAAATGTTTTTCTCATTAATTCTCATGATACTCATAACGTATTTTACATTCACAGTCTCGTCGAATGGGCATATTGGTCAAACAAGTGAAGATGAAAGAACGGAGACTTTCCCGGGGAATAACTGCAGTGAAGTTTCCGCGGGTGTACCGCCGAATTGTGTTGTGAAAACACGATATTACGACAACTAACTCCGTCGTCTTTCTTTTGTGCGGAAACATCTGTACAGTATCTGTCGGTCAGCTGACGTGTACAGATGTTTCCGCACCTGAGGAAGACGGCGGAGCTAGTCGTCAAAACATCGTGTTTTTACAACACAATCCGGCGGCACTCGTGTGAAGACTTCATTGCAAGTGAAGATGAAATTTAATATAAATACGATTTTTCCTCAAATGCCTTCTCGTTACATCAGGTCGGAGCACCATCACAACTAGTGTTGTAAAAAAAACGTTTTTTTTTTACTTGAAAAAAAAAAAAAAAAAAAAAAAACTGTGGAAAAAACTTGTTTTTTCTGGGACATGTTTTTTTCATCACTACAAAATTTCACATTTTTAAGGCATTTATCTTTTAACATGACTATTTTAGAGTTTTACTAAGTACTTATCTTAATTTTTAAATCTACTATATTTTTCTGATTCATTAGAAAAAAAATTACAAAAATATTGGCAACATTTACGAATGGGGACTTCCCGAAAAGGCTAGGTTGCGTGAGAAGGAATCCCCGTTCCCCGTTGTTTGCATTGATACTCGCTATTTGAACTAGTGCTGCCAGCCCTACAAATTTATCTGTAGACCTACGGATCTTTTCAAAAAATTAGGAATTTTTTTGCCTCTTTTAATTAATTATTGTGCTTTCCTTATATTCGTTTACTTGTTAAACTCGCAGCGTATAGTGATACTGAGTCATTAAATTGTCAGTAATTATGAATCATTTCCTTGCAACTGTTGGCGTAAACCAACGATTGAAAACAAATAAAGCTCCTATTTTGCATGATAATAGATTTAAATTCAAACTTAAAAGACCGTAATACAGAACCATCGGCGCAGTCTTTATGCACAGTGTGTACTTTGCTCACAATTTAAAATTACAATTTCAAAAGCTTTTGCATACAATACAACCAGTAAAAGAAAACGTAACTATTTCTGAAGTAATGGATCTAGAGGAGACAGAAGAAGAAACAGAAAATTCCGACTCCGACCGACCTAGTGTTGGTAGTAGTGATACTAGTGAATGTGGTACCGACATAGAGGATGAATAAAAAATTATATTACCTATATAGATACATTTAGGAAACAATATGTAAGACAATATATGATTTAGTAAGATATAAAACACACATGTAAAATGATAGTTCCATAAATAAAACTATAATTTATCAAATATATTGTTTTCTGAAAAAAAAATTAGAAAAAAACAAGGGTGCTAGGTTTTTTTCATGTTTTTTTTTTCACAAATCTGAAAAAAAAACTTTTTTTTCAATTTGCAACACTAATCACAACGCTGCCGCACGCCTCTAACATGGTTAGCTGTTTCAGACTTCGACAATGGAATAAGTTTTCATCATTCAAGACTTTACTAACCAGATAGAAGAGCTGGAAGTGCGTAATTCTAAATCACCAATTGTAAAACCAAGTCCTATTTTCCTAATCTCTCTGCAGTGCATATTATGTGAGACTTTGTGATACTATAAATGGCGTCTTGACCATTGAATGTGGACGTTAGAGTTGATAGCCCCTGCGTATCTTTCGGAAGAGTAGGCTTGTCGGACCAGCACCGGGTTCCGCACTCTCCGTTTTTTACAACACTCTACACATAATAACAATTACCTTACCACACATACATAGCATTTAGACGCACGGAAGAAAGGAAATTATCACTCTACCTCGGCACCGAGCGTGGTGGGTGAGCGCTAATGCCCTGGCCTCACATTCGGGAGGACGTCCATTCTAATGCCCGTTCGGCCATCCCGATTTGGGTTTTCCATGGTTTCCTCAAATCACTCCAGAGGAATGCTGTTACAGTTCCTTCAAAACACCATGGTTGAATTCCTTCCCGTTCTTTGACTCAGTCCTCTCCCGCCTTTAATTACCTCGACATCGACGAAAAACACCTACCTAGGCACCGGGCTTTTTACGTAATTATCTCAGGGCAGAACACCATATTTTATCATACAGTACTATATTCCTAGACAGTTATTAATACCTTTCATTTATTATCTTGCTCCTCCGGCTGAAGCCGGGTAGGTTTATTAAAACGTTAGCTCTTAATAAATCCACGCGGCTCCGCGGAAGTCTAAGCAATCATCTGTCAGCTATTTTGCTTTTATTTTTTTCCTTCCGGATTTGTGCCTTGTCGATATCGATGTCACTACATGCGGTAGAGGAGAGGACGTGCGGGCAAGTCACGGAAAGGAATTCGACCATGAAATTTTGTAGGAGCATCCCAGTATTTGTCTGGACTGATTACGGTAAATCATGAAGAATCAAAATCTGGATAGCCGTGAGGGGTTCGAACCCGCGTCCTCCCGAATGCCAAGCCCGCTCTCCCACCGCAGTCGCTCTGTCATTTAGCATCAATTGGGGTGTACTTTCCCTAGGGGAAAGTAATACCAACCATGCAGCAGACTTAACATTATGAAGCGTGTATTCGTAAATTTCCTAACAACATCGGAATTTCTTTGTTCCATACAGTGGGCTCAAACTATTATTCTACTTTCAAACTCGATTAATTCTTTTCAGGTAACCATTATCACGTTGGCAAACATTTCACTGGACACCGACAGTTCCATCTGACAACCATCTTCCTATTTATATAATTTTGAGAAACTTTTTTTTTTTTTTTGGCATTCGGCTACTGGGCCATACAGCCAGATCAATGTGATTTGTTGCTATCAAGTATTGACACAAGGACACTACAACACGGACAAGACATTCACAGACACAACACTAAACACCCATGCCCTCGGCCGGACTCGAACCGGCGATCTTCGGTACGCGGAGCTAGCACTCTAGCCCCTACGCTACCGAGGCCGGCCGACGAGACACTTTCACGACCCGTACATTTGCCCCATACCATCCCATGACTTTTGGCATGTCAGTATGACGTTCAAATGACATTGAAGTTTTGGATTAATGTCAATATTAATTTATTTCATATCCTATTATACGAACTTTCTACAAAAAAAAAAAAGTTAAGAGTACGCATTCTTGAGCTTATCTATGGTTTCAGGATCCAAGTGGCACTCCCATCGCAAGATGATAACGCCGACGTTCCACTTCAAAATTCTCGATAATTTTGTGGACGTATTTGCGGAGAAAGCGGAGGTGCTGGTGAAGAAACTGAAGAAACATGACGGAAGGGAATTCTTCGACATGTATCCATACATCACCCGATGTGCCCTCGACATTATATGTGGTAAGTCTTTGGAGACTAGTAGAAATAAGCAAGGACAACACTGGAAATTAAATCCGAATACTTAGATTATTTATGTGCAGTTTTACTCCACGTAAGCATTATTCCGTAAGAGGGTGAGTCAAATGGAAACCTTAAATTTGTAATAAAAAATCGAAATTTCGCGCCGTTATCCTGTAAGTTGGTAAGCGTGCTACAAGCAGCGTGCAGAATGGCCTGTAGGTGGCAGCATAGTGCAGATGCACAAATACTCGCAGTATCAGTATAAAGATGGCTGCCCCACTTGAGACTTGCACCAGGGAAGAACAGCGTTCTGTTATTCGGTTTTTGAGTAGTGAAGGTGTGAAACCTATTGAAATTCATCGAAGAATGAAGGTTCAGTACGGTGATGCATGTTTGTCACAGCAGCAAGTCTACGAATGGAGTAGGAAGTTCGCAAATGGTGTGACTTCAGTGGAAGATGCTCCTCGTCCAGGTCAGGCACAACGAGTTGTGACTCCACAGAACATTGCAGCAGTTGAAGCCATAGTGATGGAAAACCGCCGAGTGACACTGAATGACATTGCAGCATGTTTAAAGATTAGTCATGGTTCAGCACACCACATTGTGCATGATGTGCTCCAGTTTCACAAAGTGTCTGCAAGATGGGTGCCACGGCAGCTGACTCCTGAAATGAGAGAACGACGTGTTGATGCTTGTGAAGAACTTCTTCGGCGCTTTGAACGAGAAGGTGATGGCTTCCTTGCAAGAATCGTTACTGGGGACGAAACCTGGGTTCACTTCCACCAACCGGAAACGAAGAGAGCGAGCAAGGATTCCTCATCACCAAAACCAAAGAAGTTTCGAACAGAACCATCAGCAGGGAAGGTTATGCTGACTCTCTTTTGGGACGAAAAAGGCGTCATTTTGGAGCATTACATGCCTAGAGGGACCACTGTCACCAGTGCATCATACACAGATCTCCTAAAAAATCATCTTCGGCCTGCAATCAAATCAAAGCGACGTGGATTGCTGTCATCAGGTGTCCTTTTGCAACATGACAATGCAAGGCCCCACACTGCCCGTACAACAGTTGCAACAATCACAGACCTGCATTTTGAGTGTCTTCCTCATCCACCATACTCACCAGACCTTGCCCCAAGTGATTTCCATATGTTTGGACCACTCAAAGAAGCAATGGGAGGAAAGAAGTTCCGTTCTGATGAAGAGGCACGCCACGCGGTGCATGAGTGGTTGCGCGGTCTACCAAAAGAATTTTTTCTAAAGGAATTTATGCACTTTTTAAGAGCTGGAGGAGTTGCATTGAGCGTGGGGGAGATTATGTTGAAAAGTGATACAGCTTTGTGCCACTTCTGCACAGTAAATAATATTTTAAAAAAATATTTAAGGTTTTCATTTGACTCACCCTCGTATTAATAAAGAAGATCGTATTCACAACTTTCGGGACTCATGATTTCTTTTTTTTTCGTGAAACTTATTGGGGCACTGTAAGAAAAAAAATTGTTAGCGTCACGCATGCGCATGCGCACTTAATGATACTTTGATGCAAGCAGCTACGACAGTGTCCGCTGTCACTTGCTCGTGTTAAACAATGGATCACATTAAATGTCGAACATATATTTCCTATTTCAGTTACCAAAACCATTGATTTCAAAAGTATGTGAAGCAAATTCATCAAATACAATGGAAGCAGAATTTTAATTGTAGTAATAAATAGTAATATAAATTAATATTAATAATAATTATCAATGTATGATCTGTAAATATCTATATGATAAAACAGTTATTTGTTCCAAATAAAACTTTTATTCTGCTGATGTCTCTCGCATCCTATTGATAGAATGAACTGTTATCAGATATATTTTTGTTTTCCGATATAAAGCTCTAAAAATAGAATACAGACTAAGGCTTGATACAATACAGTATAATCTATAGAAGCGTGTTTTATTTTTTTTTAAATTTTCATTTCTTTACGAGAATAACTTGGACAAAATGCCCCTTTCTGTTCAAATTCAAAGTAACATAAAAAGCACAGAAAACACAGAAAAAATTACACAGGAAACAAAAGTGTATGACGCATAGAAGTTTCACTTCTAGCGCCTGCAAGTAGACACTGAGACACGAAATTTATTTATTTATTATTCCTAGTGGCTTTACGCCTCGTCGAGGTTACTACAGTCTGGAATGGAGCGAGGCAAGGAACGAAAAGAAATTCAGCGATGGTCTTTTCAAGAGACTATCCCAGCATTCGCCTTGACTGATTTGTGGGAAACCATGGAAAATCCAAATCTAGATGCCCGGACGGCGATTCGAGCCCGCGTCCTCCCGAATGCGAGGTCAGCCACACGTTCGGTTTTGTTTTCGTTTTTTGTGAAAAAATTAAATGTTATTCGTAATTTCTGCCGCCATCTACGAAACAATCAGCATGGATATTCACAGTTATTTCATAGACTATAAGCCCGTTAAATTCTGAATGCCTGAGCGTTTAGGACTTGCTGCGAATTGTTTTGACCACCCAAGTGAAACAGCACGAGAGGTGTGTAGAAAGTTAAGCACCCATCACACTTACTGAAAATCAGTATTTTAATTATATCTGTGAACGATATCACGAGTGTATGATTTGAGTTAAAGACTTAATTTATAAATTACCGAGCACATCGTTGATATTGATCGGCTGCGGTGAGTAATAAACTATGGTTTCTGCACTTCAATCGTATCCTTCTCCAGTAGCTGCTGGCGTTTATACCTGTTTGGAAGATTTTGAGAGGCTTCAAGGTGTCATGTGTAAAAAAGAGAGAAATAGAGAGATGTTCTTCCAAAAAGATGTCTTTCAGAAAGAATGGAGACGGGATTCTTCCATCTTTTTTGCAGACGAGAGTGAGCTCTCCTGTATGTATGGGGCATCTGATAGACAGTGGCGTTTCTTTGCTCAACAAAAAGACATCGCCGTGTATGCAGTATCAATGGCTGACCTAAACGTCAGTCTCCACGAAGAAAATCTCCGCCATTTCCGTTTAACTTATTTTCAGGCAAGATGGAGGCAGAGGACTGGGCGCTTTACTCATACACCGCATCCATCATCTGTTTGACTCGCGAACGTTATGATTCTTTTTTGTTGGATGAAGACTCTTCAGTTCTAGTTTCTTTTCCATTCATTCTAAACGTAAACGTTTTATCATTTCTCCAAATGACTAAATGAGGGCGTATATATTCTGTTTCAAGGGAATCTTTTCAGACAAGAGGTGATTAATTTCAACAAGCCGTACAGCGGGGTGCTACATTAGCTAACGATGGGTGTAGTTCCTAGAGATGCTTCCTCGCCAATTTGGTCAGTGTTTGCAAAAAGCTAATCATCAGACAGTTCTCAGTTAGCAAAAGAACGAACTGTGGATTACCTCTGAATACTAATGGCAGCTCTTCATTTCTTATCATTGCGGTACATTGACTGACCTTCAGCTGGGCGCTTATCATGCGATTCCAGAGAGGATGATAGCTGTCGGTCGGTGCAAGTTCGATGCCGCCCAGCAAGCAGTAGCTCTAATAAATACCATTTGACCCTCACGAAATAAGTCAGTCAGTGCTGCGAGAGCTCTAATGATGTTTACAGAATACAATTAAGTTCAACGCTTTATTGCAGTGGAACAGCACGATTATGGATTGGGCGGCCCGAAGACGTCAATACGTGCCACTGTGATGTCATTACAGAAGTTTCCTATTGTGCGTAAACATTGGTACGTGACGTCTCGAATCCAGATATGTCATACTCTAGCTGTCAGGGACAGCCTTAAAGCAAAAAAAAAAAAAAAAAAAATAGAGGCTTTCCCTGTTTATAAGCTGTTTAAAAACTTCTTGGGCCTCCCATCGGAGTGGTGCGTCAAATTGGAGCGGCGTTTCAAAACCGGTATTCGGTTTCGTCTTTCTATGAACCGATACACCATGTCAAATCAGAATCACTGGGAAAAATTCTTCGTAGAACCAGCCAGATCCTAGACCGCAAGACGATTTGTTATACAGGGCGTTCGCCGGGAAACGCAACCCACTGTTAGCTCTACAAGGAAGAAACTGCTCCCGGCGAGCGAGCGCTCAGTTTCCGGCATTGTTCGACCGTCGGCCGCGGACTATTTCATAATAATTACGCTTCATAAACTTCATAAACTTGTGTGCTAAGCATTTAAATGTGACGTAATTCATTAGCTTACCTTATAAAAGATGCTGGAAGTGTTGACCCTCTTGTGTAATGCACATTTCACATCTTCTGAACATATTTCGAGACACACGCTGCCCTAACTGACTTAATGATTTTTTGGGTGACTGTTCTAGTCGAAAAGCGATATCGTCAATTTTCTCCTCTGTGAGAATACGGTTGACCGACAGTCTCTTTTTGTTAAAAAATGAACCCGTTTCTCTTACTTTTTTAACCAGACGCAGAATTGTTGATTTAGCTGGCAGTAAAGCGCCAGGAAATTCGCGACGAAATTTACTGCGACACTTTTTAAACGACTTCTTCTTCACATATGTATCGTAGAGAAATATTCTTTGTTGCAAACTGTAACGTACCATAATTTTACTCACACTCAAACACGGTACAGATTAATAAGAGTATGAAGCCCCAAACCAGCCAAACCGCAAAGAAACGTTTATTCACAACACTGATTAATAAGAGACTGAAGTCACAAACTATCTACAATGCAAAGAAACCGTTCTTAACAATGTAAGGGTCACTGCACTGCACTGTTGGGGCAGCGGAGGTGTTAAACAGTGCGGTGATTCACGGTGCCGTGTGGCGGAAACTGCTGGCAACACTGACCGAGCAAGTTGCCGACGGCAACAGACTGGGAGGGTAGCGTTTTCCGGCGAACGCCCTGTATGTACACGGAAGAAGTTGGACGATAACGCCAAGACACCTGTTATATAACCTTGGGATTGAATGCATTGCTGTACAGTGATTGCAAGTGAACTATCTCAACGGAAAATCACTGAAAGACAATCAGAAAAACATAGCCGTTTCTCTTCTATGGTACTCAACAGGACACACGTGACATTGCAGACTGGCATGGATTGAACTAGATCCGTCAGAAGAACCTGTGCTTCGATACGTTTCCTTCACTTGACGCGTTTATATACTGAAAAGAAATTGTGCTATTATATTCAGCGACGGTAATGATTCCATTTTACTCAGCCATTAAAATTTAATTTCGCTGACAAAAGGTCTCGAGTAGATACATGTCACTGTATCTTTTCATCGTAAGTAAGTTCAAAGTACAGATAAACGATTTCTCTTCAATTCGTTGTGTCGTCGTTCTTGGTGCTGTATAACAGAACCCTAGTGGTTTGCATACCAGCTACTTCCACAATCTTCTATGAACTGGTTCTTATTACAAACTGCTACAAACATTGCTCAAGCTTAATATGTGCAGTCAAACAGTTTGATGATAACAAAATAATCAAATTTTAGTATTAAGAAATTGGGATAGCTTTCACGGATTTTGTTATTTGTAACATACCAATGTTAAATTATAATTCTCAACGTGAACAGGTCTCGTACACAGTAATCATATTACTACAAAAACATAACACATTACTAAAAAATTACCCAAAAAATCCGTGCAAGAAACTAGCCTCGAACTTGTGACTTATCTTTACCATTTTCAAAACCGCAGATTTCTTTGTAACGAATTACTCTATTTTCTATGTTCGTCATGTTACAATTTTTGGTTGGAAAAAGAAAAATCTTGAACATCAGAGGATATGAATTGAATAACGTCCCTTTTACATTTTTTTAAAAATATATAAATACATTTTTAGAGTGGTTAATTTTTCAGCATATATTCAAATGATTCGCTGTGTACCTAGAACTTCATTATTTTTCCAAATTCACTGTGCATAAGCGATATGAATCCAGTGAAACTTTCCCGTATGTTTTTGTTTGCAGGCAGAGTATATTGTATGTCGTACACATGTCTTGTAAATTTTCGGAATGATAGACTTATTTTGCTTATTTTAATTCACTTTCAGTTGCTTAGACAATACTTTCTTTCTTTTTTGCTGTCATCAGTCTCTCGAGTGGTTTGATACAATCCTCCATCTCTTCCTATTTTCTGCTAACCTCTTCACCTCAACATTCTCCTCACAAACTATGTCCTCAATTTTCTGCTTAATATACTACAATCTCTGTCTTCCTCTTCAGTTGATACCTCCAACTGTTCCCTCCACTAACAATTTAAACAATCCCAATCGCATGTCTTAAAATATGATCCACCATCGTGCCTCTTCTTCCTACCGCCCACTAACAAAAAAAGGTGTGCAGTTCCATTAAACTGATATCCTTAAGTTTGAGATAACAACTAAAATATTGTTTCTAAAGGTTAACCGTACTTCTAAATACTGGCTATATGACACTACACATTCGCTGTGAACTGCAATTCCTCTTGTTGTTGGGTACTTTAGCATTTACTTATTTGTCGTATCGCTGATCCTTGATTGCTTGTTGTGTGTGCAGAGACGGCGATGGGAACTCCAGTGAACGCCCAGGAAGAAGCAGACTCGGAGTACGTGTCTGCAGTCTACGCGTAAGTAGTCTACACAGCTGCGAACTGCCAAGGCACACGTGGCGACCTTCCTCTATACTCAACAGGTCGTAACAACCTTACACTCATTTGTAGACAACAATGGTCCAAAAAATAATATTGCATTTTCCTAATATCGCTATATAAGGTCCAGGAAGAGAACTTTTCAGACAATCATCATACTGTGACCTCTTTTTCACCAGTACTAAAATACTCGACCATTTAAACCAAGCATAAATTTGCGCTCTCGCCAATAACTATGGTCCGGATCTTTATGACCAAAAAAATGTAGGAATATGCATGCAAATATGACCTTAAAAATGGGTAAATATGACCTAAAAATATGACCAAACATTTAAATTTAGTATACATCAAAACATGCTCAATTATACATCAATTATTTTATCTAGTAGTTTCGCTTTCATGTAGACAGCATGATTTGCTTCCGAGCACTCACTGCACGGTTGGAGAAATACTACCCTCTAAATTCCCTAATGTAATATCACACTTTCAGCAAATTTTACTTTCGGCATGGCGGTAGGTCTACTCGCTGATCCAACGATTACTGAGGATATTTCATTGAGATATTGATTGACGCGGATCAACACAGGCATGATTCTGCAGCATTGTCGAGATTAATAGGCGGGCGGATCATTACGTTTAAAGAATGACAATAATGTATAACTTTAATTCTTGACTGGTGAATTCTGACCACAGTGAAAATTAGTTTTTTTTCTCCACCTGTATAGCAGGAGTACAGTTCTGTGAATAATTAAATTTCTTCTCATCTATAACTAGTGAATTCCAGGAACTATTAAAAAAACGACCAGATTTTTCCTCAAAATATGACCATAAATATTATCGAAATATGACCAAATCTTGGAAAATGGTGTGAATATGCTATATAAAATACATTTAAATACAATCAGAATCAGTGTTTAATTCAGCATTTCAGCTCAAAAAGTAGGCAGGAAAAAAATATGACTTGTCCTAAAGATCCAAAACCTTCTAATAACAGTAGGATCAAACGTAATTACTAGTCGCATGCATCGGAACAGAAGGTAATTCTCGCTTCCATCGCATGTGGCTGGTAAACGTAAAGATAATCAAAACTAGCATTTACGAAGGATTCTGAGGACTGCAATAAAAATTTGTAAAAAGTATTTTTAGAAGGTTTTCGCAGCCATCAAGGCGAATGCATGACGGTCCCCAATATTCCCCTCATAAACCAACTAACAAAAAATACATTTATCACACACAGAACAGAGTTACGTGTCTCACAGATAGAGGGAAACATTTCACTTCCTCCATTAATGCGACATGGTACTGTAGTATGTATAAAATGCTTGGGTCGACAAGGGAATGACCCTGTAAAATTAAAGCTTCAATATTTGACCATGTAACACTCATCAAAGGCAGCCGGCCCCAAAATGCTGCTGAAAAAGGGGGGAGGTCGTTAAGGAAGAAGATTTATGATATGGCTGTATGATGTATGTAGTACTGTCAAAAACAGTGAGCACGTTTTAGTATTTTGCATTGTACTGGGACTCAGATCCTTCAAAAACCTTCGGAGTGATTTCGGGAAACCATGGATAACCGAAATCTAAATCGCGGGACGGGAAATCGAACCCACATCCTCCAGAATATCAGACCCAGGCGTTAACCACTGCGTCATATCTCACTTCAACATCAAACTTCAAGCACGCTTTTTCTTAACGGAATCAAAATTCAAGTCAGAATATTACATTTTGGTACTTCAGTTTGTTTACAGATGACCACTAGATTATACACAGCAATCGTACTAAATTTTCATACTGTAAAGGTTGAAGTTTTTTTGCTGGTATGTTGTTAATTCCCTATCTGCTTCTCTGCGTCTGAATATTGTCATCACTGTAGCTTCAGCAATTTTTGCAATCGCCATCAGATAAAGACTAAATTTATTTTCAGATGATTCACTGTGGACATTCCCGATTACTTTTTAAATACAGTTTTATTTCTTTTGTGTTTTATGTAGAAACTTATTTTACAACTGACGAGTTGAACTGCAAAATAATTTTCATACGTCAGCGAAACTCGCGTGTAAGATGGAATGAGCAAAGCAGTAATGAGACAGTCCTTCGATTGCTTCAAAAACAATTACGATTAGAATAAATTAATTACTCAAAACGTGGTTCATGTGTACGTATTGGGTTGTGCAGGATAAGCGAGCTGACAATGCGAAGAGTGATCAGACCGTGGCTGCACAACGAATATCTCTTCCGACTGTCCCCCACGGGCAGGGAGTACTACAGGAGGCTACACGTCTTGCATGGATTCACCATGAAGGTAACTTAAACCAAGAAAATTTGACCTCATATTTTTCAACTTAGTACTGACAACACAGAATGTGTATGACACTCAACTACAATCACCCATGCGTTAGCAAACAGCCAATCAAAAGTGTACACAAATATGTCCAAAATAATTAAACTTGGTTTTACATGAAGCTTTATTCATTTAAAAAAAAAAAAAAAAGAAACATTGAGCCTACCTGACGTACCATATATTAGTTTCATAGATGTAAATATCGAATACATGGAAAAAAATTTAATTGCAACATAAATTATAACACGTAAAAATTCAAGAAAAAATCCTGTGTGAAATGGAGTAAGTTTACAGTGGATGAGAAACTTTCGAGTCGCATATATCGAAACGCAATAATAACTGACATTTGTTATATAGACGTTGGTTTGCCTTGAATCAATGTCAAACGGTCTTTGATAGAATAGTTTTACACTGCTCATAGTTTTTCCGTTTCGTTTTCTCTCAAGGATAGTTGTTTTGATGAAGATCACGTAAAATAATTGCTGGTAGTAAAAACAGTTCAAAAATATCTCTGGTAAATTCTTTGTGCTTTAAATTAATTTCAAGTTTGTTAGTTATCGTCTGGCATTTTCTCAGGAGTCAGAGTGTCAGATGCTGCGAAAAGAACCTCACTTCATCTTAGCAAACGAACTGCTTTCGTAAACTGAAGCACATGGAAAAATTTATGTGTGCTCTTTTCGCTTAATATCTTGAAGTCTGTACAACAGCTTTTATTTTTTTCCATCTTTGAATATGAATTTTCAATTCCTGAGAAATCTTTTCTTCTATGAAGGACAATTACACATAAAAACACAAAAAATATACCTACTACTACTACTATATTTTAATACTCCCTAAATGCATGGTACGCAGTATAAACTCGTTACTTGTATCGTTTGCAGGTTATACGAGAGAAGAAGGCGCTGAAAAATACTAAAGGGAAAAGCACAGCTGACCTGGAACCGGATGATGTTGGTATGTACAACGGAGAGACGAAAATATTTAAATGACAGAGGAAATCATTAATTTAGTAGTCTTCACTGTCACAAAATTTAACACAGTTATTTTGGTCTGTCTGAAATAAACTGGCTGTTTAATATTAGTATGAAAGCAGCTCATAATAATTGATCAGGTCGTTGAGTATCTAAAATGTGACACATATAACATAAGCTGGAGCCTTATTAATCCTAACTAGTAGAACCTCTCCACAACAATTGATATAATACTCCACGAATGGATTAAAAATTCTAACACTAATGATAAGAAAATAAACTGGATCATATTAGTCAGAGCTTAAAAACCTCTTCTCAATGATGATAATGGTTTAGTCTGGACTTGACACACACTCTTAGATACGCCTGTAGCCTATTGTCAAGATGGTGAACACATTGTGTGGTAGTGAAAACATCATAAGCAGACGTCACTTACTGTTAGCTAAATTACTACTTTACGTATTAAAAGCTTTCAATAAACCACCATTTTCTTAAAAGGTCGAATCTTGAATACAGCTTATGGTTGGTTGGGATCTGAAGAATTTCTACTAGCCTGTTTAGAAGTTTTGTGATTGTGCATACATTGGTTCCGTTTTCTCGTTAAGACAAAAGTTTTCATTTGATATTAATTTTAATTAAAAGAAATTAAGTTTTTGAATTATCTGCGATTATCAGCACTTGGGAAACATTAAGTTCCTAAGCCTCTTTTTAATTTAAATTATTGAATACTAAAGTAGCGATGGAAATTTCGTGTACACGTTTTAGTCGTTCAGTAAGAGTAAATGAGTTGAAAACAGTTAGTCATGTCTTTTGTCGTTGCAGGCAGGAAGAAACGAGTGGCTTTCCTGGATTTACTCCTCGATATCGCAGACTCTGGACAGCAACTTAGCGACAAAGACATTCAAGAGGAAACAGACACTTTCATGTTCGAGGTGAGAAACGGCAAATTTCGCTTCAGCGGAAATTCCTCCCAATTTTGCTATTGGATCTTTATTATCATTACTATTTTATACAGTTTCAATTCACCGGTCCGATCGGCCTCTTCGGCTTTTCCTTTCCGTTCACCTCTCTCTTCTTCTCCTTTTTCCCGAACCCTCTTCTTAACTCCTTTCACAACTACAGTGATGGCTCGCCCTTCTCGTGTGTGTAGTAATGTACCTATTATCCAAAAATATTTTTCTTAGCACATTTTGTCCCCCACGATCCAGCAATTAACAACTGAATCCAGGTTGTTGTATTGTTTAACTTATGGGAAACGTCTCATTTTGGTAAATTACATAATTCAGGCCAGAATAGTATAGTTTGAAATTTTGTTTGTGCATGCATCAGGCAGAGCCTAAAAGTTCGGATTTCAAGGAAACTAGACTTGGTGGCAGCTTAAGTCACCCGTTAACAAATAAGGTAATTTTTATCTCGATTGCTCGTACTTTCTGATGACAGAGGCCAAAATCATAAATTTTGTATTTTTTGTGTCTGTTCGCTTGTCACGCAAAAGTTAACGAACGGATTTCAACAAAACATATAATAATAACTTAAGTCATTGGTAAATATACAGGAGACGTTTCATATGATAAGTTACACAGGTCCCGACGAAACAGGGACGAAAACCGTGAATTTTGAAATTTTTGTGTCTACACGCTTCTTTAAAAAACTAAACGGATTTGAACGAAACTTATACACAGTAATTGCCTAGTGCACCAAGTAATCACAGTTTGGTTTTTACTTAAATATTGCGCAATGGTAGTTTATCATAATAAATCATAATCATCATAAACTCTATGCAAGCAATAAAAAAATGTAAAGTTTGTTTTTACCTTCTTATATATACGTACAGCCCTCTTTCTGTAATATAAACGGAAATAGTCCACTTACTTCCAAACGAAGGCAACATATACCTTTCATACTCGGTGGGGGAGAGTTCAGTAATTCAAACTATAATAGCCTGATTTAGGGATACAATCAGGCACATTATAATATGATAGCTTATATACGTACTAATAAAGGAATCTGCTCATGTTCGCACCAGGCAGCAAAACTTCAGATATTGTTTACGAAAAACCTTTATGATCGCAACTGGAGTTTACTGTGAGTCATCCACAAGAATAAAATCTACAAACGTAGTAATAGTTTCAAAGAGTGGTTGAAACAAATAAAGTGACTCAGCGCTTTTAAAACATTTTTTTATATAACCTAAATTCAGAAAGAAAGACCGAGTATCAATAAAAAGTGCTTACCAAAATTGAAGGGGGAAATAGGTACAATTATAAAAAGGCACAGGTTTCAAATTTGAGGAGATATTTCAGAGAACAATTCAGCAAATGGAAGGAAGGCTCAGGTACAGTAGAGTCAAGGTGAAAAGAGTTCAAGGAGATAATAAGAAAGGGGGAAGAAAAATTTATTCCAAGGCAAAAAATAAAGAGAAGTAGAGATCCTATGTACTATAATAGGGAAGTGAGGAGGTTAAAGAGGTTGGTAAGAAAAGAACATAACAGAGTTAAGAGACAGCAGGGTAGTAGGGAATATTTAAAACAACTAAACAAGGACTTAATAACAGCAAAGAAAATGGCCAAAGATGGGTTTATGAAGAGTATTGTCAGTGCAGGGGGACCATTGACTGATGCATCTAGAAATTTCTATGGCTATATCAGGAAACTGAGGGGAAGGGAGGATGTAGAGACACTTATAGATAAGGATGGAGAAGAAGTTACTGACGATTTGAAAAAGGCAGAGATTTTAAGTAACTGGTTCAGAGAAAGCATTAGGGACAATGAATCAGAAACAGGAGGGTCTAATTCGGAGAACGAGCTTAACAACACAATTAGAAATGACGATAGTAAAAAATTTGATATCCATCCTGAGGAAATCATGAAGGAAATAAGAAAGCTGAAAAAACATAAAGGGGCTGGTGAAGATAATATTACTACAGATATCTTAAAGATAGCCGGATGTGACATTGTACCTTATCTTGAAATATTATTTAAATTGAGTCTAGACACTTGCTGCTTACCACAGGACTGGAAAAGTGCAATAGTAGTACCGGTACATAAGGGAGGGGTGAGAAATAGAGTTGAGAATTACAGGCCAATCAGTTTGACATCAGTGGTAGGTAAATTAATGGAAAGATTGATATGCAACCACATCAGAAATATATGTGAGGAACGTAATTGGTTTTCAAGCAGGCAACATGGTTTCAGGCAAGGATATTCATGCGAATCTCAGTTGGTGGGATATATGCAAGATATTTCAGATGAAATGGACAAGGGAGGCCAAATTGATAGTGTAGCACTAGATCTGTCTAAGGCGTTTGACAGAGTAAGCCATAAAATGGTAGTAAATAAGGTAAAAACCATTGGAGTGGATAAGAAAGTCATTTGCTGGGTAGAAGAATTTTTAAAAGGTAGAAAACAGAAAGTTAGGGTAGGAAATGTAGTATCAAAAGAAGTGGAAGTAAAAATGGGTGTGCCACAGGGTAGCGTATTGGGACCATTGCTATTCATTATTCTAATGAATAATTGTGTTGCCTGTTTACTATCTGAAATTAGATTGTTTGCAGATGACATAATGCTGTATAAAAGAATCAAAACGATAGAGGATTGTAAACAGTTGCAGGGTGATCTGGACAGGATATCTAATTGGGTTAGTAAACATGGAATGAAGATAAATGCAAAGAAGAGTCAGCTTATTAGATACACAAATAAAAAACAAAAGGTTAATTATGAATATAAGGTGGGGAAAGAATTGCTTGCTGAAGGCTTGAAATGCAAATATCTTGGAATTACTTTTGATAACAAACTTAACTGGGCAGGACACATAGGACAGGTGGTAGGAAAAGGTTTCAGAGTTCTGCACTTGTTGGAGAGAGTTATGAGGGGATGTACGAGAGAAGTCAAGGAATTGGGTTACAAAACTTTGGTCAGACCATTGCTCGAATATGGTAGTGTAGTATGGGACCCTCATTTTACGTATCAAATACAGGAGTTGGAGAGGGTGCAAAGAAGGGCTGCTAGATTTGTTTCTGGAAATTATCGCAGAATGCAATCAGTGACGGATATGATAAAGGAGCTGGAATGGGATTCATTGCAAGACAGGAGGAGGATGAGGAGGGTCATGGGAGTGTACAGGGCATATACTGGTGATGAGGCATGGAAAGATATTGCAGTAGGTATGAAAAGTAGTGCATGGAAGGGAAAAGATGACCATGACCACAAGCTGGCACTCGATTTCAGGCACAAGGGTGTAGGAAGATTCCCTTTTTTAGGTAAGGGTGTCAGGGATTGGAATGAGTTACCAAGAGAAACGATGAATAATTTACCGAAAACTTTGAAGGAATTTAAAGAAAAAATTTGTAGAGGGCAAATGTAGGTGGGTGCAGGATAGGGGGAAGATAGCTGTGTAGGGAAATTGCCACCGGAGCCTGTGCTCCATTGCAATTAAATTAAATTAAATTAAATTAAATTCCAACCCGACATTTCTTTGATAGTTTATCGGTGAATTAACAGCAGAAATCTCAGCTTTCACGTGAACGAAGTCGTGGAGACAGATAGTTAAGAAGATTGTACAACATATTCTGTAGCTGCGGGGCCAATATGTTTTATACGAGAAAGCGAAGTTCCTTTTACCAATAAGTAGTACCACAACAAAATTACAGTATACAGTATTCAGTAGATCCCTCCAGTACCGTTTAACAAAGTGCAAAATGTATAAACAAAGAATAGTTACGCACTTGCAGAAGCTGACATCCCTAGCTTCTTTCCCTTGTAGAAAACTCACTAGGAAATCATCCTAAAAATCTTTATATATAAAGATGAATGTTTGTTTGTTGATTTGTTTGTTCTTCATACAAATCCACAGTTTTCATCCGATCTCGATGAAACTTTGCACATTTATCCCTGGAAACAAGGAGAAAAATACTGTCTACATTTGGTGGGAAAATTATCTGTATAAATAACACCATGTTGTCTCATAACTTCGAAATACGGCGATAGACAGACACGTTGGATATGGACGTCTCCAGACCGTGTTTCCGTGTAGTGAACTGGCAGCTCAGTGGCTAAAGAGTTTGCTTACGAACGTCATGGTCTCCCGTTCAAAACTCCGTAAAGGCTAAGATTTTTAAAAATTGTTTTTCATCGTAAGAGTCAGGCCTGGGCCGTAGGTTATTTGGATTGAATGTTAAACTGTATATATTATAAAGTTAGGGGTGCAATGCGAGGCAAATCGTAGGTAGTCTTGCAATTTTGTAGGTGTACACTTTTTTACGTTATAATGATCCCTCAGGTGTTGTTCGCAGTCAGTGTGTGAGTGTGAACCACAGTAATACTAATATAAATACGGAAGTAAGTCTCTATCTTTTTGTTACGTTTTGACGACTATATGGCTATATCGTTGTGATGGAATTTTGTAAGGAAAGCTGTATGAAGGGCACAGGATATTTTTTCTAGTGTGATTAACAGTTGTAGTCACGAAATTTTGAAATTTTATCGAATAGTGACAGAAATATGTTGGAAATTGATTCTCTTCAAGAGGCAGGTTCGACGGTAGAATGATATAGTGATTGCTTTCCTGTCATATTATGCCGACTCGATATTGTTTGGGACCAATCCTTCGTTACCAACAACTTTTTATATTTAATTCTTAATCCACGCGTACAAAGTCGCGGGTACGAGGCTAGTTATATATATATATATATATATATATATATATATATATATATATATATATATATATATATTTGACTCATTGTTTACAACTTCTCCAAAATTAACTTTCAGTGATTTTAGTATGATTACCAAAAACAACAACAAAAATTATTGTTATTAGTCTTTTCCATAGATGTACTGGAAATGGTAGTTTATACATTCCTAATTTTTTATTTTTTTAAAAATTATTCCTGTTGTACAGAACACGTCTTATTTATAACATAATGAAAATACAATCTTCCAGGGACATGATACGACCTCGGTTGGCATATCTTGGGCCCTCCTGCTACTCGGAAATCACTTGGATGTGCAGGTAAGGCAGTTTAACAATGCAGCTCACTGTCTTATACTCCCAGTGCGTATCAGTGCCTCCTATTCACGACAGTACTTTACAGGAGAAGGTGTTCGAGGAGTTGAAAGACATTTTCGGGGGTTCAGACAGGCGGCCCACCATGCAGGACCTGCAGAACATGAAGTACCTCGAGATGGTCATCAAGGAGTCGCTCAGAATGTACCCCAGCGTACCCGTCATCGCCAGGAAGGTCACCAAAGACATCGAGATCGGTGAGGAGATACAACTCAGGAAATGTCTGTTTACTCATGTATACGTGGAATAATTTTAAGCAAATATATCTAAAATATCCCCCAATCGAATCAATAGCGTTTCCCTCCCCATACTTTAGTCTAAGTGTTCCCAGTTAGTGGTATTCGTACCCCTGGGATACTTGATATTGCTTCAAGGGGTTCGCATGGTAATCTCGTGACTAAGGTAATCAATAAGGTAATTAAAGAAATTACCAAACATTACTATTTCCAAATATATTTTTGGACATTTTTTTTATTTTTTGTGATATTTGTTATTAGATTAATTTAAGAAATCGAAAAAACAGATTTCATTTCAGCTGTAAGGGGGATGCGAGGTTGAGCTCTTTCTTGAGGGAAAACTCGGGAAAAACTAATTGGGAAACACTGCTATGGTTGATCCCACGTTATTAGCCTTCAATTTTCGGCAACTGTCGTTATCGTGCAGGTAGCACCTGAGCTATTTCAAAGCTGCAGCCAACTGAGTTCATGTCACCTTTATTACGGTTACAAGTCCACTTAGGCGAATCTTGGTTAGTTCCCAATGTCGTCACGTTGTCGATCTGAAAACCAGTTTCTTTCCTCGCAGACAGCTGTGATATAGTTGCATATCAGTCTCTCCATCATTTTGCCTATCACTGATGTCAAACTATTTGGCCTTGAATTTTCAACCCTTTTTGGAACCCTCTCCTTTGTGAACCGGTACTACTATCGCTCTTTTGCTATCCTCTGGTAAGCAGCAAGACTCCAAACTCATTCTAAATAAAATTTCATGATAAGGTACAATATTGTATCCCCCAATCTTTAACAAATATATTATCTACACCAGACCCTTTACGTTTTTATAACTTTATGAGTTGCTTCATAATTTCCTGAGAATTTATTTCAAATTTTGTAGTTTCCTTGTTTATACTTTTAGGAAGACTCTCCTCTGATTCATTCCCTCCCATTACATGATGATTGTCCCTAGTTGTATCACTAAACTAGTCACTCAATACCTCTGCAATCTTAAAATCCTCAGTGACTTCAACTCCATTCTTATCTACAATAGTCTGAATACCTGAATAGCACAGCTCCATAAATTTCATACAACTGTGAAATTGTACTTTGTAATGAGGTATTACATCCAATTTCTAAATACTATTACAAAACTTACTCATTTAAATGATAAAATCTTCAAAGAAATTAAATCAAATCTAGTTTTCTTACAAAGAAATTATTTAACTGCAATTGGATCTACCACAATTTTTCATTTCCCATATGTATCTTCTAATACAAATTTGAAAAGTAAATTACGGAAGAGAAATGAAAAACAGTGGCGCGCCACTTGTTTATGGTGGTAACAAATCAAATTGTCGGTGTGTTGTCACAATGTTTTGTGTTTGTTATCTGCAGGTGGGTACAAAATCCCCGCGGGAGTGACTCTGACGCTGCACATCTACCAGATGCATAGAGACCCAGCCACCTGGCCTAACCCCGACCTCTTCGACCCCGACAGGTTCCTGCCTGAGAGGGTCCAGGGGAGGCACCCCTTCGCTTACGTGCCCTTCAGCGGGGGATCTAGGAACTGCATAGGTAAGTGACGATATGATTACACCGAACCTCGGTAGGGTACTGGAGGTATCGGTAATACAACTGTAACTGAATTCATATACTGTGCAAAATAAGAGTGTATAACATATTTACCCAATGATATGGACGTATTAATGTTTCTGCATGTTATCCTAGCAGACGTAATCAGCCAGAACATTATGACTTCCTACCTACTACCCCAGGCGATAGCAGCGTCATCTGACGTGGAATGACTGCTAGACAGACACACGCACGGTGTATGTAGTGTCAGTGATCGTGCTATCCGTGTTTAAAGAGGAGAAAGCGCACGATCTATCTCAGTTCGACTGAGAGCACGAGCATTTTGGAAACTGCACGACCGAGGGTGATGGGTGAACGGTTAACGTTCTGACCTCGCATTCGGGAGGACGCAGGTTCGAATCCCCGTCCGGGCATCCAGATTTGGGTTTTCCATAGTTTCCACATATCACTCCAGGCGAATGCCGGGATGCTTCCTTCAATAATGTCATGGCCGAATTCCTTCCGTTCCTTGTCCCCAGTCCCATCCCTCCTCTAATGACCTTAGCCGTCGACGAGGCGTAAAACAATAAGTAAAAACAAAAACAAAAAAATTGCACGACTTGCTGGGTGTTTGAGGGGTGATGTGGTGAGTGTCTTCAACAAGTGGTGAAACCAAGGTGAAACCACGTCCTAACGTCGAGGGGTTTGGTGGCCACCCCTCATTACAGATGTCGGACGTCGTAGGTTGGGCAGACTGGCGAACTGTGGCGGAACTATCATCAGACTTTAATGCTGGGCAGAGTACAAGTGTCTGAACACACAGTGCATCGAACACTCCTAACGATGGGCCTCCGCAGCCGACGACCCATGTATGTGCCTATGTTAACACCACGACATCGGTGACTACGACTGAAATGGGCACGTGACCAACGTCACTGCTTGACAACATTCATTTGACACTCCTTGAACATTCTGTTGTTCGAATTTACGGGGGTATCCATTAATTACGTGTGATGAAATAGGGGGGAGGAGGAGTCCTGCGCAATCTCAACAAGGGGAGGAGTGTCGACGGAAAATCTCACGTCATCTTTTTAATTTCTTGAAGAACAGAAGGTCGTCAGCAAGTGGGAGAGGGGGGGAGGGGCTCGAGATCTCACCTCACCATGGAGGAGGGGAGGGGGAAGGTGGGGGGAGGTGGGTGGGGTGGTTCGTTTTAAAGTTTAACTGTGTAACTAATTCTGATGTAGAAACACGAGACCCGCCAATGGTTAGCTTCACTGAAACAAACTGAAAAGGGCAATATTACCTACAGTCTGAAGGCAGTTAAACATCGTTCAACGAGTAAGATAGAAATCTTTCATTCTTTCCCAACAATCATCGTTGTTTAGATATGAATATTTTATCACTCAGGTAAAATTTATCACATCGGTACAAATGTTTACTAATGCACCGACTTAAAGAAATGTTCGATTGAAGTTGATCCTGCATTTTTTTTTTAGACTTTGAACTTCTTGCAGAAGTCTTTTAAGAGAAGGTAATATATTCGCAGTTGGTTCGAATTGTCCTTTGTTGAAGTTAACTTCACATTTGCTCATTAAAATTGTTCAAAACATGATTGTAACGTCTGAAGTAAAACTGATTTCCTTAAAAATTTAACATTGATTTAGAGAGGCGTGATACATAGGTACATATATTTAAAATAACTTTTTCAGAACCCATCATAGAAAATATATTGTCGTTTTATAAAAAAATAAACTTGTTTTTGAGAATCTCTTTCTTTGAGAAATATTATATGTGGAATGATTCTGTCATAAGGAAAAGGGGATTAAATATGTAGTTTTGTAATATTAGTTTCTTTACTGTCTTACAGTTCATATAAACTCTTTTAAATAGTAATGATATGTTTGTTCATATTAAGTCATTCATTTATATTCTGTTAAATTAAGAATCTGTTATTTGACTTTATGCCATCTCTTTCTGATGGACACGGAATACGATAAATCTAATATAATATTAATTGTTTCTTTAGGAAAGAACCATGCTCATATTCATCTGGAGTTATTTTGTAAAACAAAGAAAATCTGAAAAGGCCAAAGTGGCTACCGAAATCATGTCACCCACCAGTTTTAGCAGTGCATAGATGTTAAACAGCTTAAGTGTGTTCGTAATGCTGTTTCAGGCCAGAAGTTTGCGCTGTTGGAGGAGAAGGCAATGCTGTCGTACATCTTGCGAAACTACAAGGTGATATCCGAGCAGAAGATGGAGGATATACAGTGTATAGCAGAACTGGTCCTTAGGCCGTTTAACGGGGTGAGAGTAAAATTACTTTCCAGGTGACAATTTGCCTGGGATTGCAGGGTGTTCGGTTGCTGTATATATAACAATAAACTAACTTCTTGTCCATACCAACTGTAGTTTTATTTGAGGTCCTTGCATTTTTCTGCTGTTTACAGTTGTCAAATATTTCACACAAAGAACCTTTGTAGAGAGGAAGCTAATTAAATAGCGCAACAGTAGCAGAAGCTTAACAGTCCTTAATGTTACCATCATACGCATCCCATTGCACTGTGTCAGTTTCATTCTTCATAAGATATTTTTCTGTCTCAGATATTAAAATTGTCGCCAACAAAACTAAAGCAAAAAATTGACATTGTTCCAGTTAGCAATTCACCAAACTGTCTCACGTCCGCAACTTCAATGAGTGGTGGAATCATAGAATGAACGTCCGAAAATGATAACGCTGACACAACATGATGCTAATAATTTTGCAGCTAGTTAAAAACTTCGGAGATTTAATCTTTAAATTGTTAGTAGAGTCCACAGTAGTTGGTAATTCATCTGCAGCTGTTTCCCCTGTAAAAGGACACATTTATCTGATGTTTCTTAAATAAAATAAAAAAAAGAGTTTTATTATTATTATTTGCGGATAAGCCCAGTAGGACTACGCAAAGTACTCAGAAGCGTTTGTTCGCTTTCCTTTGTGCACATATTTCCTTCATACGCTTGGTGTGGGCTTCTTTTCTCTCATCTGACCATGTTGTTCCTGGTCTTTTCTTAAATCTTTCCTCCCGGTCAACTTGCCACTTGTGAATTTTGGATTTAAATATGTCTCTGTTTTCAATATCTTCTGGAACAATTCCTGCTAATTTAAGGTCTTTCTTGATTTCTCCAGCCCATTTCATAGTATCCGATATTAATTTACTTCGGTTTTCATAGAATTCAATTATTTGCCTTGCCAGTCTGTTAGGGTTCATTCTTTTCATGTGTCCATAAAATTTTAGTCGGCGTTCTAATATCACTGTGAATGTCTGCATATTGTAAAATTTCCTCATTACTTTTGAGTCTGTACTGGTCTCCTATAGGTCTTGGGCCCAAAATTTTCCTTATAATTTTGCGTTCTTTTTTCTCAAAGTTTTCTATATCTTTTTTTCTGTTCAAAATAAGTGTTTCTGATCTATAAAGACATTCTGGTTTAGTAACTGTATTGTAGTATCTCAGTTTTGTGTGCTTGGAGATGCATTTTTTGTTGTAGATAAGCTGTTGTTGCGATAAGCTGTTTCCATCTTTTGGCATCTAATTTCATTAGCTTTCATTTATTTATTATTTTTGTGACAAATTTAATAGTAATAGGGAAAACATCAGCTAAAGAAAAAAAAAATACGGGATGCGGACCTGTGGGGGTATAGAATGTATGTTGTTGACTTCAAATATGAGAAATACACACTGTTACGTAAGCCAAACAACAAAACAATAATTACCAATACTAGTAATACATTTCTCTGTATAATTAATTTAATTGCGTGCCTACGGATAGCACTGTCGTGTAAGTTTAAGTTAGTTACAAAATTTACGTTGTGATGATACACGGAACCTAGAAAAAAACAATCTTAGATAATAGCTCTGAATTACCTAAACAGCTAAGCTTCGCTTGTATAAAAATAAACTTGTTTTTTAATGTATCAGACTTGTTAGCCTACATTAATAAATAAACGAAAAAAAAATGAAAACATTTATACGAGTGCTTTTGATTTTGGGTGGGAGACACAGATAGCGTCAGAGACGGTTGATCTACCCTGCGACCAGCTGATTGACTGAGTCCAGCGTCTCACACCTCGTTACGTGTTGTACAAATACAGGGTGAGTCAAAAAGGACTTCACAGATTTGAAATGATATAGAAATTTATTGAGATAGCTTACAGAATTGTGTCATTTTGTAGCAAACAACCTCAAATTTTTCATAAAAGTCTCAAGTGTAATTCGGGTTCGATGTGACTACCATATGTCAAGCGGCAAAAATCCATCCGGTAATCAATTTCTTCCCAAATTCGTTGCAGCAAATCGGACGTAACTTGTGCAACGGCAGCGTGGATTCGATTTTTCAGGTCGGACAAATTGTTTGGCAGTGGAGGAACACACACAAGATCTTTAATTAAAACGTAGAGAAATAGTTCGTTTCATGAAATCAAAACACACAGCGAGCACGCTCCGCACCAGTGAAAGTAGCCATTTTGATTGTGCACTACGCTGGCGCTCCTGGTGGTGGAATGGTGTACTGATGCACTGCGTGCATCAAACTTGAGGTTGTTTACTACAAAATGACACCTCTACCGATTCTGTAAGTTATCTCAACAAATATCTATATCATTCCAATATTTTAAAGTCCTTTTTAACTCATCCTATATCTACGTATTGAGAGGTATGGTCCAAAAACAATAGAGCAAGGACTACTAGCCGCTTAGAAAAGTTACTAATCCTTTTATTTCGGTCGAGTAAGCCGCAGCCACCGTCAACGTGTTGCCAGTGCTTGAGAAAGATGGTGAGATTGAACCTGCAGACGACCTGGCAGCGGAAACTAATGGTGAGTCGCTTCCAGGGTTCACACCAAACGTCAGAAATTACCCCCTGAGTGGTATAATGACGGTCGGATTTGTCCAAAAAACGATGGGCATGACGACGCCACCAATAATGGACAATTTGTGGTAAAGTAAAAGACTGGACGGAAGAACTGCACAGTAGTTCTAAAAGCTAGCTTCACTCCGTCAAAGGACCTCTATTCGAGAAATCCTATTGTGGATATCAAGTTCTGTCTGTTGTTCTCAAATTGAACACTTGTGCTAGTGATGTTTGTAGATCACTTGTTCTCAGTCCTGCCGTGAACTTCAAGATACTGATTTCTGGTGTAAGTCTCCAGTGAGAAATTCTTCAACGTAAGTCGTCCTGTCTTGTGATAAGCACCGAGCTTTGACTACTCATGCATGTCTGGGGTATTGGACGAGAGCAACAGATAGCGTCAGAGACGGCAGATCTACCCCGCGACCAGCTTGTAGTCTGGGGTCTGGATCCCATACCTCGTTACAACGTTTCATACGACGATCCTGGCTGTTGCGACACCGTTCTATCCGTGTTCTGTTGCTGCTGCTATCAACACGCGGATCAAGATCCTAAGTCCGGCGTACATCGGACTTCTGAAACATAAAACTACTATTTTTTATTTTTTTGTTTTAACTTATATCTTGTGTAGACAATACAGTCAGCCTGGTAGAATTAGAAGTTAATAACAAGTGCTTTGTAAAAAAAATATTCCAGATATATTGATGCATTAAATATGTATGAGAGTGTCCTTAATGATACAGCTGTTTTTGTAGTTATTTGTAGGGAGTAAAACTGTAACACTGGTTGGAAGGTGCTGCTGTGCTCGCACAAGAGACTTGATGAGATTTTATTGCTTTTGGTAAAAATTAGAAGAGCTGAAGAACAATTGATTGAGGTCCTGTATTGCTACACAATGCCAAATAGAATGATTCTCAATGCTAATGTTGCCACAAAGTAATGATATTTCTCTTTCTCTCTCTCTTTTCTTATGGTTTCATGCTTGGTCGGCGTCGAAGTCATTAGAGACGGGAAAAGACTGCGGGCAAAAAACGAAAAGGAATTCGGCCATAGAATTTTGAAGGAACCATCCCGGCATTCGCCTGGAATGATTTTGTGAGACTATGGAAAACCGAAATCTTCATCGCCAGACGGGTTTCCCCGTTGACCAGGCCGGAGGATAACTGTCCTTATTAGTATTTCATTTGACCTGCATCCCAATCAATTTCAGTTCCAGTTTATATAATCATGTCCATTGGATGTGGCATTGCATGTTCAAGCTTACTAATCCGCCAATTTCGGTTGATTCCAGAGTGGGGTAATTTGGCCGCTCGAACGATGGAGAAGAGTACACAGTAGTCACCAAAAAGATCGATATCATCAGGATCAACAGGAAAATTATTGAGATGGATTGTGAGTGGGAGTGGAGTTTTGATATAATAAAGTTTATTATCTGTGTTATAAATCAGATAGCAGCGAACAGCGTGTGATGTAGCTATTGTTTGCATCAATGATTATCAAATAAAGTGGCTAAATGACAACCTACACGTGGAACATTAATGTTAAATCAAAATTGATATTATCTGCAGAATGAGTCCAGACACAAGCGGGTTTCTTCTACCTCTGTCAACGACGTGCTTGAAGCGGTCTCCATCGTGCCTGCGACCCTCAACGACTGCTGGTTTGACGTAGCAGCGTGTAGCACGAGTAGGACGCGTTCACCAGCTGGAACAGAGAGTTACCAACGTGGTGAGACTACAGATTGTAACCACAAGCTATTAACAACGTATTATGTGGGTATACTATAAGGCCATGAGATGTTAACGCAAATTACTGTGGAAAAAAATCACTAAATGATTCGATAAAGCAAGTAAGTTTGCAGTCACTGGAAGACAAGAGGAAGCTGAAGAGAGTTCTTGGCGTGTATCGTCATACATATCTTTGGAAATTACATTCAAATGTAGTAACTAACATGGGGCGTAAAGTATTTGTAGCTAGCTCAGAAAATTGTGCGTATGTTTGGAGTTGTTAATAACTAAGCTTCAGTCAGTAACAGGTAATATTATTGGAAATTTCTTTTTAATAATATTGTGTACTGCTTCATATCTCGGAGATGCTTCATACGTAGGATAATAGTGAACAGAAATAATCTATTCTAATCAAATCCAGACTTCTCAAAGAGATGAAAAAAGTGCCTGTCTTGGCAGAAGTCGATCGAAGAGCGAGTCGCTTCCAAAATCGTAGATACATCCACGAGATATATAAGAAATGTATCCAGCAGTACTGACCGTGACGAAGGTTTCCCTGTTGATGGGGTAGATGCGGCCAGCTGTGATCTGCAGCGGCCTCTGGGCGCGGATCATCATCAACCAGAGCGACCGCTTGAATGACTGGCTGGCGTCAGGCCAACTGCAGCTGAAGGCAGCCAATGACACCGCCTCACCCTGCAGTCAGAGAACTCAGCGATAATGTCACAGCCTCAATAAGGAAGAGAGCCATGTGTTAACGCGTCAAAAGGTGGTATTCGGAGTTTCTAAATACTGACGCGTTCGTGAGAAAATTCGCGTGGTTCTACGACCTGGTGACAAGAGTTTCAAGTGGGCGCGCATTTCGCTTCTGACATGTCTGGACATACTGCGTAACGCGTAATCCGAATCACTGAGCGTTCCTTACATTAAAAACCAAATCTTTTTAGTAGTGAAGATAAGGTTAAATTGTCCTAAAAAAATCGTACTGGAAACGGGATTCAAACCACGGATGTCAGGATCACCCCCTTCCAGATCGCTGGCAGTGTTGGTGACTTTAGTAGAAGCAGCAGGATTTTATAAGTGATGAAAGGGTTGATGCTGTTCCTGGTGTCTTTATACACAAACCTGGTAAAGGAACGTGACAGTATAAAAGGTTTTTCACAAACTACTGAAATTGTATCCATATAATATCAAATTGCGACACACTTTGACACAGATAATTGTACTCGACGAATTTCTTTCGCTGAAGAGATTCTGCATCGAATAGATCAAGACAAAGCTTATCTGAAGCCCTGTTGTTTCCGAGTGTGGCATCTCGGATTTGGGGCTCAGAGAATCTGTATGAAAATCGAAAAATACTACAGTGAACAATTGGTGTGATATAATCCTTATTATTTTATTGCGATCTCTGTATCCGGTAACGCATTCGAGCATTCTCTGGAAGGTGCCTTTTTTTGTTTTATGGTATGGTTTTTTTTTTTTGCTGTCACTAGTCTCTCGACTGGTTTGCTGTAATCTTTCATCTCTTCCTATCTTGCACTAACTTCTTTATATCAACATACCCCTTACAACTTACGTCCTCAATTATTTGCTTCATATACACTCATCTCTGCCTTCTTTTACAGATCTTACCTTAGACTGTTAACTCCCCTAACAAATTAACCAATCCCGCATTTCTTAAATTGTTAGCCAACATCCTGTCTCTTCTTTCTGAAAGACTCTTGTAAAAACTTCTTTCCTATTCCATAATTTCCAAAACACGTTCATTTCGTGTTTTGATTTAGCTTCGGCTAATCCTTACACCTGACGATATAACACAACCAGTAAGACTGCAAAGACTATCAAACAGTACGAACAGTACTTCTCAGAACTACATAGCAAACATTATACGTCTGATGCATTCCCCTGACACGGGTACCGTGTTTCTCGTCGAGTATGGTATCTTGCTCACTGTGTTTGGAGCCAGGAATAGTGGGTAGTGTCCTGTTTGGGGATGTGTCGCGTTTTAGCTTGGAGTTACTCACCCCATCTGTTCATCTGGTGCCCCTGTGACACGTTACAACCCTTCTAATATTTCGGAAAGGGACCAGTGTTCTCGTCTGGAAAAGGGGGGGGGGTGTCATTATGTTAGGGGCACCCCAGTGTGTTTCCTAGGATTACTATGAAGACTGTTGTTCAGAGGGATTACATCCTGCAATAGTATGTGCGACCTTTTCGTGGTGCTTATGGACATGATGACGAATGATAATTCCCGTCCACACCGGGCTAGACTGATTGGTGCCTGCAACATGAGGAATCACACGAGTAGAGTGGCCAGTTCGCTCCCCTGACTTAATTGCATGGGACGCTCTAGTACGAAGGATTTCAGTACCAACACCGCCACCAAGGAACATTGTTGACGTTTGTTCAGCAATGGTATGCGTTGCCGTAAACCAAGTTGGACGGCCTGTTCCGCAGTATGGGAGCCGTGCATTCTGTATTGACATTGTTTGCCGCCAGTGGAGGGACACCACGAACGGTTAGTGCCAACCACTTTCAATGACTATTTTTTCCGTATATTTTTTATCAGTAGCACGAATCAGATTGTTGTCAATGCCACTAAAGTGCACACATTATCACCGTGTCCTGCCTTTTTGCCTGGATCTTGAAGATCCATTACCTTACGGAGCTTAGTTTATTTCTATTTGTGTCAGAGGAAATAACAGAAATATTAACAAATGTTTATCATGACATGTTAGTTAGAAGAGTTGCAGCCGCTGATGATTTTCGAATAAAGTGGTGTCCATCTATTCTGTGGTTTTTCGGTTAGTCGGTTTCTGGATGCAATGTTACCAAGCTAATGGAATTAAAAAAATCAGTCTCAACTTCGCTAGGTATCATCAATCTTGACTAATTTTTGTTTTCATTCGACAAGAGCAGCATTGCTAACATTTGTACAAAACTTTCCTGAGCTACATTTTTTTTTAAATCGTATGTTTTTATTCCAAATAATTTTCTTTTAATAAATATTTATTGCCAGTAAAAAATTTCATGCTACGCTAGTTTGTTCCGTTCAGTTATAGATTTTGACCAAGAAACCGTAAAACTGCAAATAACATTATAACACAATAACAAAAATTGCTGATACTTACTTCTTCCATGATGCTATGCGCACACCAACAGTAAAGATACACTTCTAATCCTGGCACAGGGAGATACATGGCGCACTTGAGTATTGCGTTCGTGTCTGCATTCTGTTAGGAACAAAAAGAATATCATAGTGTCTGTTCATTTGAAAACTGTTTGTTAAGTAACAATCTCAGAAAAAATATATTTACTTTTTTATTTTTATCTCAGGTTATTTTTTTTTCTTTTAAGAATGAAAAATGATCGTTCATAATCCAGCTAAGCATTCACAGTAACAAATATAGTTTCAACGTTGTTTAATTCTTAGATTTTTGCATTTCCCAAAGTCTAGCTTTTATAATACGAATACAATGTACATCCTCAGATATTGGACTTCAGCGATTTAGATAAGAAAGTTTCACTTACGTACGTCTGCTGGAACAACGTTACGCAAGCCGTAACAACACTGGCGCCAAACTGTATCAGTGTGATTGGACTCATCACTCCAGTTAGGTACTTCACAAAACTGTAAAAAAAATATATAAACTTACGGTTATCCTCTGTTGCATATTACGGTTTTAATTTTAACTTTATTGAGCAATTATTTCCCTTATTCAATAGAAGCTCTCCTTTCGTAAAAAAAAAGAAGAAAAAAATTGAATTTTCTCGCCGTTATAGAAAAAGTGGTAGGTCTCATTATTATCCGAAAAAAAAAAAAAAATCAATCCTATTTTTACAACGAAATCAATTTATATAACGGCAAGAATTGAAAAATATGTGTAATGTTGAGGTTCAAGACTTTATGTCACCATCACCAAATACGTGCAGAGCGGATCACTTCTAAATATTTGAATTCTTGGCGTATTTTCGCGACTTGTGAAGAACTGTTGACGGACAATGGACAGATAGAGACAGTCTATGGAATCAGTTAGCTTATTATACCAGCTGACTACTTTCTTAGGTACCGAAACAGGCTTACGCTTCTCCAGGAAAGTCCTTAGAGAATGGCTACAAAAGACTTCTGTACACTTCATTTATCTGGAAGGCACCTCAAGAGAGGTGACTCAACCAAAGATTCTTCAGAACAAGACAAGCGCACAAATTAGGATGCACAGGAAATCATTAACTCACCATAGAAGTCAAACTAAATGGCCTGTAATTTTCAATCCTATTTACCTTCTTTCTTTTATGAACCCGAACTACTAGACAATTTTTCCAGTTCTCTCGTAAGTAGTAGTCTGCAGATTATATCTAAATAATGGTTAAAGGTATGTTACAATGGTGTATCTCTAATACAGCTGTTGTAATATTGCGTATCCATGTAGGCCCCATTACGATTTTTGAGTCACCTTAATACCGTCATAATATTGTCAGGATTTATTTATAACATCCTAGCCTGCTCATTTCTGCTTATGTGAAAATGTCGTTCTGAATTTTTCCGTCTCATTACTGTATGATAGTCTCTATTAGTCTCAGTATCTTTGCATTTTTGTACCGTCGGTAACTTCTTCCCTATAATTATCTGAATACTTTATCTTCCCCTATTTTTCCAACATAGCCTTGGAACTTTTCTAGAAGCATCATTCAGTGGTCCCCCCTGCAGTTATGATAAACTTATCTTTAGTTTCGCCCTTTGTTGCTATTAATACCTTGTTTTCAGTATAAATAAGAAGTAATATACCAATGTAAGGACCATGAAAGTTGTTTTCGTGTAATCTGTATGTAATTCAGTTCATGATTTGATTAACATTTTGCTTTTTCTTAAGTAGGCCTACAGTTAAGGTTAGCGCAAGGTAGGAAGGAACGAAGGATTTCATCAAAGCAGTCGATAGATTGATAATTGATAAAAAGTTTCTTATTTGATAAAATATATAGTTATATTTGGTATTTCATGAAGTGTGCAGATGCTCATAGCCTATTATTCAAATATACATTGTTGAAATAGATGTAAGTTAACTGTAGAATACTATGATTTGCTCACTGCGCGTTTAGACTTGTTTTTCTTATATGAGCGTTTCATTTTTATGCCATTTATGCTGTTATTTTCCTCATTATTTACAAGTACAAAACAATTTTTGAATTTCCAGTAAAGTGTAGTTAGGTACAAGAAAAACACGTAAATATCAACGCATTATTATCATTTGGATTATGGTAGTTTTACTATCATCTGATAGTTTCACTTACCTTAAAAGTCGTTGGTGAGACTGTATGCACAGGCACAACTCCCTATACATATAGCGATGAGCATCTGCTAAATCCGCTTCTTCCGTCGTCATCTTTATCATACCGCTGCTTGGAGAAGTGACTAATCTCAATTCTCTAATACGGTGTCCGAGCACTTTGAACTGCACAGTTATGTGCATCATGATGGTGACGAAGAAGCAATCAATTCCGACGGTTATTAGAATCCAAAAGAAAACACCAATGTACTGCGTGACATACGTCACCTCGTACATATGAAAGCCGAGGGAGTGGAGTCCCTTAATTTCAGCGAAAGGCAGACGGTTCTGATCAGCCTCGGCCAGCAGCGGTATGGAGCTCCAGGTAATGGAGATGACCACAAGGTAGACTATGAAACCGTAAATTATGCGGGTAGTTTGGCTGCGCGTTGTCTGGAAAAGTGAAGTGAGTTCACTGCTCCGGTCTACGTATTCTTCTTGCGTCGATACGAGATCGTAGAATCGTTTGACGAGAAGCCGGTAATCGTCCCGATTCTTGACGAAAAGTGTCAGCTTGGAAAGGCAGCTGATCACGCTGAAGTTGACGATGAGCGCTAGCGTCATCTCGCTGACGTCACCCCAGAACTGAAGTAGCCCGGTGGAGGACATGACGAAGAGCGCGATGGATATGGCGAACACCAGCGTCGCGTAGCAGCTGTACAGGATGACTCGGCTTCCAGTCGGCCACAAGCCCGCCACGCGCAGAACTCGCAGGTTGTGTTCCATCTCCGAACGGCTACCCTCCTGTCGGTAAGATCAGACACAGTTCAATCCCACAGTAGATGGAAAATTCAGCCTATCCAGGAATTACAACATATTACTGGTATTTCAGTGTGATGCCTCTTGCCATCCGCGTGTGAGAAAACAGATCAGTAATAGCTACCAAGAGCGAGGGTTTAAAAGATCCGGTCTAGCCATCTGCTTTGTTGTGGGTGCTAGTGTTCGAAATGTGATTAACAAGGCATTTGTCTACCTTCATTCGTGGTCTGTGTTGGTCAGTTCTATCTGAAAAGTGTTTATATTATAACGTAACACTGTCGCAATATTCTAATGTGCATTTTTTATCATATAAATCATAATGTTAGAGTAATTTACATAAATCTTGGGTGACCACCTAGATAGTTTTTTGTTAGTTATTTCCTAAAGTACGCAAGATTCCAAGTGAGGAAAATTCAGTGTATCTTGTTGCAACGAATATTAAAGAATTATTGAGATGTGTAGGCTTGAAGCTAATCGTGGCCTTCCCGAGCCGCAGAGACAGAAAGTTGGGGATAAAGGGGTTTGTCGGCTTTCGCCTTGGGGGTAGGGAGTCCACAACAGGCCGCTGACCTGATGTAAAAACCCACCACCCGTATACGTTCTCACTCCGGCGAACTTAGCCGAATATGTCCGACCTCTGCGATATACACGCGGGGCGAATAAGATATCGGGGATATCACGTGACATTAGGTGCCAACCTGAAGATCCAATCCAAATGAACACATAACTTAAAATCCTGGGAATTTTCTGTTAAATGTTATCTTCGAGAGTGCAAGGGGCGGAGCCAGAGCTTTCTTCGCAGAAGAGCGACGAGGTGCATTCGATTCTATTCTAGTCTGTGGTGGACTCCGAAACTTGGCTCTTCTCGCTAACTGCTTCAGTCCGACTCCTGGTGTCGGAAAAACTGACGCTGCCTGCTTGCTGGAGCAGTTTTGGCACGGCGACACAGTCAGCAATGCGATGAAGCGCATTACCAGATCGGACGTGCCTGTAGCCGCCTTGTGAGACAGTCTCACATACCGTAGGTCATCTCCGAACACCGCAGACATCAGACGCAGAACTACAATGGTAACTTATTACGACCAAGCCATCTGATTATGCATTCCGTCAAACTGAACCCTTAAGCATCTTTGAGAGGATAGATCCATGTTCTAACTTTGTAACTGAAAAAAAAAACTGAGCTTGCGGCATAATTTTTCCAGAACTAGTTATTTTCGAGTGGCATATTGTCCATTCGTGGCGCCCATGATTTTTTCAAATGTTAAGTCACAGTATTATGATACCTATGTCTGAGGTCGTCATAACTTGTATTGTACATTGTTTCTAAGTATCATTCTTTCTTGCATAGGCCCCTATTGCTTCTGAGATGGATTTAAAAGTAAATTACAATTGTTTGCTTGCTCATGACGGCTAATTGTATCTCTGAGCGTTACTTTTATGATTTTGCCAATTTGTGTTAATGTTAACGGTAAATTCGGTCAGACTTGTAATCGCCAATGATAACAAAATAAATGCCATATTGTGACAGTTTTCCTGTATTCCAAACAACGTCGAGATTCTTGCAAGAATCCATATTTTCACTCCTTGATAAAATTAAAATCCCCTTTACTAATCATAAAGGTATGAAAGATAAATATAACGTTTTTATCCACCAAGGCCCCTACTACATAATGAGTGCTTGATAGCGTGCTGGTCCCCTCTGGAATGCAATACAGCAGTGATTCGGCGTGGCATGGATTCGACAGTTCCTTGGTAGGTTTCTGGAGGTATCTGGCACCCTGTGTCCTGGCACAAGTCACGTAATTCCCTTAAATTACACGCGAATGGTTTCTGAGCACGGAGCTGGCACTCGATAACATCCCATATGTGTTATATCAGGTTGAGATCAGGTGAATTTGGTGCCAAGACATCGACGTTAGTTCTCTATAAAGATTCTCAAACTACTGTAGTGCTATTCTGCCTTTGTGACACGGACAGTAATCCTATTAGTAGTTGAGTTCACTGTAGTGAAAAACATGAAGCATGAAGATATGCAGGTGATCCGCAATAATTTTCCACAGCTGTCATGGTGCCTTCGATCTCTATCACAGGTCTCATGGAAGCCCAGGTAAATGTCCCCCATAGCATAATACTGCCCCAACCGACCGGCCTATGCATACTTCCAGCAGCCATTCGCTTGGAAGATGAAGTATCCAGACACGACCTTCGGCCTGGTGCAACAACAAACGTGATTCATCCTGCCAGCTGATCGTTTCCATCGATCCATGGTCCAATTTCGATGATCTCGTGCCCACTGCAATCGAAACTGACGATGTTATTGTGTTAATATTGGAACACGTTGGAGCCGTCTGTTGCGGAGTCCCATGTTCAGCAATGTGCGCTGAACGATATGCTCCAAATCAGCATTGTACTATGCCGCCAGATCTGTCACAAATCGCCCCCGATCCTGCGTTATAGAGCGGGCTAGCTTCCAACATCCACGTTCTGTGGTGAGGTGTGGTCGCCCACCACCGTGTCGCCCACTTATGTATTCACCGTCCTTCAACCACTTTCAATAGATGCTCGCTACAGTAGTCTCTGCTACAGTAGCACATGAACAGCCGACTAGGCCCAACGTATCCGAGATGTTCGTTCCCAGCGACCAGGTCTTTTGTCCGCCTGTTGTCAAAGTCACTTGATGTCAGTGGATTTCCCCATTTGCCACAAGTATCATCGCTTGAATGACTCCCTGTGAGCCTTCTAATAACAGCTTCAAATGAGAATCCTATACTCAGTATGTCAAATTTATTTCTTTTCAGTTTAAGCAACAAAGTGTGTTGGCTAAGAATTTTAAGGATTAAGCAGTTTAACAAAGTGTAAATAATTATGATAAACGAAAGAAGATATTGCACCACACAAAGTAGATACAGTATTTATCACGAATAAAAAATTGAAGCCTTGTCAATTCTGTAGTCTGCTAGAGTAAAATGACATCTTGTAGCGAAAAAATGCGAGAACTTGATCTTAAATAGTTAAGCTTGTTATCAGCTTCCTGACATGAATTATTTATCTTCAGCTTCAGTGGACTAACAAAACAAACAACTCATGAAATCGTTACCGCCCCTTCGATGATTCTAAATTTGCCAACAAAACTAATTTCTACTCCACAAATGTTCTACTAGACTTCATATGACTTTGTTTTTGTTTCTCCATTTGCGGAACACAAAACAGAGTAAATACACTACGAACATAAAATTTCGGTATGTAATTGAGTTTTAATTTTCTCATTTGTGCAGCAGCAATTTTGAATTCTGTATTTTTGTCGCAATCCGTAAGCTTGCTTGTGTGTTGTGCGATTATCAATGAAAATCAAATTTGGTTGTTAAATTATTATGTTCAGCAAATATAATTTGAAGAAATACTAGATCCATTTTAAGTTTTTATTACTTAAGCATTAAGATACTGAACAATTAAACTCAAACAGTGAAAAAATTTAAAGCAATAATTTCCATAATTCAAAGTGGGTGTATTGGGAAATTGTTAGCAGGACACAAATCTTCATAGGAATCAATAATAAAACAAGACACATATGATTAGGAACTGCATCTAACTGATCTGATTTTATGCATATGCTTCAACCATTAAGCAAAAGCACTTTATTTTCGTCTTTGAATCTGTATGTTTCCTAAAACTCGCCCATTGAAATTTTATGTTCTACGCTAATTTTAAATTTTAATATTTTATATATCATCACAAAAGCACAAACTTGTGATTAGATAGACATGTGGAAGCGTATGCGAATGTAGAGATTGGCAACTTGGCGCGAACATAAAAGGCCTTTCTAGATAATACTACAAGCTATTATTTAATTATGTGCTGGATATTGATTGCTGCACTGAAGACATTTTCGCTCCAGCTGCAATGTTCACTTGTGTATTCTTTCAAGTTACACTCACCATGTTGGATCGCGGAGTGACAGACTGAATTTTGTCTGTTAAGCACTTTGCCTAAATAACGCAATCATAAGATAAAGAATGTACTGAAATATTCAACATACAGAGTCGAGAGAGGAAAGTCAAAGAGAAATTGGAGGTGAAGAGGACACGAAGATTCAAAATTTAAACCACGTATCCAGAATTCTGGGAGACTTGAATGAGGTGCCTTTGATCGTATGATTAATTATTCTTGGAGTAATAGAGACCGGTGGAATGCATCAATAACTTAAGCTAATGCATAATTAAAGAGTATTTCGTTCACCCGTAGAAAATATTAGTTCTATAGTGACAAAATTTACGCTTGGGGTAATAATTTCACAAATGACAATGGCTAAGTGGTAGATGATTTTGTTGCAAGACATGCTCACCACGAAACGCTATGAGGAATTTTAAAAACAAAAGTTTACCTTATTCGGCAGACATGCAAGAACCTAAGCCGTTGTATCAATTCTCTAAACACGTCAGTAATTTTTGGCCTTCTGCGAAATTTTTACTTTTGAAGCTAAAAACGTTCTAAATTTCTCCTCACGTAACGCTTCCATCGGCTTGCCAGACCTTAAACCTTCAGTCACAATTTATTATGTTCAAGTGCAAAGATTCTGATATTTCTGAAAAGTATCTGTCGGTTCCCTGACAATAAAAAAAATAAGGAAAGATATTATGATGGCATAATTTATGAGATTAACCTAAATTACTGAATTCAATTCAATGAAATATTCTGATTGATTAAATGATTGAAACGTTAAATGAAATTAATACATCCAACGTTACAATAAATTCATCACGGCTATTCCGTTATGAAAATACCGCTGTCGAGCCTTTGGAACTACACCGGAATAAAATTCCAGCCGTCCATGTTTTCACAACACAATCCGGGGGTATATAACTGAAATCATACGCCGCATAAGTCCGACCACAGAACATCTTGCGTTTATTTAATGATTACATTTCAAATGTTTTCCATATGTTTATTGCCCGCCAGAATGCTCGTATCCATAAAATGAGAAGCTATATAATAAAATCAGTTTTAAGAAATGAGTGTACTACAAATTCCATTTATTTTCTTTGCAGGGGTCTTTATAATAACGTACACTAGGAAGGAGTAGCTAGTGTTGACGTCTGTCAGCGAACCATTTGAGTTCAGCGTCATCTTTTTTTTCTTTTTTTGGGTACAGTGTAGCTTTAAGGGGAAAGTGAGAACTCACATTATTTGGCAGGGTGATTACGTAAAATTACAAACCATAACCAGGATGTTCATTACAGAAAAACTTTTAAAAAGTTAGTGATGATTTATAGAAATATAACATTTGTGAGGGTACACCCCAGACCTGCCGTCGTGTAAATGCTGTATAGGATCGCCCGGCCTGACAGGAAATGCAGTAAAGAGAACCTAGGTCGAGCCGGACAGTAGACTCGGTCCGTTATTTACGTGTTGCGTGGGGTGAAGTTACTAAACTGGTACTCGCTCGGAACAATCCAAACAGGCACGAACTACATCGCAGTCTTAAAATCGCTAAAGAACCCGCGTTATCGAAGAATGAAGTAAATGAAAAATTTAAGAATGGAGAGTGGATTAAAATCCATAAAGGGTAAAAAGAAGATGGGTGGTGGAATTACACTTAAATCTTTTAAGAAAAAGCAAATATTAAATTGCTTTTTTTATTTTTTGCTTCTGCTTTTACGCCTCGTTGACGTCATTAGAGGCGGGAAGGGACTGGGGGCAAGGAATTCGATCATGACCTTTCTTTAGGAACCTTAAGTGATTATGGGAACCCATGGAAAACCCAAATCAGGATGACCGGATGGGGATTCGAACCCGCGTCCTCCCGAATGCGAGGCCAGAGCTTTATTGCTCACGCTGCCACGCACCACGCTCGGTGTGTGAAATTGGATTGTAGGTGCGTAGAGAAATTGGCTATTAATAATTTGCTCGATCGCAGTCAAAAGATCCAAGAAAAAAAAACTGTTAAATGGGTGCTATCGAAGTGGCCACTTGACTCACAGCACGTGAATTCCCTCGTGCACCATTAATCGAACAACTGACGGGAGGGTATTCAAATAATTACAGCTTCTAAAGCCACATATGCGTGTTTTAATAATTCTTTGACAAATGAAAACTGGCCATGACGTAAGCACCACGGACACACTCTATTCATGGTACAAATTAAATTTAAATTGATTCTTATTTTCCCTCTATCATAAATAAGTTCTTTTCATTTAATTTTTTTTTCGATGATTTAATTGCCCGTTTGCGGAATAGTGTTAGTAATAGAAATATGATCAGAGGATATGTAATCATTTACGTCGTTTTAACACTTGGTACCGAAAGATCCGAGTTTCAGTTTTTTACATCCCAGACACGACATACATAATTCTTCCTTTACATGCCTAGGGCAAAAAATTTCCACGTTATACTTACGTAGCCGTCAAAGTGGAAATTTGCAAACAAGTGCCGGTATGCCTAATATTTGTGAGCTCAAATGCGACAGAACGATTGACCGGGAAACAGATTATCATACCGTGACATTGCAGCACGTGATGTGTGGATAGAAGAGGGTCGTACACAGCGGATACTTTGTGTTTTTTTTTTTACTGCTAAATGTGTCTCAACAGCTAGGTCTTTAGAGACGGGAAAGGATGGGGGGGGGGGGTGGCAAGGAATGGGAAGGAATTCGGCCATGGCCTTTTGAAGGAAGCATCCCGGCATTTGTCGGGAGTGATTTGGGAAACCATTGAAACCCCAAATCTGGATGCCCGGACGGGGATTCGAACCGCCGTCCTCCCGAATGCGAGGCCAGAACGCTAGCTGTTACACCACCACGCTCGGTGATACTTTGTGACCACAGCGCCGAGGGTGACCGGCAGCTTGTTTGCATGGCCATAAACGCCAAACAGCTACGTTTGGACGTTGGAGCACTGGATGTGGACTTGTCTGAAGGACTGGTGGCACTCACGCCATTGCGTCGGCTTTCATTGACCAGAAATCAGTGACGCATCAAACTGCAGCACGCGATGACTTCACAACGTACTGAATACTTGTGATCAAAGTGGATGTACAGTTTTGCAATTCTAATCATTTGTATGCTGCTATGTTCCTAATCTGTGGAATAAATTTCATTGTAACTAGACGACCCGTGCGAAAATTTCGCGAATAAAATACGATGAATAGTGAGGTTGAATATAATGTCACCAAGTTCAGTCATTACTCTTCATACTCCTACTTCATTTATCTATTTTGGTTAGAAATCCAGGGAGATAAATGGATCGAAACACAAAAAACGTATTTTAAAAATATTGACATTTTTGCGCTTTATGGGTCGAATTACGAAAAATTCCTTTCTTAGAATATAATGTTACCACGGCGGAAACCTTAGTCTTTAATACAATATGTCATTCATTTATATCGATTAGATATCAAGGGAAATATAAGGCTCGTGACACAAAAATACGTTGTAGAACAATTTATACTTTTTCCCTTTAATAGTTGAATTCCAAACACTTCTTTCATAAAATATGATGTCAGCAAAGCTGAGACATTATTCCTCACAATCGTACTTGATTTATTGATTTTGGATAGATATCAAGAGAGATAAGTGGCTCGAGACACAAAAAGCGCATTTTAGAAAAGTTAACATTTTTGCCCTATAAGGGTCGAATTACGAAAAATTCCTTTCTTAAAATATAATGTTACCACGGCGGAGACCTTATTCTTTAATATGATACCTCGTTTATCTATATCGGTTAGATATCAAGGGAGATAAATCGCTCGTGACACAAAAATGGTTATAGAAAAATTTATACTTTTTTCCTTTAAGGGTTGAACTCCAAAAACATTCTTTCTTAAAATATGATTTCACAAAGCCGATACATTACTCCTCATATTCCTACTTCATTTATCGATTTTGGTTAGATATCCAGGGAGATAAATGGCTGGAGATACAAAAAACGCATTTTAGAAAAATTGACATTTTTTTCTTTTAAGGGTCGAATTACGAAAAGTTCCTTTGTTAAAATATAATGTTACCACGGCGGAGACTTTATTCTTTAATATGATACCTCATTTATCTATATCGGTTAGATATCAAGGAAGATAAATCGCCCGTGACACAAAAATCGGTAATAGAAAAATTTATACTTTTTTCCTTTAAGGGTTGAATTCCAAAAAAAATCTTTCTTAAACTATGATATCACAAAGCTGAGACATTACTCCTCATAATCCTACCTCATTTATCGGTTTTGGTTAGATATCCAGGGAGATAAATGGCTCGAGATACAAAAAACGCATTTTAGAAAAGTTAACATTTTTGCCCTATAAGGGTCGAATTACGAAAAATTCCTTTCTTAAAACATAATGTTACCATGGCGGAGACCTTATTCTTTAATATGATACCTCATTTATCTATATCGGTTAGATGTCAAGGGAGATAAATCGCCCGTGACACAAAAATCGGTGATAGAAAAATTTATACTTTTTTCCTTTAAGGGTTGAATTCCAAAAACATTCTTTCTTAAAATATGATGTCACAAAGCTGAGACATTACTCCTCATAATCCTACCTCATTTATCGATTTTGGTTAGATATCCAGGGAGATAAATGGCTCGAGATACAAAAAACGCATTTTAGAAAAATTGACATTTTGGCCCTATAAGGGTCGAATTACGAAAAATTCCTTTCTTAAAATATAATGTTACCATGGCGGAGACCTTATTCTTTAATATGATACATCATTTATCTATATCGGTTAGATATTAAGGGAGATAAATCGCTCGTGACACAAAAACGCATTGCAAAAATATTGATACTTTTGCCCTTTAAGGGGCGAATTCCGAAAACTTTCTGACTTAATATATGATGTCACTAAAGCGGAGATCTTAATCTTTAAAACGATACTTCATAAAACGGTTTCAGATAGGTATCCAGGGAGATAACTGATTTGTAACACAGAAAACAGCATTTTAGAAAAATTTACATTTTTGCCCTTTAAGGGTCGAATTCCGAAAACTTTCTTGCTTAAAATACGATTTAACCATAGTGGAGACGATAAGCTTTAAAATGACACCTCATTCATTGATTTCGGTTAAGTATGAAGGAAGATATAGGCTTGTGACAAAAAAATACCTTATAGAAATAATATATATGATCACGTCTGTATTTGACAAACAGTACTGTACATGGAATGTGAATGGTAGTGGCACACTCCTTTCAAATAGCATTACTAAGGTGTGTTTACTGCATATACACCTAGCCCAACTTTACCATTTACAGTAAAACCACTTTTGAAACAAAAAATATCACATCAGGAGAAAAGGAAAAATAAAAAAGCAGCATCTTGAGAATGAAGTCTGTCTTTTCACTCAGAGACTAAGGCAGTACAAAAATCTAAATCACATGATTAAAAGCTAGCACTGCCTCAATAAATATAAATTGTAAGAGACAAATTAAATAGTTCAAATAACTGACAGTGATGGACCTACAAATTTTCTGAGCCAAGCAAAACTTGAGGTTGCCATCCCTTCAAACAAGAATGTTACCGCCATACAAATTTGGTTGCCTGTTCAAATATGGTTGATTTGCCACCTGGGGGAGTAGAGCTAACACACAACATAAATTTGTTATGTGCCCCCCCCCCCCCCTGATGTTGTCACAATGAAACCATTCAAATGGATAATGCAATCAACACAAAACTAAATTTGAATCTCCTATTTAAGCTGTAGGTTGATTTCAGGCAAACTAGCCACAAAAAAAAAAAAAAAAAAAAAAAAAAAAAAAAAAAAAAAAAAAAACCTCAACAACCTATGGAGAGTACTCTAAAGGAGTCTTACAACACATTTATGATTAAAATATTAGAGCCTTTATGTGTCATTAAATGAATTTCCCTTTGTGGAAGTAAATGTGGCAATGTAAGTTTTCTTATTTCTTTTTTTCTTACATTATGTCAAACTTTATGCAGTGGTTTTATACCTACTTCTAACCTGGAATAGCAAGATTATACACTAGCTTTTAATACTTTGCCTTTTTGGGTATTTACACACTGACATGGCAAAAATTGTGGGACTGCATGATGCAATTGCACAGGTGACATATACAGTAGAACTAGAATTATGCGAACTCCGACTATCCGAATCGCTGAATATCCAAATCGCTTTTTCGATATAGGGAGTGGGTGGTGTGTGATTCGTCAGATGCTGGGTATAAAATTCTAAATGATGATAAACATATTGAAAGTGTGAAAGAAGAAAGTGTCGAGGAAGAAGATGACCTTAATGTCGAAGTTGAAGCAGACACAGGACCATCAACTAGTCAAGCATTTGCCAGCCTTGAAACTGTGTTTAAGTGGATGGAGAGTCAGCCCGAGTGTGACCACATGCATCTTCTTACTGTCAAGCGGAAGCACGACTTGGCTGTCCTAAAACGGATAAATACAATCAAACCGCTTACTTTGACCGAGATGTTCAGCAAGTAATGACTTTTATTACAGTACAGTACGTACATACTGTACAGCACTTGTAAGTACGCTTAACATGTAAAAGTGTTGCCTTTTCATTTAATTAATTGAAAGCTCGTTTTTTTTTAATTTCTCTGATTTGCAACAAACATAAAATAATTAATTAAAATAAACCCTTTTTTTGAAATAAATCGAACTATCCGAAATTTTTATTATCCGAATAGGGTCCAGTCCCAATTGATTCGGATAATGGAGTTTTAGTGTACATTGTTTTAAAAGGATAGACACAGGCAGATGATTATCAGTGCTGTCAGTTGGATTCGCAGAGTGTCTTGTGAAATGTTTACTAACATAATTGCTACTCAACAAGAATTAATCAAGTTTCAGTACAGAATAATTGTTACAGCCTAGTGAATGTAACATAGCATTCTTGAAAAGATTACAAAATTCAGGATTCCATGTTTCACAGTGTCAAGCATGATAAAGTCGCTGAAAGATGAATTTGAAAGGTGAGATTTCTGGTCAACAACTATAATCTTGACATTATCAATAAAGTCATCACAGCACTTGAACCTTAAACATTCCTTTGAGCTCTAGCATAGGCATAAGAAACCAGACCAATGGGCATCCTAATAGTGGTGTTGCAATATATCCAGAGAGTGACAAGATTTGCCACTGCCTAAAAGAGAAAAAGATCCATCCAGTATAAAGGGCACCTAGGAAGATTTCTGCTTTAGTTGTACGGATGACAAACAAGAGGGAAAAATTACAGTCACTGGATTGATATCAAATACCCTGCATCTGTGGCCAGCTATATACTGACTAGACAGCAGCAACTCTCGAGAAAAGGATAAATGAACATATGAGACATTTCAAAAATAAAGACAGCTGCAGTGCAGCATTCAGCCAACAGTAGGTATACTGTTATACAGAATGACACAAGTGTCTGGGTTCATGCAAGTCAGATAAGGTTTAGTCATATAAAGAGATAGAATAATATGAATGCAGACAGTGGACTACAACTTGGTCAAATACAGTCATTATTACTATAATTAATGTCTATGGTTTTACACCTCATTGGCGTAGAGGTCCTTAAAGGAGAGAAAGGATAGATGGTAAGGAACAGTAAGGAATTTGTTTATAGTTTTTTGAAGGAACCATCTGAACATTTGTCTAGAGTAGAGGTTCCAAACTGGGGAGCACCCCTCCCCCAGGGGGCGTGAAGACATGTCAGGGGTGCACGGGTTGCCAAGTAGGTTCACCGCCTGTGTGGACAACACCCTAACTATCCACCGCCATAACTACTATGTCCGCGTCACTGTCTTAGACATGAAAACCTTTATTCTGTAATCACATACTTAGTAAGTTGCCTCTGGCATGGCATTGTTAATATTGAAGAGTAGGCATTTACCTTATTAATAACAAAACTGTGATGGAGAAGGAAGAGTTCTTTTGATGGAAGAGGTATGGGAGGAATTCCTTTGATGGAAGGGGGGCACATTACAAAAAATGTTGGGAACCCCTGGTCTAGAGCAACTTCAGAAAACGAATGAAAATCAGAATCTGAATGGCTGGATGAGGATTCAAACCCGCATCTTCCTGGATGTGAGGTCAGAGCATTACCACCCACCATGCTTGGTAGATACAGTCATGTCTGTTCCAGAAAACACGAAACACGAGGCCTGCCCCCCTCCCCCCCTTGGACCATCTACACTGTTTACAGGACATCACTCCATACAGTTAGCATGTGTTTCAGAAGCTATTTATATGAAGCAGCAATCCCAGGTATGGAAATATTATAGTGAAAGCCACAGAAGGATGGCTGAAATGTTAGAATTCAATAAAACTGTCACAGCTCCTCACGCAAAACCAAGAACACACAGGTAACGAATGCAGAAATCTATGTTATTACTTTTAACAGGTCTTGCAGGGATTTTGTAACTAAATCAGTAAGCAAATCATTATTTTAACTTTAACTAATTCTATTATTCACTTTATGTGGCTGCTTTTACTGTACTGCTTTCATTGTGTTTAAAATAGTTATTTACTGCATCTTCTTTTACTCAACTCTTAAGCAACTTGTGGTGGTTAATTTAATTTTTAATCTTCTTGTAGGATAGCAAGCTCAGTAGGTTTAACAAACACTTCAGTTAAACACTAAAATTACAATATGGATGCATTATTGTAGATACTGTAGAAGGAAGGAAGAATGCCATCTAGAACAGTGTTGACTATGGCATTTGAATCAACCAATGCTATAATACAAAAGGGCACAAGTTTTCACGTTCTTTAACTGGAAACAGATTATCAAACTTCTAAAATCAAAATCAGCTGGTCCAAAAACCATAAAAGCGATCACATAAATTATCCAAAGACATTTGGGAAACAGAACATATTCTGTAAGATTGGAAAAATGCATTTATCCATTCACAAGAAAGGAGAAAGAGCAAATGTCAATAACTATAGGGGAATTTCACTGCAGTCAATGCCATACAAAATTTTCTGCCAGTGGCTGCTCGATAGGGCAACTACAAGTGAAGACCAGGGAATATCAAGCAGGATTTAGACCAGGTAAATCTTCCAAAGAACAAATCCCCAACCTAAATCTTATGTTCAAACCAAGAATTTTGTAGCAACAGTTTACTCTGCACATTTGTCGATTTAAAAAGAGTTTGAATCAGTTGATCTTGAGTCACTATTTCAAATATTTAAACAACAAGGTTTAGTTAGACCCCACAATTCTTGCTTTATTAAAACAAATGTTAAAAAATACAAAGTTCAAAAAAAAAAATTCTTGGTTTAAATATCAGAAGTCTTCATTATTAAAACAGGAGCAAGACAATGAGGTGTACTCTCTCTATTACAATTCAATTGCATCCTCAAAAAGCAAATACAAAAATTATAGAAACAAAAATCAACCAGTAACATTATGTAGCAAAAATTAAGGATATATTGCCTGTCATTTACACATGACCTAGAAATTTTAACATGTAACATCACAATAACCCCAAAACAGATCAAACTCCTGAAGGAAACAGCAGAGAAAAATGGTCTACAGGTTTCATTTGTCAAATAGAATTTATGGCCGGTAGCAAAAAAACACCAAAATACTTTGAAACAAAATATGGAAAATCAAACAACTCCCGTGCTTCAAGTATCTCAGTGAAACAATCCAGGAGAATAAAATTGAAACAAAATGCAACGAAATTATATGCCAAAAGATGGAAACAGCATAATATTTTTCTTAAAAATGTACAGCATAAAGGCATCTCCAGAAATACAAAACTGAGACATTATAACACAGTCATTAAACCAGAGTGTCTCTATGAATTGGAAACACTAATTATGAACAGGAAAAGATATTTTAAAAAATGAGAGAGAAGAATGCAAAGTTATAAGGAAAACTCACAGGAAACCAATAAAGACACAGAAGTAATTACAAAATCTTACAATTACAGTAATTACCAGCGATATTAATGCAGACTAAATTTTTATAGACATATCAAAAGAATGAATCTACGCAGACTCACAACACAAATAGTTGTGTCCCATGAAAACTGCAGTAAAGCAATATCAGATACAATCAAATGGATTGGCAAAATCAAGAAAGACCTAAACTTAGCTAGAATCACTCCAAAGGACATTGAAAACAGAAATGCATTTAGATTCAAATTTTACAAATGGCAACTTGACTAGCAGAAATGACCAAAGAAAAGAATTGGAACAACATGGTCTGATGAGATAAAAGAAGCCCACAGCAAGGATATGAAGGAAATATTGACAAAGGAAACCAAATGGACATTTTTATGTTTTGCACAGTCCTAATGGGGTTACCTGCAAATAATAATAATAAATTTACAAATTATTCAAATAAACCTGTATTTAGTTGTGGTGAGTGATAACCAAATTCTCATGGAGTTTTGTATGTCAACATTCTAAGTACTGTAATTAATAATTGAAAAAAGTGTGCCACTGTGTATTAAAGATTACTATTGTTAATAAGTGAGCATCCATAAATTACATGGCTCGGTCTAGAGGGGAGAGGGATTGGCTGGAAAGCATGCTAGACTACATGGGAGGGAGGTTTCAGAGCCAAACCACGTAGCTTTCCATTCATATTATTTGTCACAGTTAAAATGATGTACAGAACACACAACAGCACGTGGATATTTATTTCCATCATTTAATTATTTCTGCATGTGATTTATGATAATCTGACATAGAGAAAACGGTACAAAATGTCTTCTGGAATCAGGGAAAAAAGCTACACGCTATGTGGATGGGGGAGGTAAAAGCAATGTTGGGTTACATGGATGGAGGGCGTGTTAACAGGAGCCCTAAGTAATAATTAAAACTGATGACAGTATAATTGTTTTTATTTATGTGACTCTGCTTCAGAAAGCTGCAGTGACAGAGCGAATAACATCACTTGCAAAAAGTATCAGTAAACACACAGCAATAACAGATGCTTCCATAGTACAATTATTTCAAAATGTGCTGTTAAGCATTAGGACAACACCATCTATAGTAAACAAATCCAAATTATATTACTGTAACTGGTTTTATCTTGCATAATATTCATGAGTAAAATTTAAATTACAATTGATAATTTACCTTCGTAATGTATAGTTCAAATTAAGGCTTGATTTAGTCAGCTATAATTGTTGTTCTCTATGGCTTGATATGTACATCCTGTACAGCACAAATCAAAGAAATGGGAATAGCTAGCATGTTGCATCCTGCATAGCAACTTGGAATCCATGTTTCAGACAAAAATGTAATACACCGACAAGTCTATTAGCATATACTCCTCATTACTGTGAGGGTAAGCAAGCCAACAACTTGGCAACATTCTACACAAACAAGATTTTAAATACAAGTTTTCCAGTCTTTTTATAATGTTATATTAGGTATCTTCTGTTTTGACAAATAAATAAATTATGCCCTTTGGCTTTAAGTTATACTTGCATATTCTTATCTGAAACATCACTGAAAGTTCAATAATTGTTACACCGCCATCTACATCTTTAAAAAGCACCTTAGTTTAAGATAAATAATCAGTCTTACAAGTGCCTTAGTCATCTAATTTCTGTTTTGAAGGTGAGATCATTAAAATTATTTGAATTTGAAAACTATCTAATCACACCCTAATACAGATGTAATTTTGAACACACAAGAGAGAACAAAATTCCAATGCTCAGGCCAATCGTATATGCAATAGTTATCCACTACAAAAATTAAGATGTTAGCACCAATATATACAATCATAATTAAGTACAACACTTAGAAAAAACATTAAATCACAATTTTCATATTTCTTAGGTGAAAACAAGTTTTCAAAGATTCATGCACAATACGATGACAAATAATTTCGTGATTTCCACGCAGTTAATACAACCAGAGCAGATATGGGTATACTGAGACCAAATAATTTCCAAAATCCCCATTTTGCAGACTTTGCTCCATGGTCCTGAAAATTCTGCAACTGTAAGGAAAAATGACACAATTAGTTACTGGAAACTTCAATAAGCTACATCTCGTAAAAAGTTAATAAGACAGAAAAACATATATTCTAGTTTGCCTTGAGTATAAATTTTTATGACACGAAACATTTCTCCGGTATACTGAATAACACCAATGGCTATAATCTGAGCACTTCAGCTAAGAAATATTATTATTGTTAAATGGAATCGACTGGATATTTTTACCAAGACACCTACATTTGCTTTATATGAACTTTTAATTGACACTGAGGTTGATCATTCAACACCTCCCTTGATAGCTTATTTCAATCCTCCCACTACTACATATTATAACCCTGTTACAGGGGAAACCGTCCCCATCACTGGACATGCCACATGCTCCACAACCCACATCATATACCAGCTAACTTGCCGCCATCGCACAAGTTCCTATATAGGCCCGACTACACAACTTTCGACCAGAATGAATGGCCACAGACAAACAGTTCACACCTGCAATTTATATCTTCCAATACCTGAACATGCTAACTAACACAATTCCAACAACTTCAATGAATGTTTCACCGTGAGAGCAATCAGAGTTTTCCCCGAAACCATCGCCGCTTCAGAACTTCAGTGATAGGAACTTGCTTACCAAAACATCCTAGATACCAGACACCCCACCCAGCATCAACCACCGATAAAATTCCTTTCTTTGACACATCACCCAGTATTATCAGTATTAGAATTATTGTCATTTAACTAAGTACATGGTTTTTTTTCATTCCAAAATTTATATATCTCTATTTATTTCCCCAATTTTTGTTTTCGTCTTTCCATTCTAGACCCTTTCGATATATTACTACTTCTATCACCATCTGCGATAGACATATTTATGTATAACATCTTAGTCCCACCACCATATTGATAATTCACTCAGTCATGTAGGATACTTAGGCATGTGCACACCTCCAGAACCACATGACTCATTCTTTTTAACATGAAGAAGGTTTAAGACAGAAATATTGTGTATTTTTTGTGTTCGTGATATATGTGCTTCTCCCGTCGCTGCCTTCAACTTTGGTGAGTGATGAGTCATTTTCCCTTTCCTTGCGATTTACATTGCCTAAAGCCGTTTCCTTTGATTAATAACCTACAAATAAAATCTTTCCCACTCCCTTATTAGTGAAATCAACAACTTAGGCCACCATTATTTTCCACCTGTTAGTAAATGTACAAATCTTTATTTAGAGCATTTAAAACAGCAAAAGGTTATTCTCCTTTAATATTAGATTAATTTTATGGCAGTATTATTATTATTTACTTTGAACTAAATTACCACCCCCACAATCCAAAGTTGGGTGCTTTGCCCATCAATGAAAGAGACTGTATATGTAAACAACCATGTTACCTGTCACATACATCCATATTTTTAAGTTTTTATTACTGTGGCAACAAATATTACTGTTATTCATAGGAAGAAAGAACACTATTGTACAGTGATTAACACCTCGGTCCATAGCAACAATTTATAATAGTAAATAAGTGTCTTCACACACATCTACATGCACTGACAGTTAAAACTGAATCTTCTGCTAGTCCTATTTTTTGTGAGACTCTGCTTAACTGAATATTTACCAAACATATGAATGAAATGGATGATAGACATTATGGGATTATTGGAGATCATGAATCTGCAAAGACTTGGCGTCATAAGTAGACAAACACAAAACACCACTAGAAATATGTTCTGAAGTACATTTAACAGTGTCATTCTGGTCCAGGCTGTATTACAACCTAATTTCTGGTTGAAAATAATGGTCCAGGCTGTATCACAATGGAATTACTGCTTGAAAATAATATGTCTTGTGATTGACATCTCTAGTGAATGTTGTTGTAGTGGAATCATAATCTCCAGTAGACCAACATTATATATAAACCTGAGCTTACAACTAGACTAGTTCCCAAAGTTTGTTGAACTATTACCCATCTCATCAAAAGAAAAATATCTCCTCACTGCTCTCCCCCCCCCCCCCAATTTTATTGTTAATAAAGTAAACAGCTACTTTTCAGTACTAACAATGACATATCAAAGGAAACACACTAGATATGTGATGTTAAAATAAAGGTTTTCAACTCTAAGATGCAGTGAAGGAGACAATAGTTTTTGCGACAGTGTAGAGTTAAGGTATTGTCCACACAGGCAGGCGAAGCTACTTCGCACCCCACACTCTGACATTTTTTCACATCACCCAAGACCAATGATATGAAATTCTTAATCCTTTGAAAATTGGAAGCTATCATGTGTGCCACAGTGTTGTGATTTTCGTGAAGGGTGGCGAAAATTCAAACCAGCATTAAATGCTTGTTATGAAGTTCTAAAGCTGGGTTACCTCACTTGTTAAGGATTATTTTTTTACAAACCTCTGCCAAGTTATTTGGAACTTCATGCAGCTGATAGTGTAAGCTGTTTGCCTGCTCTGCAGCCAGCTGCATGACTACCAGCAAAACTGCCCTTGATGAGTATCGTTCATCCACATATATATCATCAAACTTCTTAGCAACAGCACTACACAGTGTATCCAACACTAGATCCAACTCCTCGAGGTGGCTAGCTGTCAGAGAGAGGATCTGCTTTCCTTCTTCAACACTGAAAGCACATTGACACACTATGTCAACATCTACTTTAGGAAAGAATATTTGCTTAACTACAGATGCAGTGTCTACTTATTCAGTGACTTTTTCACATTAATATAATCAATTTGCATATATATATATTAAGACAATAAAACTAAGGAAGGATAGGGAAATTTGATCCAACACTTACCACAGATGAAGACATCTGGGACGACGAACACAAAAAAACAAACACGAGAAAAACTTAAATATTTCGGCCTGCAGCCTTATATGTGCAGAGGACAGATACCAGGCGGAGTCAGATGGATACACAGAGACCACTGTGAACATATCTGACTCCGCCTAGTGTCTCACTTCTGCACTTACAAGGCTGTAGGCCGAAATATTGCTCTTCTCTTGTGTGTGCGTGGTTTTTTTTTTGTTTTTGTTGTGTGTAAGTTTGTCGTTCTAGTGCCTTCATCTGTGGTAAGTGTTGGCTCATACTTTCCTACCCTTCCTTAGTTTTATATACATATATCTTTAGTAATAATTTTTTTCTCTCATATAAACAACCTGGCAAAACCACTTGTAAAATAAATTATGCATGAACTATATGCAGTATATATTTAATTATGAAAGTAATTGTTTTGAAGAGATTCTTATTTCAAAGAATACTAATTTATTGGAGCTAAATAGCAAAAATGTTGAGTAATTGCAATAAAAACAACTTACCTCAATGTGGCACATGATTTTGAATATTTCTCATTTTCTTCAGCTACTTTCCTTGGATTAAGATTTTTTAAACTTTCAACAATTTTGTGTCTCCTTTGAGAATTCTGTATACCAACAAATTCCAAATCACTTTCTGTTAGAGTAAACAAGGATGACATATCAATTCCTCGTTGCTTGAGGAGTCTGATTTCCTCCACATTCAACCCAATGCCACATAGCAGGACAACAAATTCTTTGAAACCCTCTCTGAAACACAAACAAACTGAACACTCTAAGACAATAGTTAAATACTTGTTTGTGTATCCATTATTTCGTTAAATAAATAAATCACACATACTCCAAAGCATCAGCTGAATCGGGAGATACAGCCATCAAAACATCGTCAAAATTGTATGTGCTTTGTTCTTTAATCTCATCAACAACAGCATGAAAATCATTTTTGTTCTCAGCTAATTTCTTTTCATTATTGTTCTGAAACAAACCAAAAAAATGGTATCGGCTCAAGAATATCTATAATCTGAAAATAAAATAATAAAGCATTGCAAAGAACTTCACATTTTAAGAAAGGCTTTAAAGAATTAAAGAGGCTCCTGGAGAACCCAAAAAAACATATCTGCTGGAAAAAAACTGTATTGTCATACAATGAACAAAATATAAATGTGAATCCTTATTTACAAGTGAGGATCTTCAATCATCAACTGGATGCAACATACATAACTTATTAGAATTTACCATACGGTCAACAAAACTGGCATTAAAGCCAGTGAGTAGTTCAGGATGTATATTTTTAAAAAATCAGATATTAAGTCACAAAAAAACAGGGATGACATGTTTACCATTAATAAACTCCATCACGACTCTTCCAAATTCTGGTAGAAAATAACACAAAGTGCAATAGTTTCTGAAAAACCAAGGGATAACTTACCAACTGAAATGATGAATAGTTTACTCTGAACATGCAAAGAATTTTAAGTTAAAATTTGTAAATGGAAAAGTAGGTAGGTGGAGAAATTGCCTTAAAAAATTGAAGAATAACAGAAATTCAAAATAAATAAAAAATCTAAAGACATCACTAAATAAATGGACAATCCAAAACACATTATTTTGTAATTTATTTCAATGATGTAGAAAACAAAATCCAGAGTTAGGCCCTTCTCACACGGCGCTACTGAAAAGAAACCAGTTATGAACTAGGATCACAAGTCAGTTTGTTTCCAGTCACAGCACTAGTATTTGTATGGAGGCTCTCACACGGGGCGATCGGTTGGAAACCAGTCCGCAACGCATCCGCGATTAGTTCGAAGCGACGCAGCATGCCAGTTGCCGCGCTGCTAGTTTTCAACTAGTTTCTCAATAAAAATGGCGGATCAGATAATAAATTTAAACCTTCTTGCTGAAATCGAGAAACATCCGTGTTTATGCAACTACAAGTTGAGTGAATATTCACGGAAAGTTGACGCAGAAAAAGCATGGAGTGTTATCAGACAGAAAGCTAATTTATTAGCTATGTAAACATGTTTTTAACAAATAGTAATAAACATTTCAGATTTATTTTTCTTAAATTAAATTACATAATAAAACTCCATTGCCACGGAAGTTCTCTTTGTGGAGTAATAAAATAATTGGCTAAATAATTTTTGGTGTAATATGCCGATGAATGAAAACTAATTTTAAGTTGTGACAGCGGAATTATGTGTAGTTGCATTATTTCAAAATTTAATCGGACTGTACAGGACTCCTTTCCACTCCTGACAATTGTGCAAGCTGATTTAAACACTTGAAATTTTTCCATCATGACAAATGTACATTCTATAGTTGAACAACGGGAAATTGTTGGTATTTTCATCACTTCTTAGCTTTCCAAGCAAAAGCTTTTGTTTATAAAATATTTTTTAAATCTCCTATTCCTTCTTTGAACAATATAACATTCTCATCTGAATCAGAAGAAATCGTCGCCTCGCTCAAATCTGAGTGACTGAAATTCCAGAGATTTGAGTAGCATCGTGTGCAAACATTGGTCAGTAACTAATTAGCAATTTCAGTCTGTGTTCAATTCCGTTTCCTTTGAGTAGCGTCGTGTGAGAAGGACCTTAGGGTGTATCTGTCTTAAGCATTTGTAACTCAGTTCAGTTATTTTTTTTTTTTTTTTTACATTATGGCTTTACGCCTCGTCGACATCGAGGTCATTAAAGGCAGGATGGGACTGGACACGAGGAACAGGAAGGAATTCAGCCATGGCCTTTTAAAGGAAGCATCCCAGCATTTGCCTAGAGTGATTTGGCGAAACCATGGAAAACCCAAATCTGGATGCCCGGACGGGGATTCAAACCGGTGTCTTCCCAAACGCGAGGCCAGAACGTTAACCGCTCACCCACCATGCTTGGTTCAGTAAAGTAGTTGCCCATAGTTTTCATACAAAAGTTATCTAATTCTTCCGCAAGTAAACAATTTTTTCAGATTGCAGTATAAAGCTAAAACAAATCATTTGCAAACATGTGCAATCATATGAATGATTTTGGACTAGTTTCTACATGACATTTCTTCATAGTGACAGAGAGGGGCCATAATAAGATGTGAAGTACCCAAAACCAGCGGGCAATAAAAATCTGACACCGTTAAAATGTAAAAATTTTGTAGTGAAAGTGCCAAAGAAAGACTTATTTTTTGGTGAAAAAGGAAGAGCCGGGAAAGAATGTCTATGTATTTAAAAGCACTTTTATCCCCCAACAAGCACTAGAACTTTTTTATAAAAGTCTTAAACTAATGGAATTAGGTGCCTGTTGGGAATGTAGGGCATAAGAGGCAGAAATGAATTTGGGGCAAGGAACAGATATGAATTTGGAAATTACTTTTTGAAGGAACCATTCCATCATTCACCTGGAGTAACTTCTGAAAACTTAAAATCTGTATGGCCGGTATCGAAACCTGTGTTCTCTGGGATAAGACGTTAACGCGCTACCACTCATCCACCATGTTTGGTAAAGAACAGATCCCACAGAAGGAAATTTCCTGTATATTTGGCAAAAATAAAATTTTTGGTCTGGGCCACATTTAAACCTAGCGACAACTGGAAGAAAATAAAATAATTTTTAATTATACTGATTTGGTGTATTTCTACAGTTGTGATAGCATTTCACAGGTGTATAGCTGTTTTGGAATTTTTAATTTAATTTTTTTAAAAATATGAGTGGGGAACATGAAGAAAACAACATATCAAAGCAGGTAATTTAAATTTCAAGTGGTTAGTGCCATTTTTGACAGGTAGATGTTGGGGCGCAACCATCAAAATACAACAAATCCTTAAATTTCTTTTTCATAATATGAATTTTTTAAAATTAATTCCTTTAAATTAACACAAATGCATGCTTTACAAAGTTACACATACACACATTTTGAAAATTTACAAAATAAAGTTCAAACATTTACATCATAGTTAAAATATACATAGTTTATTCTCATTATAAAGTGCATAATGTGTAAGAGAATTGTACTTTTAAGCAGTCCCCAACCAGAATTACAATGCCTTAAAGAATCAAGAGAAAAAAATTTATCAGTTTTTAAAATTCGTAAAATGTTAAGAAAACTAACAACAATTTCCAAAATTTGTTCTCCTTAAATTCACTACGATAGGTAACAGTACTTGGAAAATCAACTATTGTATTAAATACCCTTCAAGAAACAGCCCTCCTAAAATCAAAGTAAATTTTGGATAAAATTTTGGGAATTTGGTTCAATTTTTAGGCTATTAATGAACAAGATAAAAAATTTATCTTGTGCATCAACCCAACGACACAAAATTATTTTTGTTTCTACATACTATGATAAACTAGCCAAAAAATATGTTAGAGAAAAAAGGTCAAACATTAAAAGTGGAATTATCAAAACAAACAAAAAAGGCCCGTATTAATAAATATGTAGGATAATTGTGGTCAGCCCAGTCACATAAATGTATGTATGCAGCTGGGTTGATCGTCGGATCATTTGTGAACCTAGCCATAAGATTCAACCATGACTCAGAGCAAAACCAAAAATGTTGTGTCTGTTACTATTTCCCTCCTTTCTTCAACTTAAGTAACTGATGAGCCTTTCCAAATTAATTTCACCACATAGCATTTGTTCCTGATCCACTGATTCGGAGATTGCATCTGCATTTATCAAGAACTATAAGAATAATATTAACATATCTTGTGTTCACCGTTTTATGCTTTTCATATGGTAGAATGTTTTTCTGTTTAATTTAAAGAACTAATCTATTTAAAAAAGCACATAGGTATTGTATGTCTTTCCTGGTTCAGGCAACATTTCTGCCACTTTCTAATTTAATGGTTGGAAATACAAGCTATTTTAAATTCTTGGTTTGATAATGCTTTCAGATAAAAGATGGCCATACTAATTACACCTGCGAGGTTTGCAGCAATTGGAATTAAGAATATCTAATTTGTCTCAGATCAGTGTCAAGTGTCTTGATATATCTCAGGGCAGTAGTAAAATAAGAACGAGGTAAGAAGGAATTGTACTATTCATTTGACATTTGTCACACATATTCCTCAAGTCATATGTTTTGAGAAAAAGTGTACACGAAAGCGAAATGAAACTTACAATAGACGTGGTGACACAGGAAATTTAAAAAAAAAAAACGTGCAACTTAAAACAGTAGAGACTGCCATTTCCATTCAAGTTGATCACGCCAAAGATAGTATATACACTCTATTGCAATGAATGTAAATCACTGTCACTTTTTCATAATAACAGACCAGCTGGACCAGATTGAAGAAATACGTCAATTGTTACAGCAAACAAGTGAAGAATTTAGTTTTCATTAATAAATTAAGGTCGCTTGATTTTTTTGGCGGCAATATACTGGCATGGTGATTAGGTTGTAATGCAGCCTGGACCATAGTGAAAAAAATACGTATTTTGTACGTGAAGGATTAGTTTTAGATTCGTTGCTGTATATTGCAGATACTATCTTTGGCAGAATAATTTTACTGCAAATGGCGGTTTTTATTCTATTGAAATCAATCGTTTCATACCTTCATTAGGGGCAACGTCTAAGGTACCTTTCATTTCGCTTTCATGTATACTTTTTCTTAAAAGGTATGACCACAGGAACATGTGTCACAAATTTCAAGTGAATAGCACAAGTCCTTCTTACCTTGTTCTTATTTTACAGTCACCAATCCCAGAATTTAAAGCAAAAGATTCAAGATCCAATCTTTCAAGCATTCAAGACTTGGCTGAAAATTATTTAAATAAGTTGAAACAGCAATTCCACCTTTTATTTTGAATTAAAATTATAAGGAGAAAGTATGATCGTTGCAAAACAAAGTATACAAAAAAAAAAAAAAAAAAAAAAAAAAAAAAAAAAAAAAAAAATCCTACAATTTTCTACATATCATACAAAGAAAGTACTAGGCCTACACACAAATAAAATTTGGATCTTCATGATTTGGGATCACACATTACTCCCACAATTTTTAGTTGGTATGTAGCAATTTTAATGAGAATAAAATCTCTCCTAATAATGATATGATTTTTGTGAAATTTCTCATTAAGTTTTGCATTAATTTACCCTCTATATAAGATTTTGTTTTTCACCTTAATTTGGAATCCTTTATCTCTGTTTTATACAGAAAGATATTATATACCTACCTCTCTCCAAAGTTGAAGGGAGGAGTAGAGGGTGAGGGGGGGGGGGGAAATTCCATAAAAAAAGATATAGTGGGGTGTGCTCTTCTTCAAGAAAATACAACTACATGATTCAGACCACACAGAAACCCAACAGCAACATTGCCACATGTACGATGGTTTTCACTGTTACTGTCAAACTGGAAGTGGAAAAGGGGGAGAGGGGACAACATTATCAGTAAAATTTTTAGTTGCAAAATTAATCAAAATCAAATCAAAAAGGTACATTGAAAAAAGAAAAAAAAACGTTTTAAGAAAGTAAAAAATGAATAAAACAGCAATAGCATATATACAAGTGACAGGTATACCAGGATGAGAATTAAGTTGTTATGAGACTGAGGCCCGTGAGATGTCGCATCCAGAATGTGTTGGCAGCTCAATTCCCACCACTAGAGTTTGGATTGTGATATCTTTTCAGGGAGTACTCTCATGGCTTTAACTGCGAAACAGTTACTGGGGTCATGAGATTAGCAACAGGAAGTATGGGTTTTAGGAGTAAATTGTCTGTTTCTGATCACTCATTCTGTTTACAATAGGTTTTGGTGAGTGGACTATACATTTATACAGCGAAGAATGTTACAAGGGAAGGAGCTGCAGGGTGGTTTAGGAGCTTTAGAAAGTTGTTATTTGTAAACCAGTATATTTCTTTTTAGGTTGGGGCAGCTGCTGAAGGTGCAGTTGAAGTCATTAGAGTGCTCCCTAAAACTATATCCCAATCAGAGGTGGGAATCAGCCTACCAACATATTCTGGATACCAAACATCCTCCATGCCTCATTTCAGATAATTACCTTCCTCACCCTGGTATATCATCACTTGCTAGTAGACTTAATAATATATAATTTCAAAATTTAGTTTCTTTATTGTTATTTGTTTATTTATTTGTATTTTACCTTGTGTTAAATAATTTTTCGCCTCTTTTACATGTGCCTTTTGAATTTAACTTTTTCTGCAATTAACATTTCTGCAGATACCATAGTCAAAACCATCATTCTAGTTGCGGTGTTGGGCCAGATGAGGTGTATGAAACACAAGTAGGCCTATGAGTAGTTATGCAACTGTTAAGATACATCCTGAAACAGGGTACTTCCTTCTATCACCTTCCCTCAACTATGTGTGTTCTTCTGCACCTCATATATATTTGTTCTCAATTCCAATTAAATGTATTGGTGAATTATTTAAAGTTATTATTTGTCAGAATACATGAAAGACAGTTATCGAGTCATCAAGTTCCCAGTCAAGTTATTGAAAGACTGCGAGCAACTTCAACACCGGTTTGAATTTACCTGAACCAAGTGGTTAGAAGATAGTGAACAAGCTTAATTATTCAAAAAATGTCCTAAAATCTTATCTCAATAAAGGAATGAGATTTTAAATCCGTAAATCTATAATTGGAACAAATAGGAATTAAATAATAAAATTACAAATTAGTTTTTATACTTATTAATTAAAAAGTTGTTTTCATAAATCTGTACTTCTTAGGAAAGTTTTATTATTCGACAATTACTTACAGCCAACACAATAGAATTTGTTTGAAAATGTTGAATTTCCCTCGTATTGTCAGCCATAACTTCGCTGGACGAGCAGAGACAATACCAGGACAAGTGACTACAGTTGGAATTGGAAACCTATGAACTGTGAATTGTCTTTTGATAAATAACATTGGTTTCCTATTGCGCGCGCATTTTGAAACTGATTTCTTACATCTGAACTCTCAAACTCATAAATGCATGTTTGTAGTGAGTTAAAATCTATTCCACTCTAAACAATGACAGTGTACGAATGAATCCTATTCCATAAAAATGCACTAAGCCAGTAACATCTGCCTAGCCACAGTTTAAGCAGCTGTTTGTCCTACAGTTGTTGTCAGAGACACTTGTTGGTCCTATTACTGCTACTCCATTTAGCATTAGATACTTTTCAAAACTAGTATGGGGGGGTGGGGGGAAGGGGAGGAAGGTTACCTCTTTCTCCAGTGCAAAACGTGAAGAGGAAGTTATAACAAAGCAGTTAATCCAAAATTCAAAAGGTTAGTACCAATTTCGGATCGATGGAGAAGGAGGCATCCGAATCCTAGTTAAAATGATTATAACCATAAAGAAGTGGGAAAATAATGACGTTATTAATATGGCGCTCATCAACGTAGCAAAAAACATTAATTAAATCAAAATTCCTCGTTAATTGTGCTGTAATAAGGAGCGTCAGTTATTTGGTCCAAACTCCATTCAGCTTTCACCACAACCTCTGCTAATATTGTAGCTAGGTATAAAAAATTTCAATCATTCAGTATTAATACATTCAATTTATGCGACGTAAGCTTGATCCCAATAAATTATCGATTGATATGTGGAACAATTTGCCTCAAACATTGTAAGAATTTAAATTCTAGGAATACAATACAATACATTACATTCATTTTCCATTGATCCCAATATAAGAGACTGGCTCTGTGGGATGTGGAAAGTTGTCAATTTACAGATAAACAGTTGCATAACAAAATAATAAGTACACCACTAGATGTACAGTCATAGTATACATGGTACATTAAACACTTCCATTACAAAATAATACATACACCAGAAGATGTACAGTCATAGCATATATGGTACATTAAAAAAAAATCCATAGCAAAATAATACATACACCACAAAATGTACAGTCAAAACATATATGGTACCATAAATAATTACGAAACAAACTAAATACATACACCACGAGATGTACAGTCATAGCATACATGGTAAATTAATTATGTGAACTATATTTACACAAGATACTGGCAGCTATTTTTTAGATACCTTAGAAATAAATTCTTCGACAGAGTAGAAGGAGTTGTCAATTAAAAATTCTTTCAATTTTTTCTTGAATTTATTCTTATCATCTACTAGACATTTAATATGTGTTGGGAGCATATTGAAGATATGTATCCCTGACCCCTTTTTGAACAAATGACAATTACTTGTAATCCTTGTGAAGATCATTTTTACTTCTAGTGCCATAATTATGTATTTTACTATTTGTTTCAAACAAAGTATAATTTGTGACTACAAAGGACATTAATGTGTATATATACTCAGATGCTAATGTTAAAATCCCTAACTTCTTGAACAGCTCTCTACATGAAGTTCTATTGCTAATCCCACACATAATTCTTATTACACGCTTTTGGGCTCTGAACACTTTGTCTCTATGGGTAGAATTGCCCCAGAATATTATTCCATATGACAATAAGGAGTGAAAATAAGCAAAATAAACTAGTTGCCTCATACGGAGATCACCTAAAGCTGAAATTGTACGAATTGCAAATGTGGCTGCTCCCAATCGCTTTAGTAAGTCAGAAACATGTACATTCCAATTTAAATTATGATCTATATACAAACCTAGAAATTTCACACTCTCTATCTCTTGAATGGACTGGCCTGCAAATTTTATGTCAATGTCAGGTGTTAATCTGTGTGATGTACTGAATTGCATGTACTGAGTTTTATCAAAGTTTAAAGACAAGCCATTAGCTGTAAACCATTTATTAATCAGTTCAAAGACATAATTTGAAATATATTCTGTAGATAAATATGGAGTGTTTTTAATTCCTATGTTTGTGTCATCTGCAAATTGGACAAATTTTGAGCTTTTAGATGAAACACAGGGTAGATCATTTATATATATTAAAAACAATAGTGGCCCCAATATAGAACCCTGAGGTACTCCACATCTGATTAATTTCCACTCAGAAAACAGTGGATGGAATGTAGATGGCTAGGGAAATTGCCACCGAAGCTTTTGCTCCCTCGCAACATTAATTAATCACGGCGAGATACTTTTTTCTTTTTTGATGTACGGCTGGTCTACGTCGAACTCATTAGAGTCAGGATAAGGTGAAAGAGTGAGAGGCGTTGTTATTATAGTAATGCTATTTTCCACCTATTGCACCAGATGTGATCGCCCATAAGCTATTGATTGACTATTAGATGGTCTTACGTATCAGTTCACCAGCCTTCCCTGATTGACTGGTGACGGCTTCTTCTTGCTAGAATTTTGGCTCCCGAAGTAGATTTCTTCTGGCTATTCTGTCACTTAAATTTTGTAAATATTGGCTTACGTGAGCGGAGTGGATGCAGGAGAGGCTAGCATTTGACATACTAAGAACCAGAAGTAAAGCCTTATCACGGGTAAAATTCTAATTTACTACTCTGGACAAGAAATCTGGGTTACGTAACAGCAAACTAAATTAATACTTGAGTTAAAAGACAATTTCCCTACCCACGTTTCCATTAATATTGCCGCCACAAAATCAAGCTATGTGGACGGATCTAAACACATGAACTACATTTCGGGTAACAACAACGTTTGCTTCATCAAGTTTAGTAGTTCACACAGCAAAAATTATCACAATTAATTTCACCGCACACTTTCAGTATAAACTGAAACTGGACTAAAGCATGCACATTCACTGTATCGCGATGTAAACGCGAATCACTTAAATTAGACTTTCAACACCTTTTTGGTGCAAAGTAGTAACATATGCTGATTGTCTACACTACACCAACAAAAATTTGAGAACGATATCATCCTATTGAGAGCAATGAATAAATTTATAGCGATAGGCTCTAATCTTGCAGTTATCTTTTTTACAATATTTCATTCCTCCCAACTGAAGGCTGGGAGGCGTTCTGCTGGATGATCATGGAGATTCTTTTCAGCCTAACTACACTAAGAGGTGGGAGGGGGGATGGAAATCGGCCGTGGCCTTAAAGGGAACCATCCCAGCATTCGCTCAAAGGACTGTGGAAAACCACGGAAAACCGCAATCAGGATGGCTGGACGGGATTTTAACCCCGTCCTCCCGAATGATAGGTAGGAGAGCCAATAATTACAATGTGATTTAATTGCGAAACGTTATTCCGGGTTGTTTCCTATCTTGTCTGTTTGTGCAAACGTATGCAACACAACTTGAAATTATAAAAAAAAAACTTTGAAATATTGGAAAATGAAATTTTCACAGCAGCAAACACAGTGCAAACAGCCCAATGTTTGGGGTGATTCCTATGGCCGCCATGCATGGGCAGTATGAGACGAGTTTTTATATGAGGTTTCACAGATTTAGCGTTATTTCGTCTCCATATATTCCTTCCTCCATTTTTTGAATCCGTAGGAAGTCGGTGGCTTTTGTAAGAAAAATACCTAACGAAGCAACTTCAATTAGAAAACAAGATACTTTCTAAAAAGAGGCTCGAAATGAATATTCAAACTAACTACGACACGAAAGAGTATTCGGATCTGTGTAAGATTTTGTGAATGAAAATAATGCTGACATAACTTCACCATAAGAGGCATGGGCGTATCCAGCGAGAAGAAAAGTCAAGTTGCTGCTGGCTGTGATGGCTCTCTATTGAGATTCTGCCGCCAATTAGTGAGAAACTATGTACCAGTTGGCTAGATTCTTCTGCACAATGCAACAAAACCAGCATCATGAATAGCTAAGTCTTTCACTACATAAAAAAATAAGTATGTATAAGTTAAAAAACTATGGTCTTGTATGCCTGTTCTGTTCTTTAAAAAGGTGTTAAAAGAAGTGATGTTAAATGAAGCCAGTCACATTCTCCAATCAGCCCTGAACTTTGCAAAACATGATTTCTAACCAGCTTCTGCATGACACATTAAATTATTACCTACACTCTGCAAATAAATAGCAAATGGCTCTTTGTGTAGCTATGTTGATTTCGGAAAAGTATTCCATCTATTAAGACTAAGCAGAACATGGCGTAGAAACAACCTAAATTATACTATCTAATTGATTTGCTTAACCCCCATTCAGCAAAACGAGATTTTTAATGTATCGCGCCTAAACTTCGCAACCGCCTGCTGGATGTGTATTAACATTGTTTAATCTTTCGATTAGTAGGCCAGTCGACGCGAATTGCATATTTCAAGCTAGAGGAGCACAAGCATCAAATTATTCAGGAGATCCAATGTTGAGATACTGTTGTTCCTGGCATCTACCCGGAGCTGAACCAAGAACGCCTAGACCTTCCCGAGCTATTGAAGTCTATGTGTCTAATAACCGAAGCCCTGCTTGTACAGTTGATTCCTTTCTATAAAAGACGATCTGAATATATTCCTTTTGCAATGATTGTTTAATTCTCAGCGCTACTAGAACTTTGCTAACAGTGTTATAACAGGTGTTGCTATTGATCTGGTCAGTGTATTTAGTCAAGCAAAGGCTGAGGTTACACAGTACGAGTTTCTGACCTGACAGTGGACAGCTACTACACCTGTGTACTCGCACGACAGGAGCTCGACTCGTCTCGTCCGGTTACATAAGTGCGAGTTGCTGACTCGTCTCGTCCTGTTACATAAGTGCGAGTTGCTGGCACCTACTGCACGTATGTACTCGCATCTTTTCAGTAGCTATTCATAAGCCTCGTGAAATGTTGTCGTAAAATACACGACTGATCACAGTTCATACCGCAATAAGAGTGCTTACAAAAATACTTTGCGGTGAAATACTTCGAACTGAAAGTGCTGCACAAAAAAAAAAAAAAAGAAAGGAAAAAGACAGAATGATATGGGTCAGGGATTGAATGCAAAGGAAAGTGGCAACGCAGACAATATTTAAAGAACTATATAATGAAGATCCCCGAGAATATAAAGCAGTTATGAGAGTGACATCTAGATAAGTGGAAACACTTTTAAATTTAATAGTTCCAAAAATTCAAAGTCAAGGTACACACGTGAGGGATGATATACCTGCAATAGTGAAGTTGGAGACAACACTGGTTCTTCTGGAATATCGTACAGATTGTTGTCGATATTTTTCAGAATTTCAAAAGCATCCGTAATTAAAATAATAGCAGAAGTTTGTGATGCTATAAATGAAAGTCTAAAAGATTATATCAAAGTAAGTAATTGTAACCCAGTTCCACGCGAATGTGTTCAAGCGAGGCTTTACGCAAATCTCTGTTCTTATAATTAGGATCTAAACAATTCCATAAATTGGTTTGGTTCTTTTAAAGCTTTAGAAACTTTATATTCTGTTCGGAAGTCCGTCTATCAGACATTTTTTGTTTTTAACCACTACTGCAAACACAAAAATACATGTAGCAATGAATAATGCACCTGGCGTGGTCACGGGCTTGCGAGCTACTGTCATTTCGCAAAAAACGTGCAAGTTGGCGTCCGAGTCGCGTGCGAACGCTTGGGGCGTGGTGGGGGAAGGCGAGAGGCGAGTAACATCAAAATTTTTTGTAGTAACTCGAATGCGAGCTACTGACCGACTCGCACGTGACAGTAACTCGTATTTTGCTGTCACACGGTGCGAGTAGCTGCTCTGCAGTAACTGACTATGCCAGCTAGGACTAAGCGCAATGCCACGTTTTTGAAGTTCCTTATACCGAGGGGAATGATTTTGTAGAAACCTCTTCTAACTGACTGCCATTTAATAACAGCTACGGCGCGTCGGTCAGGACTCTATCAAATCCTAGGAAGGAACTGGTCAAGCAAGAAGCATGTTATCCTATCTCAGAAGATGTTTTTGCTGTCTATCTCTGCGTCAAATAGGAAAAGAGGTAATTAATATCAATGACAGATGACTTAGCAACATTCAATTTGCAGATAATATTGCTCTTTTCGAAATCGAGGTTGAAGGATGCCAGTCAGTTGGACTGACCATAAATCTTTCCAAACCAAAGGTAAACTGAACACATGGGCCAAATTGAGGAGAGTAGAAACAAATAACATATCTGCATAATATGTAATTGGGTACGTCCATTCTACCAGACGTTTTATGGCCGGAAACATTTCATTACATCATGCTGCGTTTAACACTTCTGGTAAATACGTTTCAGTCTTCAAATAAAATATAACAAAAATCAGAATAACATAGTTTATATTGCTGACTTAAGACTACTAGAGATGAATATTTAATCGCTTTAGAAAATTTACACTTAGAACAAACCAAGGATTATTGCAAAGCGCGTGAGTTGAAAGACGAGAAGAATCCAAGCTGTCTATCTTGATGATATCGAATGGAACAGATATATCTCGTTAAACTCAAAAAATGTAAGCGTACCGGCACATCATTTTTTTAACAATATGATTTGGGGAGGCTGCAGAGAAATGTTTAACATTCTAGCCTCTTTTTCAGATGACAGTGTGATGGTGTATCAGGTAACTAAGCGAAAGTGAGTTGTAAATCAGTATATCAATGAATGTACTTAACAATGAATTTAAAAATTGCTTAGTTGAAGGAGAGCCCAGGAGGGAATGTGTGCCAAAATATTCATTGCAATTCACAAATAACCATAAAACCATAAACTATATCTGACCCTTCCCTGAAATTGAGAGAAAATGGAAGCCACATTATGGTTATCAATTATAAGACTTCGAATGAGTGCAACCATATTTGTCTTCGAAAATTACCGTGTACCACACTATATATCTGCTATGATTAAGGCCCTTGGTTAGATAAATTTGAAAATAGAAATAGGATAAACAGATTAGTGTATATATGCAGTGGCGGATCCAGGGGGGGGGGTCTATGGGGCTGAAGCCCCCCAAAAGCACCAAGGTCATCCCCGATTTTGAGGACCTTTTTTGTGAGATTTCTCTTCTTGCCCGAGTCAAGCCCCCCCCCCCAAACCAAAATCCTGCATCCGCCACTGTATAAGGCATGTAAGTTTGTGAATAGCCATGGATACGACAAAGGATTAGGAATAGTATGTGAAAGAAAATAAAGAACTGTTAACAGGAATTATCGCTTGATTTCAAGCATAAAGGAGTGGTAACTTCTCATTCGTAAGTGTGGGTTATAGAGACTGTATGGGTCTTTTTCTGTGTGAGGATTAATTAAAAGAAAATGTTTTGTCCCATATAGAAGCAGGCCTAATCCGAATGCACTTGCCATACAGGTAAGCTATTAACGTTTTATACCAATTTAATTGCAATGGAGCACAGGCTCCGGTGGCAATATCCCTACACACCCATCTTCCCCCTATCCTGCACCCACCTACATTTGCCCTCTACAAATTTTGTCTTTAAATTCCTTATAAGTTTTCGGTAAATTATTCATCATTTCTCTTGGTAAATCATTCCAATCCCTGACACCCTTACCTAAAAAAGAGAATCTTCCCACACCCTTATGCCTGAAATCGAGTGCCAGCTTGTGGTCATGGTCATCTTTTCCCTTCCATGCACTACTTTTCATAATGTTCTTTTTATGTCACAAAATAAGTTTAACTGTTTTCTATGATGTTTCCTTAGAACGGATTTTCTTTCAAAATATAAGAATAAAACGCAAAGAAAAAAAATTGTTAACGGAGATAAGAGATTATTTATTGATCGAGGTGTTATACATATTTGTTGGGCTAGAATATGAACGCGTAATAATGCTGTAAGATTTTCACCGCCCAAGTAAATTTAACATAATACTTCAATGCCGAACGTTCTACATTTAAGTTAAATTACTCTTTTAGAAAACTTGTATTTCTGTTCCATCCTTTTAGAAAAGGTTTACAGGCACAGGTTTCTACCTATAATACTTACTCTAGTAGCAATGGAAGCATGTCAGGAACTCTGTACTAATTCCTCTTTTCCTCCTTGGTCATAACTTCGTATTCCAGTAACTAGCTCTACAGTAATTTTTACTTTTTACTCCTCCAACTCCGTATTTGATACCCATAATTTTTATTCTATAAGTTGGAATATTATGTACGTTTAACTCATTTTTAAATTGGTGTATTATTAAAACTGATGTAATTAAAAAACTTGGGTTTACGATCTTTGCAACAATCGATGTGTAACATTATTATTAAAATCTCTGAGGAATATGGCATCTATAAACAATTTATTCTTGCATTGTCATCTGTGATAGTTCAAGCAGAGACAGTTGAAGCGTATTTATGAATTTTGTATTGTATGTGAATTTGGAGTAATTGCAGTGTAATAACAGCAAAAACAGAAATAGAAGATGGTAACGAGTATACAGTTTTTTTAAAACATAATTTTTTTGTTGCACATTGGGAATAATTTTTACAGGTTGTGGAAAATAGTCAGGTTATTAAATATTTTTCTGGTCGAGGAAAACTATCAGGGAATTTAGTAATATGCTTCATAAGAGGTGGATGTATCATCGACGTACTAAATTTATATTGTTTGAAATTGTAATCAGATCTTTTCTTTTAAGGCATGTCAATTTCTTCATTAATGCAGCTGTGAAAACAAATGTACAATTCATTCCACAAATATTTTATACCTTTTGTTTTCATTTATTGGTGATACTACGATATCCGAGCCACTGAAATTTGATGAATTTTATGGTTGATTCTTATAGTTCTCGACGAGACAAATGGAAAGTAAATAGGCCTAATACACTTTTTTTTATTTAATTCTAGATGGGGATATCGCTACAATCTCTTACTGCCTCGCGTACTATACACGCAGATCACGTGTGATGTATGGTCCAGGCCGCATTACAGCATAAACTCAAATGATTATTGACAAAATCATAATTTTATAAATATGAGTTTTGGTCATAATTCAACCTGGACCAAAGTGAAACGCATCCATAACGCACGATATTACAGATACCCAATTTTCAAATCATATCTATCGCTGTTACTTTGTTGGTACACGAAGATTGAATACGTCGTAATGAATTTACATATACCACGTGATCTGTGTGTACTATGCAAGACGGTAAGAGATTGCAGCGGTACCTCCATCTAGAACTAAACCCTTTTTTTTGTCATTTAGTTCTCAAGATATCGAATGTTAAAAGTCAGTCGTAGGTGCTTTTGGTAACGTTTTTCTTCTGGTCCAGGCCATATTTCAACTTAACCACCTCAATTTTGAGAGATGATCATCTCGAGGACTAAGAGTGGTATCAAAAAATGGTATTCTTTGCTTTCGATTTCACTCATGAAGTTGCAGAAGAATACATCATCAAGTCTGGCTTTGATGAAATTTTTTTCTGATTCAGGCACCATGTCAATCTAACCACCTCAGTTTTGAGATACGATATCCTGATAGCTAAGAGAGGTATCAAAAAATTGTATTCTTTACTTTTGATTTCTCTTGCCAAGTTACAGAAGAATTTATCATCAAATATGGCATTGGCGAAATTTTTCTTCTGGTCCAAGCTACTTTTCAACCTACCTCCTCAATTTTGAGATACATCATCTCGAGAACTAGGTTAGGTATCAAAAATGTTTATTATTTAATTTTGATTTGTCTGGTAGAGGTACATTAGAATCGACCATAAAATTCATTAGATTTCAGTGGTTCAGATATCGTAGAATCTCCCATTTATTGCTGCCATACCAATTTGTTTTTTGTCTTTATTTGTAATATTATTTTGGCATAATATGTATGTAATCTACTCCAGAGTTATAATCTGCCACCGCTGAAGCCCCAACTACCAAAAGCCACGCAACTGAAAATAACACAGGGGACACAATATGGCATTCCAGATCCTATGGTAAATGGGTAAGTGATGTCTGCTTGCTTACTTCAAGTTTTGGTGCAACCACGTCATCAATGTATAAGAAGCTATTGGCCTTAAGTTTGGTACACACGCACTATTGAGCTTGTATTATCTAAGAAAATCTTTCACAGTTAGTCATCCAAAAATTAAAATTTGTTTGAACTGTGGGTGGATAAATACAAGTTATTATGCAAGAAATTGATGATTACCACCTGGACCAAAATGAAAACATTGTTACAATATAAAACCAAGAGTGTCTTGTGGCAATTTCATAGCTAAGATTATTAAAATAATATAGCCTTCTTTTCATAATGGTATTGGTCACAAGTTGGCAGGCATTTTGAACTAGCATTCACCACTACTACCTTATCGTAACTGTGGGTGAGTGGTAACTGTTTAACACATTGGCAACTTTCGTGTCAAATTAAACCCACACTACCTGCTCCTTGACTTTTGTGCAAAAAATTTTCTTACGTAATTTGTGCATACCAAATTTCATGTCAGTAACACGATTACCTCTTGGTACACTGACGATGTGTTTGTACCAAAATTTTTAATATTGATGTTGGTATTGTGGAGTTACTGGATATCATGATTCTGCCAGGAATTGGCATCATAGTACCGCAGTGGTCAAACGCAAGACTCTGCTAGAAATACTTTTAATGATTTCATGCTGCTCCAGGCTGTATTGCAGTGGAATTACTGCTTGAAAATATGTCGTCTTGTGATTGACTACAGCAGTATTATGACGTCATTACTGAATATTGCTGTAGCGGAATCGTGATATCCGATAGACCTGGTGTTGCATGCTGAATTTCTCATGTCAAAAGCATTTATGAAGGAGCACAACTACGCTTATAAAAAAATTGGCACTAGCCTCTTGGAGTTTGGATTAACTGCTTCAATATGTCTTCTTCATGTTCCCCAATCATATGTTCTGACAAAGTCACAACAAATTAAATTAAAAATTCTAAAATATGAGAGTATCATGCAGCTACCAACACTGCAGAGTTAATACAGATCTGTTGAAATGTTGGTTAATTCCTTCGTTATAATGTGATCACGATACTGCTTTACCTAGAATGAAGCCCATCTCACATTTCTATTTGGAGATACTCAATTTTGTATGTGTATCTATAAAACTCACAAACGGCGTCTGCATAGAAATAGATGGTTTTCTGTAATATGGAAAACTGGATGGGATATACTTGTTGATCTATTATAAATACTAGTTTTCAATGTTGCTGGTATCATCTACAATTAAGCTGAATGATTTTCCGACATATAGATCATGATACTGTTACAGCGTTGTCTGTACGGGGATCACGCATACCTAAACTTTTTTGTTTTCTTTCTGGTGGTTGTGGCTTGGTTGAAATGCAGCCTAGACAAGACAAAAATTTCGTAAAAGCCATTGAAATGAATTAGTTGCATACAGCAAAAGTAATCTATTTCCATCGATTCAATATGGTGAGACGTATCCGTCAATTAAAAAGGTCACAGGATTCCTACGGCTCCTGCCGCTTTCCGTAGGATTCACAGATTTAGAGCTATACATTCCCATTACAACTGTTGGCACTAGAATGGATGTGACGGGGTTAGCACCACGCTCTGGCCATTCTTTACCTTCCCACAGAGTTTCCTCCATGGTACTCATTGGATAGCAGGCTGAATGAGCCTGTGGAGCCGTTCCGGACGATCAGCTTCGAGGAAAGTCCTCAGCTTCGTCGGGGATCGAACCTTGGTTGTCCGGGCCGCAGTCAGACGTTCTACCGCAAGAGCTATGTGGCCGCCCATATTCATCATTAATTTGTGGAAAATATTTCCCTAATGTGTGAGTAGAGACTTTCCTGGCGTATCGATGTAACAAAATCTGTGTATACACCTTAACTTGCAACACAGTGACATTATAAACAATATTGGCAATAGTGTTTAGATCATCATTGTCCGTGTGGCAGAAAGTATTGGAGCACTATCATGTATCTAGAGCTAACCAGATTCAGCTTATCTCTGTTGTAAAAAGCCACTCGAAATTTACAAATAGAAAATATTCGCCAGCTCTCTCGATCAACTGCAGCATGGTTTTTATAGAGGGGATTGATTTTTATCTTTGTATAAAAATATGGCATTTTAAGATAGAAGTCGCAGAAAGGATTATGCATACGGAGTTTGTGATATACTTCTGATGCAGGCCCATTTCAACTTAACTGAAGCTGCCAGGAGAACACAAAGCAGTTTAAGTTGATAATATTTGTGGTATTTAGCAGAGCAGAGAACATTTCAGTTTTTAAAACTATAATTTTCAGCATTTTTAATTTAATTTGTGGTGACTTTTCCATAAGATTATGTGGGGATATGAAGAAAATATCATATCATAACATTTAGTTTGTATTTCAAGAGTCTAGAACTATTTTTTTAGAGAATCGAGCAGCATCCACAATTAAAGATTCAATGGTTGAAACTATTTAAGTCAATTTAAAATTAAATGAATAAATAAAATAGATTCTGCTGTATTCTCGTGGCTGTTAATTAATACTTATGTGCTGTACAATTTTCATGGCGGAAACGTGTTTACTCTAAGAGATATTTTCACTTGAAAATTTTGCATAAATGGAAGTTATATGTCTAGTCCTGAATTCAAATAGATTTCCTGAATTTTATCCATAGGCTCTTCATTTAAATTTATTTCATGTTTACTTGGTGTGAAGTTTCTTGATTATCTGGTTTTGAAGATTTGTTTCCACCAACAAAGTTTCAATTTTCCCCCTTAATTATTCAAGAATAACTTTGTAGAATTCACTTCTGTTTTCCTGATGCTCCTTGTGATATATGCTGTGATAATTAAACTGAGGTCCTGAATCCAATGCCTGTGGTAGCCAACAGAGTTCAAAATAATGTTCGCATTTACATCAGTATCTTGGTATATAACTTGCCACATTGAAAGGAGCTCCGTCACATTTACATAATGCATTCTTTATTCTGTTTGTTGTAATTAAAATGTTATCATTGATATTTACACAATGAGTATTTTAATATTCTTTGAAAGTATTCAATTGGTTCACTCTATTAAATGTAATCATAGGTAGAATAGTAAGTTGTCAGTTGATTCATATCATTTGAAATATAACTCGGAGGTTTCTTCATAACATTGAGTTATGTGACAGAGTTGGAACTATTTGCTTCCATGGCAGTTTTCTGATAGAAAGATAGCAAATCAAAATCATTCACCAGCCAACTTAGATAATACCAACATATTACAAAATGTGCATTTTTATTACTGCTATATGTTATTTCAACTTGACACCCACCACAGATGTAGGCAGGAGCACCATGACAAAAACACCAAAATAATTGTAAAGTGTGTTTTTGTTTGCAATGGCTTTTCTGCTTTCATCTATGGCGGATGTTTGCTTTTCCTTTTCTTCCTTGCTTTCAAATATGTTATTGTACATCATTTCATGTGGAGAAGAAAGTTCTGCCAATGTTGTGAACCTCAAATGAACTAGTTTCTTTTGTGGTTGAAATACTAGATTTCATTAGAATTATTTCTGGTTTGTGTGTCTCTTAAATTATCAAACTCCCTTACATGTTCTTATGCTTCTATAGTTCACTAGCATTGTAATGAACAAAGTAATAGAATTTGATGATAGGGATGTGTAAACCACAAACAATAATAGGAGTAGAGTCTTGATTAAAGGAATGATTGTTAGACTATAAGGATTTTTCTGATATTTATAAATTGTAAAGCAGAGATAGAGGTGGTATTGGTAGAAGAGTTCTCATTCTGGTTAACAAAGGCTACCGCAACATTTCACTGGCATTCATAGTTATGAGTTACTAGAAATAGTGATACAAAAGAAGAAGAGAGGGGAATAAATGGGTCTGGTTGCTTACTTTAGTGGAAGATTGGATGATGAATGTCGTGGGGAGAAAATAAATTCATATTTAGAGTTCAGAAGTTCGAATAATTGGCAACAAAGAATTTCCACATCCACTAATGCTTCCTACAGATCTGTTGCATCATCCAACTCCAGCAATTGCAGCTATTGAAGTGGAGTCCACTATAAAGAGAATGAAAAATGGAAAGGCAACTGGACCAAATGGTATCCCATCAGAGGTATCGAAAATTCTTGACTCACAGGCAGCTCAGTTTCTGGCAGACCTTTTGATAAGGTCATAGACCAAACTGAAGCTCCTCATACCTGGCACACTAGTGTCTTAATACCCCTTTGGAAAGGAAGTGGAGAGTGCTAGACTGCTCCAATTACCAATGTATTTTCCTACTTCACCACTGAATTAAGATTTATGAGCGCATTGGGGATGCATGCCATTGGATCTTAGTTAAGATTGCTCCAAATCAATGTGGTTTCATAAAAGTCACAAATACGATTAATGCTGCCTGAGTGGAAGATGCCACTATACCTTAAAGATTTATATAATTAAACTAAGGAAAAAGGAAACTGCTTTAGGCAATATAATTGCAAGGAAAGGGAAAATGACTCATCACTCACCAAAGTTGAAGGCAGCAACGAGAGAAGAACATATATTACGAACACACAAATAAACTCAATATTTCGGTTATTAAACCTTATTCATGACGGAGAAAATGAGTCATGACGCTCGGAAGGTGTGCACACGCCTAGGGTTGCTACATGACTAGGCGGATTATCAATATGGCGGTGGGACTGAGATATTGTATATAAATATGTAAATCGTAGATGGTGGTACAACTAATACTAGACGAAACAAGGGGGGGGGGGGAACAAAGTAAATAAATATGGACAGATAAATTTTAAAAAATAAAATAAGGTAATTAGTTAAATGACAATAATGCTATTACTAATCCTACTAATAATGAGTGATGCGTCAAGGAAAGGAATTTTGTCTGTGGTTGAGGCCAGGTGGGTGTCTGGTATCTAGGATGTTTTGGTAAGCAAGTTCCCATCTACGAAGTTCTGAGGAAACTAACATCCTAGATACCAGACACACACCCGGTCTCAACCACAGATAAAATTCCTTTCCTTGACACATCACTCATTATTAGTAGGATTAGTAATAGCATTATTGTCATTTAACTAATTACCTTATTTTATTTTTCGAAATTTATCCGTCCATATTTATTTACTTTGTTTCACCCCCCCCCCTTCTTTGTCTAGTATTAGTTGTACCACTATCTGTGATTTACATATTTATATACAATATCTCAGTCCCACCGCCATATTGATAATCCACCTAGTCATGCAGCAACCCTCGGCGTGTGCACACCTCCCGAGCCTCATGACTCATTTTCACCGTCACGAATAAGGTTTAATAACTGAAATATTGAGTTTATTTGTGCGTTTGTAATATATGTTCTTCTCTCGTCGCTGCCTTCAACTTTGGTGAGTGATGAGTCATTTTCCCTTTCCTTGCAATTATATTGCCTAAAGATTTATATAACCATTGTTTGAGCAGTGACAGTGTATGGAACCAAATGTTGGCCAGTTACTAAAAGACATGCACAACTTGCTGCATGCTATGGACATGAAGATGATTCACTGGCCAGATGGACTTATTAGATTGGACCGCATCAGGATTACAATGTTGGGTGTGGCTTCAATCCCCGAGGGGAAAAAAATGTGAGAGGGTTGTCTGCAATGGTATGGCCATGTACTGCGTAGCAACAACTATTCAGTGCGAGACCTTCACTTGATGCAAGTCCTAATGGTCGAATGCTAAGAGGAAGACTTATAAAGTGCTGGCTGGATACACTGCGAGAGGACATGCAACTAGTGAATTCCTCACCTGAAGATGCAAAAGATCGGCTTTTATGTCTAGTAAAGCAAACCATGCAATGCAGGATGAATGCTAGGAAGAAGAGGAGGTTGGCATAGAATGGTCATTATTGGTGTGTGCATAAATTAGCCAGGTATCAGTTGAGAAGGAAATGAAATCAATAACAGAAAGGAACAGAAGTTGGCAACTATGTTAGTGAGAAAAGGAGGCTTTACCAAAATGTTTGCGATGAGCACATTAGGACCAAATATGATGGTTATCTTCACAGGAGTTAAGCTCTTTGGCTGAACTCCTGTGAAGGTTTTGTTTCATCAATATGCCGGGAAAGTCTCCACTCACATGTGATGGTTATCACAAAATAAAAAGATAACTTTAGTGGATTTCAGGTTAGTGATCATGAAGCAATTCTAATGAACATTGTAGGATTCAGTAAACCAGTGACTAAAACTAAAAGTTTTTTTTGCAAAATGGCATATGTCTGAGGATGTAAGAAGAGAACATAACAGAGTAAAGAGACAGCAAAGCAGTAGGGAACTCTTGAAAGAACTAAACAAGGGATTAGTAGCAGCCAAGAGGAAAACTATAGATGAATTATGAAGAAAATTATGGGTGCAGTAGCTGGTTTAATGAGGCCATTGGGTAATATCTTGTAGGGATAAGAGGAATAAAATCAAAGGATGAACTTCTACACTATAGTAGTAACTGGCAGACTAAAATAATGAAGAAAAAACATTTGTCAAGATCATGAGGGAATGAAGAAAACTAAAAAAAAAGTGTAAATGAACCATTGTGGATAATATCACTACAGATGTATTAACAATAGGTGATTACAGTGTTATACCTCTTCATATTATATCTTTTGATTTGACTGTATCCTTTCTTGTGATGTTCTATATGGTTTCCAGAAACCACATCTCTGGAGCCTGCGTAAACATCTCTTCATCATGCCCAAGTTTCAAGCCATATGTCAATATTAGTTGGCAGTACACGTTATAGAGCAAGATTTTGGCTCTTTTCCTTTTGTTCCACATCCAGCTTATCCTTAGTTCCATGATAAAACCGTACACTCTTTTGTTATCAGTATCCCGTTTGATCCTTCAAACTTCCATTGGTGGGCACTTTGCTTCCAAAAGTAACAAACACTTCACCCATTTTCAATTTCTTAACCTCAGGAAACAGTTTCTTTTATAGGTCATTGCTTCTCTTTATATGTTCATTATTTTAGTTTCTTCCATACTTATTTTCAAGATATGTTTACAATCACATGTTTTTCTGGTTCTCTCTCCAGATTCTGTCTCCTACCAGATCATTGTATCCTTTGCATATGTCGTCGCTTGGATTTTTGTATACCTGAGCTTCTATAGTGGCATTAAACAAAACAGGTGACAATACTAGGGTGTCCTGAAATATGATCAGTGACTATTTATAACACATAGTAGTCTATTATCTTCATATTTGGTACAGTCATTGATTTTGCTTTCAAGTAAGTTAGTCTTGTGTAACAACAATCTATAACTGTGTTGCCCCTCAGTTGTTGTGGGAACAACTGTGCTGATTTGCTTTTTATTAGGAAATTGGTGCTTAAACACTGATGGCTCCTGATCTATGTGTCAGATTCCATACTTTTCCCCCCCCTGCTTAAGCCCCCAATCCCATAAATGAAACACATTAATAAATTTGTATGTTGGAGACTTTGTGATTTGGTTTGTTTGATATGAGTACATATTTAGTTAAAATGTAACTGACTCTACTGTAAGCACCTTAGAATTTTGGTAAATTCTAGCTCCTTAGCTTAGGTATAAGGGAGGAAGTAAATTCACAGTAAACATAAAGATCGATCGTAAAGTCACCGAAGTTGAACTTAGAAATTTCGAGAAGAGTAGTTATTAACTTTAAGTAATTTCCCTGTAACCTTTCCCACAGTAACAATTCGATATAAAAATCATTTTAAAGTGTATTTATCATATCGAGAAACGTTTATTTTAAGAGATATTTGGGTTTGCTCAGGTTTTGAAACACGCGATCATAAAAGTAGAAATTCTAAGATTTGTAATATCTTTCAATTGAGTAAAGTGGCAACTGATCTTTTATCACCAGCTATAATCAGCATTGTTCCCGGTATTTTGGTAATAAAATTAACAAATTTGGCAAAGTTTAATTAGCAGTTTTAATTAAGAGAAAATAATGAGCTTTTTAACTAAAAGGAATATTAATTTGAAATTTATATCAGTAGATAGCCCTAATTAAGACGATTCTGAATATATGATGGTTTTGGTAAAAAGTTTAAAAATTTGTCTAGTAATTAAGTTTTTGAAAATAAATTGTTGCGGATTGTTGTTGACGCGCGTAAAAATCCAGAACACTTAGGGATTTTCCCCGATCGCATTAGAATGTGTCACTACGCGAAGGTTGAACAAGTCACTTAAAATTACTCACTAAATATCTGTTGATCTTCTATTAAATAGGTCTAAACATTGTCACACTTTAATTGCTTTTTTATCCTCCTGTTCATTTAATTTGCTGGGTCATATTTTGGCTAGGCCGCAGTAGAAAGTTGTGTTTCGGCTGTGACGTCATTGAACCTATATAAACTCGTGATTACATGTGACCGCGCTTTTTCTTTTGTTTGATTTTGTCTATCTGTATCCGGGGAGCATTATGTGAGTGAGCCTGCGTCAGTCTTGTGTCCGGGCGGGAGGAACTCTGTTGAAATTGAAGCTACCTAGTCGGCCATGTTGGGACTTTGGTGTGATAGCCTGCGAGGATAACTGTTAACTTGAACTTTTAAATTTTCATAAGGGGTGCCGTCGGTAAAATTTCTCTCCACAACCTGCAATATTTTGGAAAAGTCTGTTCGATAGCCTACTCAACTGTGTAATGCTATTTTTGAACATTTGATTTCTTTTAAATAAACTTCACACTTTTCGAGTAAAGTGGACTTGTGATTTCATAGTAGACTGTAGGCCTTTTCTAGCTTTGTGGTTTAGTAACAGATCTAGTGGCGACCTTTAAGCATTTTTAGTTGAGTTTCTGTACGGCTACATGGTCAAATTCAAATTATTTTATGAACTTTCTGCAGAACTTTGAATCCACATAAACTGTTAGTTGAGGCACTAAGGTGATACTACAGTCCCAGTATCAGCCTTGGGTCTTACACTGCGTATCTTTCAATTTATTTATTGTTCACAATTTTACTTTGTTTGCAAATTGTATTTGAGTGTGTGATTACAGGTAGTTGTCCTTTTTTGTTTTCAGTGTGCCATCGTCTAAGGACGTCATCCATCCTAAACACCCATTGGAGGCATCTGAAAAACTTGTATGTTTCCTTTTGTGGAATACTTTTTCTTTCTTTTTACCTTAAACAATAAACTAATGTATTTCATCGTTCCTTAAACTGTTACAGTATGCAGAAAATCAAGTACGTCTTTCAATGCAGATGATGCAAAATCTGCAGGGACTGCATGCCCCTCTTAAACTGGGCATGGAATTGCGTGCAGCACGTAAGGTGGGCCGCCTGCCTTTCCTACCCAGCTCAAATCTGATGTATGATACCCTCACTGGCCGGGACGACCGCATCGACTTTGATGATATTCTCAACATCGATGAGTTCAATGAGAAAATGCCTCAACCTCATATTTTGATAGAGAAACTGTGGGACAATTAGAACTCTTGTAAAAAAGAAAAGGTTTTTTTTTTTTATGTTGATTGTATTGCTGTGATTTACTACATTAAATAATTGTTTAAAACATTATTTTGGTTTTCTGTTTGACCTATGGTGTATAAATAATGTATTCTTCCTGCCCTCCTATAACACTAAGTACTGGAAATCACAGAGAAAACTGAAATAGAATTCATTTGATAGTGTATGGTAGATTGTGATTGTTCTTTTTCGTAGTTTGTGAAGATTTGTGTTTCTATCACTTTTTGCAGCTTATACTTATTATTTAGAGTGAAGATAGTATATAGCAGAAATTATGTATTGAGACAGCTGCCAACACAAGGCGATACTTATTCCAATTCTGTGAACAAATGACGTTCACTAGTATATATAATCATACTCATTTGTCTTAGGCTGAAGTGCCAAATCAACTCTTGTTGTATATCACTTATCAGTTACCCCATTTCCCCCTGTCAGAATGTAAATTATTCACAAAATAATTATAAACAGTTGAGTAAGTTCAACAAAAAACAGTTATTGCAAGAAACCTGTATCTTGCAACACAGTGTATTCCTAGAACTCAAATTTGCTACAGAAGATAGGTAATAGAATGTTTGAATAATTTTTTTAAGGAGAGAGAAAGGAACCATTACTTACTACAGTTAGGTAATTAGATGACTAGGGGAGTTGCCACTGGAGCATTAGCTTCATCACAATTAAAATTAATAATAATAATAATTACAGTACAGCTATTCAAAAAAGGCTAACAAAGAAAGTTTTCATGTACGTACTCTTTAAGTTATTTCCAGGAGAACATGATTTGGATTGAGTGGTAGCTGGAGAGAAACAACCAGTTGTGTGCAATTGAGATTGTGTTGAGGTTAGGCTGCTATATTTAAATTTAGAACATAAAGGAAGGAAACTGGCTGGTTTTAGGACAAAGCAGAATATAACCAAATGTCTATAATACATCACCAGTAAAAGTAGAATGATGTAGTATCAGTTCTTCACGTATTTCAGCCACATTCACCAACCTACTGACATCCCACTTTATTTTTATATATAATAATAATGAATAAGAAAAGAAAGGGAAATTAACCCACCACATACAGAAATTAAATGTTATCTACGAAAACCCAACTACTTTAAGTCCAAACTGAAAGAGAACCCATTTTACTCTGTGAAAGAATTTTCCTCTTGGAATTTGGTAACTAAGAATGACTGATAAAATAGTATATTTGGTGTATGGAAGGTGGCGGTGTCAAAATTGTCCACAATTACTAGAATGATATATGGCTTTTCTTACTATTGAAACTTTTGACAAATGAAGAAATTATACTGTTTACAAAATTCACTCATATATAGTTACTAACATGGGATAGCATGCACTCAAAAAATGCTGTGAAAAAATTATCATGCAAACAGGTTTTTAAGTAATTGACTGCTAATGAGATGTTGGTAATATAATTGATATTGTTGATAAATGTGTGTACTGTTCCATATAAATAGTAACCAACATGGTGTAATATATAGTTGTAGATTACAGTAAAACTTGTAATGGTAACTGGTTGGTAAGAAAATAACTGGTTATTAGATGCTGGTAACAAGTGAATACACTGTTCCATATAATAAGTAGTAATTAACTCGGGATTGTATTTGTAGATTACAGGGGATATTGATTATACTAATGGGATGTAGCTAACTTGTTATCAATGTATAATAATAATAATATCTATTATATAGTAATATAATTGACATTATTATTAGGTGTATGTACTGTTCCAAATCCCCGAGATTATTCTCACATGGAATCAAAGTGACCATATCTATCTATCTATCTATTAGAAATGAAAATTGGGAAGAAGGTAGCCAAAGAAAACTCATCAGTTACTGTACTGATGTTGGAGCCAATAGCTTGTGACGACACAAAAAAGGTTGACCAATTTTTCTCTTAACCCGTTAACCATGTGTATATTCATATACGAAAAATTAAAAGAAATATGGAAGTAAAAAAATAATAAAAGTATCTACACTGTTGAAAATAGTGAATTAATAAACTGTATTTGTAAGTGATGGTTTTTACCTGGTTGGTACGGTGAAGAGGTATGTAAGACTTATCTGAGATTCAGGCCTGGAAGATGTCTTGTGTCCAGAATTTGTTGGTAGCCCAATTCTCTTCTATGGAGTTTAGAATGGGATGTGGTTTCTGACTGTAAAGCAGTTATTGAACTTGGTCAATGGAGGCAGATGATCTTTTATGTTATAAGGTGGGTTGAGCTACAGGCTTATTGTCTATGATGATGTAGGCTTTACCAGTGACTGGTTACAATAGGTGTTTTACAAAGAGACGTATTACAAGGGAAGGAGTCGTGTGATGGTTTTAGTGTTCGAGGGTTGGTATTAGTGGACAGGTGTATTATTCAATTAGCAGTTCCTACAACTTCATCCACGCAAAATTTGAGATTTTTGTTGTAAATTAATGGATAAACTATCATTGAAATTCCCTGTGTAGGAAAAAGCCTAGGAACAGCCGACTTTCTTTTTCCTCTTTCCTCGATCTCCTCCTCTCCTTCTATATTTAGGTTTGGTACAAATGTTTTAAACACATTTGGCACACTATTTGTTTCTACTATCCCATGAAACTCAACTAATTCAGATTTTCTGGTTGTGGATGACCTACAGCTACACTTGAATGTTGTTCACATAGCTTCTCTGTGGACAGGAGCCTGTGTACAAACAGATTGCTTTACTTTAATGTATATAAATGCATAGACCTTTTCTGACTTCACAGCATGTCACTGTCAAATCAAAACATAATTTAAGCTATCACTAATGTAACAAATTATCACAATATCATTTAAATGGTTTACTATTGTTTGGTCTGTACACACAAATACATTTTTTTAAAATAAAATTTTGGCCTCTATATCATGGATTAAATATATTACCAATAGGAATAAGAATTATTTGACATATTAGTTAAATTTAAATTTCTTTGTAATCTATATTGCCTAATGCCGATTCCCTTTTCCTTTGTTTAATTAATGACTTATGCCATCACTAAATGAATATACATTGAAATCCAATGATTAGTTTGTGTGAGACACATACATGCAGGCAACTATACCAAAATTTATGGTTATGGCCTCTGTGTCATCAAAAATTACATTACTGACCTAGTTAAAAAGTATCAAATTTGTCTACTGATTACATAAGCTATCACTGTGATTTTGTTGAAATAGGTTCATTAGTTTTTGTGAGATGTGTGCACAGATAGACAAAAATTCACAAATTTATGGTTCTGGCCCAAATTATGTTTCTGGGTTTGATAGAAAGTATCCCGAATGTTACCCACCTAAATAAGCTGTCACTGTGTTAAATCAGGTGGGTTGGTAAGGGCCATTTTTCACTCATTGGCCACTTGATGTGACACATTTTTTCATTAGTATATATCCTATAACAAATAAGAAGAAAAAATCTAAATGTAAACTATAATTGATGGGAAAAATAAAATAAATAATTAAATACATATTACCTACATTAATTAATATAAATACTATTAGTTTTAATCCAAAAAAAGTTAATAGTAAATATAACACTAAATGCAATATTCAGATGAATGGAGTTTATTACTATTATTATTTCACTATATGAAATATCTAAACAATAATCATACAGTTTCAGACACTTTTAGCAGCATGTTTTAAATTAGTTTTCCTGCTTGTTTTTTTTTTCCATGCCAATAACTACTGGACCATCCTTCAGCAGTGGTGTCTTGTAGTGTATAAACATATTCAAGAGTTGGTTTCTTAACTTTGGTTGAATTGTAGTGCCAATATGGCATAAACCATACTACGGAAGCAACATGCGCACAACACTCTACTACCCTTGTGCCTACTTAACATTGACTATACCTGTATTGTAATGCTGCCTGCTCTGTTTCTATTCAAATATTACAGTTTTTTGAACTTGTTGTCATTACGTAACTGAAGTTGAAGACCAGAAACACCATCATAATGTGTATAAGGAGAGAAAATACCTTCTTCATTTAAGTGCTCTTGAGTGTATGATTGGTCTTGTTTAAGTCGATATATTCCAAGATTAAATTGTTTCAGCTCATCCAATTACACATGGAAAATCTGGAAATCAGTTAACTTAGATCAGATTGCCTTTTTTTCTCGTCCATCTTTTCTGTTTGACCATCTGTTTTAAATAATTTTTCTTTCAACCAAATCAAGCAACTGGTGAGAGATTATTCATCATCTTCAGTGTTTTAATACTTGTGGGGTGGAAAGCATTAGGAACAGCACATATAATAGCTGCTTCATGATCACATATTTCTTCAGTTACTTGAGACGCCATAAGATTTTCATCAGGATTTATTTGTATTTTGGGTCATGTGAGAAGCGTCCTTACTAAAGTATTTATTATTAAGTTCTTCAATAAATATTCGCAACAACTGCTTTCTGAGTGCAGCAAAGCAGTGCAATTATAGAATAAATAATAGTACTATGTGGAACTTATACTCCCACATGAAGTAATTTTTTTCTCTCTAACAGTTAGGAGCATACATCGAACCAAAATAAAACAATACACATAAAATCCTATGAAGAATAGTACCATTACAAGTCAGAATTGTCATGTTTCATGGAACACTTCTTAATAAAAATAATTACCAAGAGAAATGGTGAATAATCTACCAGAAGCCCTTAAAAAAATTAAAGTTCAAATTAGTATAGGGCAAAAGTATGTGGGAAGAGGAAAAGGAAAAAGACAGATGTGTGGGGAGATTGCCGCTGGACCCTACACTCCATCACAATTAGATTAAATAGTTCGAAGATTTATTTAAAAATTAAAAAGACCAAAGTACTATTTTTTTAGCAATAATTTCTTTGTCTTAGACTATTTTAATAATAATGTATAACTTATATTAGAAAAAAATACATATCTTCAAGTATACAAAGACGCTGAAAAATTGTCGGAATTCAAAAATTTATTTTTTGAGCGTGTGATGGGCGAAAAATGGCCCTTTCCAATCTTCCTCCTTTCAAAATAGGTATGTTTTGGGACTATTTTAGTCTCTGATCATCAGCAGTTATGTTAATAATCTGGGAAAAAAATATCTTAATTAGTGACATAAGCTCTCAGCGACTGCCATTTTATTAAAATCCATTCATTAACTTTTGCTTGTTGCGTCAATGGAGACAGAAATATCAAAATTTACTTTTTTTGCCTCTTCCCTCCCCCCCCCCTCCCCTCAGTATTATGTGGAAGTATTACTAATGTGGATTAACAAAATCCTATATGCAAACCAAAGTCATAAGCTATCACTATGTATAATTTGATTTAAATCTGTTCATTAATTTTTGTGTGTTATCACATCAGAGATACAAAAATTTCAAAATTTGCTGGTTTGACTTCTGTATCATTAGCAAGTATATTGTTATTTGGGATAGAAAGTATTCCATGTTCCAACCAGTCAAATAAGATATCACCATGTGCAGCTGTATTAAATTCTATCCATTGGTTTTGCACAAACTTACAACAAATGTTGTACGTTACATTGGTGGCTCTGTGAATAACTCCACAAAAGGCAGTTTGTGTATGATCTGTTAATCAATTTTGTGTAAAAATACATATTTTATACAATTTTATTACATGATATAGGTTTTTGTGGTCTACTGGAGGTAATGCAGAATGTTACTTTAACTTGTGTATGAGGCTGAACTGATTTTTTAGCTTGAACAATACATGGAGATACTATACGTAAACTAAAAGCCATAAATATGATAACGAATGATAAAGTTTTTTTTCTTGTTTGGGGTGTAGAGCTATGGGTCTATGAATTTTACAATCTGGGGCAAAAACTTTGAAATTATAGTCCATTCAGACATTACTTTGCTTCCCCCTCATCATTCTCGTCGCACGGGTCAACAGTAAAGGGATGCCACCACATAAAATTTGCTGCCCCTATAAACATGATTTTTCTACCCCTTTAAACAGGATTTTGCCCTGGTTTTACCTCCCCCCACATCCGGCACTGGGAGCTGAGGAGATAGTTGAAAAATAACACAGTCCTGACTGCACAGCACACTGAAATATAGAAGTAGGAATTAATATATTTTTAATTTATTATGGATTGAGAAGTATCAGAAATAATCACATTAGCACCATTTTGGAATGTCAAGAATTTATTTGTGTCAAATTCAGTGTTAAATAACCTTTGCATAAAACCTTACCTTAAATAAAAATTAACTTGTTATGAAATCATTTTCTTGATATTATATTTAGGAACATTTAATGTGTACATGTCTGTTGGGTTACTGGTTAGTCCTCAACCAAGTCTTTGATACGTAGGGTACAGATCTTCTTCACTTCACAGATGCCCGTCACCAATTCTTCATCTCTTGAGTTTTCCAATCTCTTGTTAAGACCTTCTAATATTGCTGACGTCTTGTTTTCTCTTGCACAGATCACAAAGGGGAAACCAAATTTTGACTTGTACCTGGAAAAAAGAGTTTTAATTTGTCTAAGCTCTTAAGGTAATCGTAGTTCTATTATATTCAAGCATTAGTATGTAAAAAAAAGTGTATACGGTATTTCAGTTTCATACAGTGAGAATATCAAGTTACAGTTGTATTTATATAGCGTAACACTATATAAAAATTACCTTCATCACACAAAGAACTAAATAATTAAATAGACACAAGATGGGAATAAACCTTTGAAGTGGTAGGCATCTACAACGCTGTTCATTACTCTAATGAAATATTCTGCTTTATCATATTAGTTACTGATTGTTATCATATTAGTTTCTGATTGTATTCTGTGGTAATTTTCCTAAACAAATCTAACAGCCCCCTTTGCACCCTCTGCATCTCCTGAATTTGATACACAAAATGTGGGTCACATGCTATACCTTCATAATCAAGCAACAGTCTGACCAAAGTTTTGTAACTGATCATATCTCTTGTACATCCCTTCTCTAGTAACTGAAGGGTATAGAAACCACTTCCAACTACCTACCCAGTTATGTTTACTATCAAATGTTATGCAAAGATATTTACATGTAAAAATGGAGACTTTCCCAGTGTATTTCATTGCAAGATATTTTCATGCAATTCATATCCATCCAATAATCATAGTGTGTTAAACAAACAATTCCTATCCATCCTATAATCAGAAGGAACTTTCACTTTTTTTCTATGTATTTAGTTAGCTGACATTTCTTGGGCTTTATTTTCATTTCATGGTGATCTACCCAGCTAAATATTCTGTCCAGATCACCCTGTAGCTGTTATCAATTCTCTATTGTTTTAATTCTGTTATATAACATTACAGTAGAACCTCGATAAGTTAAAGTCCAAGGGAAACACAAAATATTTTAAGTTATAGAGGTTTTAAGTTATCAAGGGTCTATGTTAGGTATAGGTTAATATAGAGGTAGGTATGTACATACCCTTGTTTCTATTTTTACTCGAATTCGTCAGAAGGATTGGTTCAATAAAATACAGAAATTTAAATAATCATATTTATTTATTCACATTGCACACGTTACATAAAAATAAAACAACAATTAAAGGTTTAGTCTACTTAAAAAAGTATGTGATTTTCTTTTGTTTTAAACAATTCACAGTTTCTAAATCGATTTGATTTTCAATGACAAATAGAGAGGAGAATACATTATCTTTTATGTTGCTACACTGCTCTATAAATGATCGTACACTTGTTAAAGCTCTTTTTGCTTCGTTGATTGATACGCTCGTAGATGAAGTTTGTGGCTCGTTGTTAAAATCATCGTCTTTATCACTTTCAATGCAGTTGTTTACTGATTCCAATATTTCTTCCTCTGTTTACGTCCCTGCTGTGACTACTTCATCATCGCAAATAACGAAGTCTTCAAAACCAATGTTTGACCCAGACATGTCCTTATTTCATTCTTCAGGCGTATTATTATTTTACTCTTCAATGATTTCTTGAGGTTCTGAAGAAAAACCACACATTCTAAAGCAGTTTTTTACTGCAAGGGGTGTTACGTTTCGCCAAGCTTTGTCCACCATCCTCATTACTTGAAGAAATCGTATTTTGCTCCATATCAGCTACCATTTTTCTAACAACTTCTTTTCTCTATAATGTTTTAAAATTTTTAATTATACCCTGATCCAAAGGTTGAAGTTGTGATGTTGTGTTTGGTGCAAGAAATTGTACTTTGACTGCCTTTAATGGTGGTATGTCCCCGTGTGCTGTGCAGTTGTCGATAAACAGAATAATTTTTCTATTTGAAGTTACCATTTGCTTATCTATGTTAATCAGCCATTTTTTTAAAAGTTCGGCTGTCATCCATGCTTTTTTATTGGCTTCATAATCCATGGGTAGTGATTTTAGGCCTGCAAAGCACCGAGGTTTTGTTGACTTGCCTATAATTAAAGGTTTCAGTTTTTCTGTGCCCGTAGAATTTGCACAAAGCAGAATCGTAAGTCGTTCTTTGCTGTGCTTTCCTCCATGACATTTTTCATTTTTGAATGTTAATGTTTTGTTGGGAAGACATTTAAGAAATAGACCCGTTTCGTCAGCGTTAAAAACATCATTGGGATCATAATCATTCACTAAATTATGTAATTCAGATTTCCATTCTTGGCAGACTGATTTGCTTACGCTCGCACTTTCGCCGCACATTTTTTTAAAGGCTAAATCATGTCGTTTCCAAAAATTCTCTAACCAGCCATTGCTGGCTTTAAAATTTTGATTTTCAGCGAATTAGCGAACTCTTCAGCTTTTTCTTTCAGTATGGGTCCACTAACACTGATATTTTTGTTTCGACACTGTTTGAACCACGTAAACAAACATTGTTCTAAATTAGGGAATTCGGCAATTTTTCGTCTTTTACATTGAAGACTTTCTCCTGATTCTTGTTTCTTCAAGATTTCAGCTTCTTTTTTAATGATGATTGATAATGTACTCTCATGTATCCCAAACTGAGCCGCAACATCTTTCCTTTTCAATCCATTTTTCACTGCTTCTATAGCTTTTAATTTATCAGCGTATGTGAGTGTTGTTAGTTTTCTTTTTGAACTCATTTTAAGCCAGTTTTATCACACAGTAGGTAAAGCGATGTTTTCAGGACAATGATCAAAAACTTATGATCCAAGTAAGCCGTTGTCTTAAGGCTAACCGCCGCAAAGGTTTAAAGAATTTCGAAGAAGCAAACAGTAGGTGACATATGTATTGTTTACGTTAACAATTTAACTAGTGAACACGTGCATGCAATAAATACCGAAACCTTTTGTTTTGCACACTCTTTCAAAATGACTCATTGACAAACAATTTTATGTTATAGAGGTTGTGGAAACATTTCTTTAAGTTACTGAGGGCCAAAACAGAGATTACTTATCTAAGTTATAGAGGTTGCGTATTTTAAGTTATAGAGGTTTTGGGCTCTGATGGGAAGGGAACATATTATTTTTTGAAGTTATAGAGGTTTTTAAGTTACCGAGGTTTGAGTTATCGAGGTTCTACTGTATGTCATCTGCAAATAATCTAACTTCTGACTGTAAACAATCAATCAAATCATAACTTAGAACAGTGAAAAACTATGTTTCATTAAACCACTCTTTGACATTTCCTTCTTCACATCCATCTCTTTTGATACTGAATTTCCTACCCTAACTTTTTTTTTACCTTTCTATCAATTACAATGTTTTTTTTACCCTATTTAGTACAATTTCATGGCCACTCTGTCAAATGTCTATAAGAGATCTAGCAGTACACTGTCGACTTTGACCTTCTTGTTAATTTCATCCAAAATACCCTGCATGTGAAGCACTAACTGAAATTTCACTTAAATATCCTTGCCTAAAGTCATGTTACCAATTTGCAAACAAATTTCTTCCTCATAGACATTTCTGATGTAATTGCTTTCCAATCTCTCCATCAATTAACTTACCACTAATATCAAAATATTTGGCCTGTAATTCTGGACCCCATTTATCTGCTCTCCTTTATAGACTGGTCCTATGTACTATTGTGCCTTTGCAGTCTTCTGGTAAGCAGCAGGTCTCCAGTCTCAATAATATTACACCCTCATTGTATCCTCAGGATTTATTATCCATTACCACTTATGTGGAGAAGCTCCTTCTTTGATTTTTTCCCCTCCCATACTTAAATGATATTCCCTAATGGCCTCATTAAACCCATTTCTTAATAGCTCTACATTTTTATAATCCCCTACCTTTTTATAATTCTTCTTCCTAATCCACAATTTTCTGAATACCTTTCCATCCCCTCAGTTGTGTAATGAAGCCCTAGAAATTTCTAATAGCATTATTCAATGGTCTCTCAGCACCTATAATATTTTTAATAAACCCATCTTTAGCTTCCTATTTTTATAGTATTAATTCATTGTTTATTTGTGTGAACGAAGCCTTTCCTGGCATGTCGCTGAAAACCAGTTCTGGTTCCCACATCATGAGCATCAGAACTGTGAAGATTATATTTCATAGTTGCTTCAAGTATTCCCTACTGTTACTTAACTCTGCTGGGTTCTCTTCATAGCAACCTCTTTAGTCTTCTATTATAGAATGAAGGTTTTGTACTTTCTTTATTTCGGTTTTTGAATAAACAATCCTTCCCCAGTTCTTAGTATCTCCATCACTTCTTCCCATCTTCTCTCCACTGTACAGATGTTCACTCAAGAAGTGCTAAACTTTACCCCAGAATATTTTTTCAAGTTTTTGACATGTCTTTTATAAATTTACCTATAATGACCTTCAGTTTTGGCCATTGGTTTGCTGAACCCTCTAATTTCCATCAAAACTGCATCATGATGACTTATTTCTTCTGTAGACTTAGATCCCACAAAGCTACGGTCAGGATTTATTAGATGTCAGTCATGTTTAGCCCCCTGTGCTCTGTTCTACCACTTGTGAAGACCCTCCTTCTCTCATTAACATATTCTCAACCTAAATTCCCTGGTGTTATTAATCTTATTTTCCTTCCAGTCTCCATTTGGTAAATTTAATTCTCCGGAATTCTATGCTAACCTCTGAATGTGAATTTAATTTCTCTCCAAAATATCATCACCATCATTCATACTTCAACTAAGCTATTTTTCCCTTAGACTCAACCATGAAATCTACATATTGTAATTCATACTTGCGAGTTATGAACACCAGCAAGCTGAAGAGGTTTTTGTTAAACCCGTGTGTACCCATATACCCCTCCACCAAATCCTCTTATGCCTCTGTTCCTATAACTATTTGTGGTTTCTGCATTTCTATCAAGTCATCAAAGTCTGTTATTATCTTCATTGTATTCCTACAGTTCATTACTAAATTAGTTCACAATCCAAAGATTGATTGGATTCTCCTGAAGGAGGCATACTAAGCTATTGTGATAGAGGTATGATGGCCAGTTTTTTCATCTGGGACCTACAGTTTAACACAGGATCCCAAACATTGAATGTCCTGCCGTAGCTTGTATTATTGAACTTAACTTTCAAAAATTCCTGCACCCACCAGAATTTGAACATGGGGCTAGACCAATAACTTTTGAAGGCAAGCACCTTAACCATACAGCTACCAGATCACTGAGTTTACTGGCAACAGTCTTAAAACTGTCTTTGTGCTATTTATAGCGTTACTCCTCATCTTTTTTGTTGTTGCCCTCTTTTTGTATTGTTTCATCAACTTAAACTATTTCTGTAGTATTTATGATTTCTCCCACAATGCATCTGTAGTCAGCATCCTTTTTCTCATATTACACATGAACAGTGAATTAACAGCCACCATTTACTTAGGCACATGTATTAACTGCCTACTATTACCATATTGCTACTGCCCTTTGATTCAAAGCAAAATACTTTCATTATTTGTCTATCATTTGCATCACACAAGACTTTTTAAAGCCTAAGCTTTATAACACAGACCAAAATTTTACAGTTTAAAAATCTGGCTTGATGACACACCTGGCACTTAGCTCCCTAATGTTGCTGACGATGGCCTCGCCCTTGTCCTGCAGCCCAGCATTGACCTGTTCTCGGAGTGACTCAGTTGTCAAGGTGTCCTCAGTGCAAAGGTCTGGATGACCTTTCAGGACACCTTCCTTTTCTGACAGCATTACAAAAGAATGAGACAGTTATATGGTAGATATCCTGCTGTGAAGCAAACTACACACAACTTCAAGCATTCAAGAGGAAAGATAGAGGAAACGTTCATGACTTTAAAGAAGACTTATGCATCCTGCTATTTCTGGATTTAGTACAAAACTATATTTTAAAATTTGTTTGATCTTCATTTCCTAAGCCTTGATAAACCCCAAGCAGAATTTTTTTTCTAGATGAGAACTACATCAAACCACAAAGAGCCTCAAACGGCAATATTCTGAGAGATAATAGTGTTGTTCATTTTGAATTTTTTTATGTGTAATAACTATTCAGAGCAAGATAGTTATAGCAATAATGAGAATATACAGAGTGGTGAACGAAGAAATAGGAGTTTAGGTTAAGTAACTTTTAAAGTACCGTAATTTATATATAGAACTGTTATATAATACATTCAATAATGTGAATAATGTGTGGTTCAGTCAAATACTAAATAGGCATAAAGGAGTTAAATTGGCCAAAATGAAAGGAGGATATCTTGTTTCAGCAGTTTAAATAAAGTTAATTAATAAATTATTTCACAAGGATTAACCTAAAAGAAATGGCAAATAAATTTGTATCCACGTTTTAGGATGACTCTATATTTTACCTTCAACATTGAACATAGCAAAATTTGCACATGGAAGACAAAGGTATAAATATTTTGTTAGATGTATGTGAGTTACGTTTCTTTTCCATGTTCTAAGGAAATGATTTTGGTGCTAATTCTGTTGCAGGCTCATCTTTGATTGTTGAGTACATAAAATGGTTGATATTTTAAAGCAGGGTTGTTCAAACTATGTTCCATCATAATGATTAAGGAATGTCATCTGTTTTACATTGCGAAACCTGTTATTGTTTAAGGCTTCTCTAAAATCGTAGATAGCGTAGGAATATAATGAAATATACTGGAAGGAAATCATTCTTTCATGGCATATAAAAGAATGTTGTCTAAAAGCTCCTGAACCTGTGCGTTAAGTATGTGATATCATTTTCTTGATACCGTTATTACTTTCTGTTTTCCGAAATGTAGATTAAGGCAGGCGTCGAAAGCAACATATGATTGGAGGATTTCTTGCGAAAGTGATCATCTTTGGGTTTCATGTCGGCTAATATCTCTGTCGAGTGAATCTTTCCTCTATGAGTGAATGAGTTGAATAGTGGCAGTTACCTTACACTGTCTACTTAGAGATATTCGTCAGTGACAGATCCTTTGCTATCCTGCTACTGAAAATAAAGTCTCAGAATCTAGCAGGAACATTTATTTGGGAAAAGGGAGGCTGTGAAAGGAGAAGGTTATCACATTGTGACCCCTCTTGGTATTTCGAAGCAATGTCCCAAAACAAGCTTCAGGGCTGCTGCGGGCAATGATTGTCAAAGGCTAAGACTAAGTGTAGAAGCTTCTGTTTCCATAGTGAAAACTCTGAGCCGTGGATCACCCAAGTCTGATAGCGTGGCAGACATCGAAACCTTTACTTCCAATTACGCATTGGGGAGCTGACTGAAAGGCAATAACCCTGATCTTCCGTCCATGAAGTCCGGAACATTCCTTAGGATGCAGAACTGTGCTTATAACGAAAATTTGAAATATTTCCGATGGGTGAGAATAGATGAATTTTAAATTTGTTACAAATTAAGGAGAGAGGAAACCGATAAATATACCTACCTTGCGGTGGTAGATTATCCAGATAGCGTTGCGCGACATCAAGTAGTGCCTGCAGCTTATGGTGTGGCCTGGCCTCACAGATGGCTCGCGCAGCATCTGGTCTCGCCTCCACCACGTTTTGGAGCAGAGCAACGCATTGCGCGGGCGCCATCGTGTCGAGATCGTGCATGCGGACAGAGTTGGCCGACCGCTTGCGGGTATGCGGGCAGAAGAAGGACATTTCTGCCGTCTGCCCTCTACAAAGAAACAACAAACATGGATCAACGAGAGTGTTCGATTCTTCCAACCTCTGGAGCCAAAACTAAAAGAGGGTTATGATTTTCGCCCAAAATGATAGGAGGATTGCATATAAGAGCTCTGACAGTAGAAACGAATCTCATTTTCAAATGTATAATTGTGCCTTTAGATGGTTTTGACTACCTGTCCTACGAGAATCATCATGTAAGTGTCCTGACACTAGTGTCAATGAGTTTAAAGAAAAGCTGTGCTCTGCTTATCAACAATGTCTCCTCTGTGCTCCAAACACTTCTTCAAACAGCATTCCAGGGCTTTGATACCATCTACATAAAATAATTTCTGAAGGGTGTCAAAAATGAGATGACAGCACATATCGTCTGAATTGACTGCAACCATGGAAAAGAGAGACCTGTAACTGGGAACATCGATCTGGTAAAACAGCATCATTGTCTTGACAACTCCATTTTCTCTTTTCCTTGGTAACTATGCCTCCGTGATAATTTACCCCTCCAAACCTATCCACCATTACTTTCCCTACAGCAGGAACAGTCTCGGTATTATTTGGAAGGGGAGAACTGGCGTGCATCCAATGCATTGCCTGTTGCTTTGTCTAGGGATTAGTTGATGTAACCACGTCTCACTGACTCACACATCGTTCAGCAAAATCAACTGTATTGCTTTGAAGGAGTATTCAATAATCCTTCGACATCTGTCTTCTCCCTACTGATTCTCGCGTCAGAAATATTGGCAAACAGTTAAACGTTGTACAAGTTAAAACATATTACACCAATTTCGAACAGTACTTTGCAGATTCAAGTGTACTTTGCGTTGCTTAAAACAGTTCATCTTCGTTACAAAAAGATGTGCACATGGTCTGATCCTCACCACATTCACACTTAAGATTTGTATTATCAATATAACCCCATTTTGTTAAAATTGGATTTGGACCTGACAAAAATCGATTCAAGAATATGCAGAAATTCCAGCATTCTGTATGACTAGGTGGTAAGGGTGTTCCGCAAGTGTCAGTGGTGTTTAGATGTTGGGGTTCTTAGTTTCTAGTTTCATGCCGTTTTAGATGATCCAATTAGTTCCCGTGATGTTCGCAAGAAGCTTTTCCTGGACTTGAGTCTCTGGGCTGGTGGTGCATGGCCGTGCACTGGATGGGCACTTTACCGTTCTACTATAGTATTCTCCTTGTTCATAGCCACTTCTATTGGGATACTGTGAGGAGCAATTTCTGAAAGCTGACGAAACCGGAAGTATTCTCAAAAGCATCAGCACTCAACGGGCGGCAAACTTTGTCATACTCAAGTACTATGTCAGTATAAGATCTACTGCAATTCTTGGGATGCCTGATATCCCCACAAGCTGCTGAACTGTTAGCCTTCTGTCTGATCGCCATCTCATGTACCCTACCCACATTTTCCTAAGGGATTGCAGTCAGTGGCCTTCCTGCGCTGGGATCATTTTCAGTGCAAAATATCCACTGGGTGCGGTTTTCTTTGGTGGGTAAGTGAAAGTTAATTACTAACATTATCTGCTTGCTATGCAATCGTGAATATGAAAAATCAAAACATTTTGTCATGGATGGGACCTTAATTGCTGTGGTAAAGGTTCTCCCAGAGAAAACTGATAATATCGCCTCCGGAGATAAGCATCTATTCACTACTGAAGCGCCATGAAGTATCAAACGTCATGGGTACCTCCCAATATTGTGTGTGACCCCATTTTACCCGATGAAGTGCAGCAACCCGACTCTACAAGTCGTCGGAAATCACCTGAAGAAATATTCGACCAGGCTTCCTCCACAGCTTTCCGGTGTTGCACATGGTGCACGAACTGACCTTTCTATTGGATTCATGTCTGGCGATCTAGGTGGCAAAATCATTAGTTGGAATTCTCCAGAATGTTCCCCAAACTAATCGTAAACGATTTTAACCTTGTGATATGGCGCATTGTTACCCTGGAAAAGTTCAATGTTGTTTGGAACTGGAAGGCAATGAATGGCTGCAATTGATCTCCAAATAAATTAACATCCAGTCAATGGTCGGTTCAGTTTGACCAGAGGTTCCAGTCCGTGCTATGTAAACACAGCACATACAAGGATGGAGCCACCACCAGCTGTCACAGAGCCTTCCTGGCAACCTGGGTCTATGACTGCGTTACCCTCGAACTCTGCGATCAGCTCTCACCAATTGGAATCGTGACTCATAGTGACTTCTTGTTAGAAGTACTCGCGTCAAACTTCTGCTGCCATATCCCATCAACACCAAATTTCACAGCACTGTCCCACGGACACATCTGTCGTACCTGCCCAACTGAGTGTTGCTGTTATTTGATGTATGTTGCCTGTCTGTCGCTGGGCTCGGTCATCAAGTAGACGTGGTCGGCCATTACGTTGTCCGTGGCGGGAGCTAATGGCGGCAATTACCTATTAATGTCACACTCGTGACACTGTGGATCGACGAATGATGAATTAACGAACAAGTTCTGGAATGGAATACACCATGCGTCTGCAATCCACTGTCATTCCGCATTCAGAGTCAGTTAATTCAAGTCGTGTAATCATAATCATGTCAGAAAACCTTTTAGGCGACTCACGAGAGTACAAGTGATAACTCTAACATTACACATTTATAGGTTTGTTCCACAATGATGCCGCCATCTGGATATTTCAGTCTTCCAATGCAGTGAATTTTGGCACTTCAGTATATGTTATCAATAATTTTGTGAGAAGCGCCAAACTGATAAGAGTCTGCAGTTTCTACTTTGAAAGAATACAGCCGCTTGGATCAATATCCACAGATTTTTCTCCAAATGACATAAAACCTGTGACAGAATGATCAGAAAAAGACTAATAATTTGATATGTGTTTTTTATTCACGATGGTTAAACCTCAAGATATCAAGGAAGAGGTGACAAGCAACTCGGAACTAAATATTAGCGGATTCTGTATATCGGTACAATTAGCGCTCTGGTATTGGCGATACTGAAAAAAAAACGCGATAGAACCATGGAAAAAATATCTGTCCGAGGAGAATAGGCCAGGAAATACAGAACTTTATCAAGTGATTGAATTTTTATACGAACAAATTAAATCGAAAGATAAGTGGGTACAAAATGAACCTGAAAAGTGATGCAAAGTATGATTGGATTATAAGGAAACAGTCTTCGACGCTCATTTAGAATTTGTAACTACCTTCCATATTTATCTTCTTTTAAACGTTGAGAATTATGCCTTTGCATAATTCTACTCTTAATAAACTTAGTTTGAGATATCATAAAATGTATGATTCTACCAGAGAATATTTCACCATCCGGACATTTGCATTTTCACATTATTTTTATTATTGAATGGAACGAAAAACAGAAAAACAATACAGAAATAAAAACGCTCATCCAAAGTCTGGCATTAAGCTGCTCTGCTTTTTTCAAAAAATACAACATAAAATAAGAAATGGATCAAGTGACCATCAAAAAAAGAAGTAAAGCAGCGTATCTGGTCATATTTTTCGAAATGGTAAGTATTGATTTATGCTGCGTATCGTAGGAGGCAACATGGAACGGAAATGGGTATCTGGGCGAAAAAGAGTTTCTGGTCACGGTACGTCCGACAGTGGTTCAATATCCACCATTGTGCCTGAATTTGAGCAGGAGATATCGAGGAACTCTGATGATCGCCAATCTTCTGTTAGGAGACGGCATCAGAAGAAGAATTATACTGAAAGAAAACTTCCTGAATTTACATAATGATAATGTCTAGAGAAACGGCTGTAGAGAGGTCTGATACCGACTAATGAAGACTGCAGTGTTTGTGATTGACAGTGGATGTAGCAGATTTGTTTACCTGTTTGGCTGTACTGCACTGTGCCTCAGACACCACTGCCGACTGGGCTCAGTCCATCCTGGCACACTCGTATCCTCCTTATCGCCATGGTCACGGGGTCAGCGGGCGCCTTGCCAAGAATTTTTATCTTCCTCAATGAATTTCGTCTTCGCTTGTTGCGTGGTCCGCCGTCGCCGAGTGCTCTAACGCTCAGCGCTGATTCCGTAACTGGAGCGACGTTAATCTGCTGTTAAGTCACTGCCGTGTGATGAATACATAAATATGATTCAACCAGCTGAATCAAAAAATGACTAGCAGACTGAAGATACTTCAAATACTTAGAGATACTTGCAATAAAACCGACAGCTTGAACATTTGATGAAATATCGGAATTTTTGCTTTTAGAATAAAGAGAATCATGGGAGTGTACAAGGCGTGTATCGATAATGAGGCGTGAAAAGATATTGGTGGAAGACTTAGGAGAGGTGCTTGTAAGGAAAAAGACGACCATTCTTTGTATGTTTGTATTTTTTTATTTATTTATTTTTTAAATGGCATTTGGCAACGGAGGCTATACAGCCAGCTCTATGTAATTATTATTTGCTTTCAGTGTATACGTCGTCATCCATTGTATATATTGTATTTTTCCAATGCATGGACGCCACAGGACGGACAGGACATTCACACAGACACACAACACCTAAACATCCATGCCCGCGGCCGGATTCGAACCGGCGGCCTTCGGCACGCGGAGCTAGCACTCTAGCCCCTACGCTACCGAGGCCGGCGAACGACCATTCTTTCGTAGGTAAAGGGGCCAGTGATTAGAATAAATTTCCAAGAGAAATGATGAATAATTTATCAAAAACGCTAAAAGAATTTAAAGTTGAAATTAGTAGAGGGAAAAAGTAATTAGGAAACTGAAAGGGGAAAAATCAGTGTGTAGGGAAATTGCCACCGAAGCAAGCGCTCCATCGCAATTAAATTAAATTTGCACGACCGTATTTGGACAAAGTAAATCTCAGTTATACGGCCGTCATAACTTTTTCCTCATTTCGTTGCGAGGAGGGAATTGTTAGATCTAAATTACCCTTATATGTTTATTGATGTGCCTGGCGTAATTTGACCGGGATCGCTAAATACGCTGTGCACATTGTGTCCGGATGCTTAAATTATTTCGTGTAAGTAATTAATATTTTACTATGCTCACCCACCAGTGTGGTTCAGTGCACTGAGACGTCGCACGCTGGATTTTTTTTTTTTAACTGCTTTACGTCTCTCAACAGCAAGGTCTTTAGAGACGGGAAAGGATGGGGGGGAAGGAATGGGAAGGAATTCGGCCATGGCCTTTTGAAGGAAGCATCCCGGCATTTGCCTGTAGAGATTTGGGAAACCATGGAAAACCCAAATCTGGATGGCCGGACGGGGATTCGAACCGTCGTCCTCCCGAATGCGAGGCCAGAACGCTAACCGTTACACCACCACGCTCGGTCACACGCTGGATCACAGCCCAGGACCCCGCGTAGCTGCCGTCCTGACTGAGGTTTTTTGGTGGTTTTCCGCAGTCATCAAGCGGAATGCAGGTAAATAGTTCAATCTCCGCGTCATAAACTACTCATTTTCAAACAAAAAATACACTTATCAAATGCAGAACTTAGTTACACGTTTCACAGGCAGATGACAACACTTCACGCATTAGTACGTAGTACGACCTGGCAGTAGGTATAAATGCTTGGCGTCAGCAACGGCACGCGGCCGTAAAACCAAAGCTCCAGATCTGAACGTACCAACGGTGAGCAGAAAGACCAGGCTACACAGTGCGAGCTAGCATCCGAGCTGGCCTAGTCAGTTACTGCAGTGTAGCTGCAGCTACTCGCACACGCCCCGTGTGACTGCACGTCACGAGTTACTGTCACGTGCGAGTCGGTCAGTAGCTCGCATGCGAGTTACTACAACATTTTTTGATTTACTCGCCTCTCGCCTTCTCCCCACCACGCCACAAGCAGCAGCTCGCATGCGACTGGACGTCAACTTGCACGGTTTTTTGCGAAATGACAGTAGCTCGTTAGCTTGGGACCACGTCAGGTGCAATGTTCATTGCTAAATGTGTTTTTGTGTTTCCAGTAGTGATTAAAAACAAAAAATGGCGGATAGATGGCCTTCCGAACAAAATTAAAGGTTTGTGGAGCCTTACAAGGACCAAAGCAACTTATTGAATTGTTTGGATCCTAATTATAAGCACAGAGATCTACCTACAAAAGCAAGAAGTGGATGTGGGACTGATGAGATCTATAAACCATCCATCAAATTGTTCTATGATATGGATTACAATATGGAAATAATTAATCTATAAGTAAAACAAAATCGTTCTGTTTTTTTTTTTTTTTTTTTTTTTTTTTTTTTTTTTTTTTTTTTTTTTACAGCACTTTCAGGTCGAAGTATTTCTCCGCAAAGTATTTTTTTAATTGCTTTTATTACGGTATGAACTGTGGTCATGAACTGCGACCACATTGCACGAGACCTATGAGTAGCTACTGAAAAGATGCGAGTATACGCGTGCAGTAGCTGTCTACTTCGCACTTGTGTGACCGGGCGAGACGAGTCGAGCTACTGTCATGCGAGTACACAGGTGCTGTAGCTGTCCACGGTCAGTTCAGAAACTCGTACTGTGTAACCTCAGCCGAACTCATTTTACTATGCTCACTCAAATTTTTATTTCGGTTTTAAGGCTTTCAACCTCGGGAGCATTCGGGGCAAGAAATAGGATTGAAATCGGGCGTAGTAATTATGACCGAACTATTCCGGCATTTGCCTGCACTGTTTCCGCGAACTATGGAATCGAGTCCCTCGAATGCTAAGCTCGATCGTTAGCCGCTCATCAACAAGACTTGGTAAAAATAATAATCATTTGACATATTTTTATTTATCACATATTAAATTACTCGTATGCAAATTAAAACCGTCAGACATAAACATCAGTTAAATGACTTATGTTGATATGCTGGTATAGCTCTGAAATTTCTGCAGGTTGTCATATTTTATCGGAAACAAAATTTAAATAAATAAATAAAAACATATGGTGTCAACACGCTATGGAGAAAGAAAGAATAAATATATTCAGTGTACAGCTGGGGGTTTATTGTTAGCGAGGTTCAGTATTAATAAATCAGCTTCCATAAATTTCTAAAAAGCAAGAAGTCACGAATTATATATTAAATCTATTATTTCTAATAGCAGCTACGAAACGTTTTCGAACAACACTTTTTTACTGGAACTACTAATAAACAAAAATGAAACTGTCTGTCCGTAATAATTGTCAGAGTCCCGCGCCGCATTACGCTTTTGTGTGCGAGAAGTAAATACTGCAGACGAGCCGTTGTTTTTGCCAGTGTGGCTGCAGTATTCCAGTCTGGTGTTATAAAGCCGTCACCATTCCCCGCTCACCGAATATTAATTACACGGCGCACTGCACCCGCGGGACGCATTGTGGCCGCCATAACAAGCGCGAAAAACAAACGAGCTCCGTTATGGGCTGCAGGGGTGGGGGACGGCGACATTATTGCGCGCCGGAAAAGCAGTGGTGCCAACAGTCCAGCCGCTGATAATGTGCCCAGCATCACCACAATCGAATGTTAAAAACACCAGCAAGCCATTACACAGAATCAACGAGCTCAGCTTCGATTGACCAACTTCGTCTCTCTGCATACATACTAAGAACATTTTACCACAAGAGATATTACATTTGGTGGATGCATATGTTTTTAGTTTTCTTCACTATTTTTTGTATGAAATAAATACGTCGCATGAGGTTTGTTTGGTTGCATTTGACTGCTATCTCGAACCAGCTAGCACCGTGTCAGCGCCGCATACCAATTGAGCAAACGGGGCGGGAACTGCATATATAGTCCACGTTAAGGATATCTGTCAGTAGTACCTACATGAGATCTCTTCTATTTGCTTTTTTTAAAGGGTAATCATGCACAATAGATGTGATTAAAAGGCGGCGGGTCAGCAAGGAATTTAATCGTCATGTATATGCAACAACTCAACCCTTCAGGTTGTAATGTAACCTGGACTACAGTAATAATTTTGGACGCTAAGAACTGCACAGAACCACACTTTAACGTAACTGTGGCACTCAATCGTCGTGTGTGGAGAATGAAGCCTGGACCACACTTTAAACCATAACTGTGGCACTTGATTCGCGGGTGCCATAGTTTCATGTCCTATATATCGCTATTACTGTGGTCCAGGCTACATTACAACCTAAACGGTTCAGTTGTTGCTAACTGATCACAGGCCGGATACATGACGATTCAATACCTTGTTGACCCACCATCTTCTAATCACATCTATTGTTCGTGATTAGTCTTCAAAGTGTGTTATATGCGTAAATTTACAGTCGGGAGATACTTTTTTTTCCATAGAAAAAACTGTATATATCAGTTAGGAATCGATCAATTTGAGTTAGATATTACGAAGATACTAGGATACTATCAGGTCCGGATCTCCTCCATAATTTCAGCATCTTCGGTTGTTTTATAAGTATTGCAGATTCTGTTTCACTTTAAGTGGTCCACAGACGATCAATATTAATGTCAATATTCTCCTCAATACTGATTGAAATATTGATTGTCTAGGCTATCGATATTGATGGATATTGATAGGAAATTATATTTATATTTTTTGTCAATTTTAAAGAACTATTTGAACGTCTATCAGGTTTGTTCTCAATATTTCCTTCAATAACAATTGCTTGTGAGACCACGAAGTGAGAACAGAATACGGTAGGGAAGCCCCACCATGCAGGACGAATACTTTTGCCAGAATTCGAACTGATGAGAACATTGATGCGTTTATATCGAATAATGCTGATGCGCGCTTCAGTATAGAGCGTCAATATTATACCGAATATTGACAATAATATTGATCGTCTATGCTAAGGGTTCCCAAACTTTTTCTTATCACGCCCCCCTTCCGTCAAAAAAAAAAAAAGTTCCCTCGACCCTCCCCCCATATCCCTATTTTTTTTATTAAAGAGGTAAATGCATACTTTTCAGTAGTAACAATGACATGTCAAAGGAACTATATCACTAAATTATGGGACGTTAGAATATAGATTTTCAACTCTAAGAGGTGGCGAAGGAGACATTGCACAGTACTTACGACGTTGTAGAGTGGGGTATCGTCCACACGGGCGTAAAAGTTACCTCGCACCCTCCCCCCCCCCACCCCTAATGGGGGGGGGGGGCGCGCCATCAAGTTTGGAAATCTCTAGTCTAAGGGCCAACGAATCCAACTTTGCACGATGCGGACAACACAGCATTTATATTTTACTAGCTGACCCTGCAATGCTTCGCTATTGCTTGATTTAAGAATACATGTAGATTACATGAACACAACTGAAAGTTCGATATTAACTTCTTTTATAATTAGATATTAACATACACATTATTTTTATGTTTTTGATTAGATAAATAGTAAGTACGGTTTTATTCAATTTACATGTAAAGTTCACTGCATTCATTATGGTCATATTAGTTGTGAATTAATAATCGTATAGGGCTCCGCTAAAGGTGCAATCTGACGCGGATGAATCAAACAATACAGTAATTTTCCATTGTGCCACTATCCAACAACTCTCTTGGTAACTGAAACCCGATAAACACGCTATTCTCACATTTAGGACTCTATTCGTAACTTAGCATAAATGCCAGATACAAGACCTGCGGAAGGTTCTTAAGTCTGGCGTAACATTGCCCCACGGCTTCATGAATGACTGTTTCCATGCGTGGGAAAATTTGGAGAATCTCCATAAACTACGTGGCTTTGTCTGGGTGGATGAGGGAGGAGAGGGGGTGTTGAAAGCTACGCTGGGCTACAGGGGGGGGAGGGATGGTTCCAGAGCCAAGCCACGTAGCTTTTCATTCATATTATTTGCCATAGTTAAAATGAGGTACAGAACACACAACAACATGTGGATATTTAATTAAACAGTACAAAATGTCTTCTAGAATTAATTGGGAAAAATACTGCGTGCCACACGGGAGGGGAGGGGGGAGGTGTCGTGGCAAAAGACACGTCAGTCAGCGTGGGAGGAGGGGGAGGAGGGTTCAAAAGAGGCCAAAGTGAAGCCACGTAGTTTATGGACGCTTCCTTGTCATTTCTTGGCAAATACCAAGCAAAGCTTTGAGTTCCTAACTAATTCATGAACATTTTTTCTAACGTTCATTAAATTTATCATGACGTCGAACACCTTGAAACGTCATTCAGCTGTGTGGAGGACCTCTGCCAGTCTGATACAGTGAAATTGCTGTTAGGAAGTCACATAACTTCGTGTGGGTTTAGTGACAGTATCACATTTTCATTATTTGCTGTCTTCATCGTGACTAAATCAAACCTCGTAATCCTATAGTTTAAATCAAAACCAAGTACGGTGACTCGCCGAAAACCTGCTCTACCAAAAGTGAAGGTCAGATTAAGAATTTGTGAAAATCATGGATTAAACCATTATCTGGACCATCAGTATTTAGATTCACAATGAAACTCCTTACCGTTGTGTCCATACACAAATGCCTTTTCCAATTAGAAACCAGTGTTTCTTAGGACAAGTCAAATGTCAAAAATAATTCTACGGACCGCTATCTTCTACATGACTAACTTTTTACCTGGCCTATATTATTAATATTTGGCGCATATTGTATTATACCATGATAAATCTAAAAGCAAGTTTTGAATCGCTACGGAGAAACGCAGTTACTAAATAGGGTGTGTACTTTTAAAAATGAATTATATGTTGAACATAATTAATATTTATTAATCAAATGAGTAATAAAGGAGAGAATAAACCACGAAAAAGAAAGAAAGAATAATAATATAATGCATTTTCTCATGGTTAATTTTTTTGTTTTGATATCTTAATTCAATTAGAATTAGATTTTTAATATTCTGCTTGCGGACCAGGTATCCCATCTTCGTGGTCACCAGACGGAAAATCACTTATATGAAAAAGTTCCATTGTAACATCACATCAGCCTATCACACACCTGTATGTTTTTGTTTAGATTTAATAATGGGACACTACTCTAGTTAGAGTGGTGATCGCCTGTTGTTGCTGCAACCAAGCAATCAGAACAGCGAGACTGGTAGCACAGCCACACAGGCAACCTCTGCGCGAGGAATACGTTGTTTCCTTTCTGTTAACAAATGTGGACTCACTGATAAGTTCCTGGTTAACCTATAATTATATTACTAAGTTTCAAAATTTGTGAATTGAAATACTCTCGAAATATTATTTGCCTTGATGGTAAACAAATACAAAATTTAACCTGGTTTTAAATACAAATCTGATTGTAGGCCATATTCTACAGTTGCTGATCAATAGATTATTATAAATAAAGATAGCGTCTATGAACAGCTATTGTGGAGAATAAAATTTATTTCCAAGAGGCGTTTCACCCTTATGGTGTAGGACATCATCAGTGGAGGTATGGTGATAACTTTCACATGGCGATTTGGAACAGTACCTCATACAGGTTTACAAAACTTTTTGTAAATGTAGAGCTATTTAGCACTTCTACAGGCTTTTTTTATGTGAAGATATCTCCACTGATGATGTCCCACACCATAAGGGTGAAACACGTCTGGGAAATAAATTAACATTCGCCACAGCAGTTGCTAATAGACGGTATTTTTATTTATAAAAATCTACTGGTTTTAATTTTTTTTTTAGAATACCTACTTAAAAGATAATTATTTTTTGCAAATTTTATCTCGAAGCAGTTTCTAAACATAACACGTTTTAACTTTAAATATTGCACTTACTTGCACAAAATTCTGTAAATAGCCCACACAAAACATAAAGAAAAAGCAAATAATCGATCCCGCCCAGAAAAATCGACGCTGTAAGACATCCTAGTTCAATGGTAATAAAGTTTTTATGTATTTCGCATATTACTTCTTCGTTCTGTGATCTGTAGATATCACTTAAACTTCTACTAATTGATAAATTGGTATTACTATCATATAACTGAGTGGAAGATGCCATATTTGTTTCGAATGATTTATTTGTGTTTATAAAGTCGTTTATACTGGAAGCTAGTCAGTCCTTAAAGTAAAATTTCTTGATGGTTCTCTTAGTGTTGAAGGTAAGGCAAAGCTGAACTGCCAACACTGAACATATGGCTTTTCTGTTTCTCCCATGTTCATCTTCCAACATATAATGCGTACAGATCTAACAATGCCAAGAATTGAAGTATTGTTTTATATATTTTTAGTGGTAAAATTAGAAGTGAAGCAAAGAATTCACCTCCGGCTGAGACCAGTTCAACAGGCAACATGAGACTTGCCTGGGGCTACACACAAGGGACTCAGATTGTCTTTTTTTCTCCTGTCACTACTCAGGACTGGTTTCAGGCAATCCTACACGTCCTCTTTTCTTGATCTGGTCTCTTCGTTTGAAGCAACTACCACAACATATCTACGCAATTATCTGCCTCATATTTCCTAACTTTTCTCTCCGCAGTTCGTTACTTCGAATGTTCCATCCACTAACAATTTAACTAATTCCGCATGTCTAGAATATGACCCTTCAACAAAAAGAATGGGCTGACAGTTTGTGGTTTGGGGCGCTGCTTTCCTTATCACAACGGCGTAATGAAGTGTAAACGGTACTTTACCATCTACGGAACGCTCTAACATGAACCACAAGGAAAATAGAAAGTTTACATAAGCTAAATTCAAAAAAGTTCTTGTGCTGAAAATCTGAAAATCTACTATTCCGGAAAGACACTTGGTTGTTAATAATCTTAAGTCGATCGTTGATAATGGTTTGAATTTTTTTTTTTTTTTTTACTTTTTCTTGCTATACGACAGACCAATATATTAATAATTTTAAATATAAAGTAATGTATTTATTTATTTGTATTACGAATTATAAATATACTAATCGTATTTTATCAGTATTTCTGAAGGCAAGGATTTACTGATTGATTAAGAGACGAGGAAAATGAATAATTGTGTAGTCGAGAATAAAGAAATATGAAGAAAAGTCTCAGATGGTTTAAAAATACGGGGGGAGCCTGGATGAAGCTGCAGAAATTGTAAAACATTTAGTTGGACCAGTTAGACTGTATAAGGTTTGTTATAGAATTAGTCACTCAGAGGTGGAAGGTGTAATTAGTTTTGTGTTTAAGTATGAAAAGTTGCGAAATAATAGCTGTGTTTGGTTTAACTTGCTAAGTTATTGAGGAAAACCTCATTGACAAGTATAAAATAAGATAAGGTATTAAAAACGTTTTTTCAGATCTTATAAGAGGAAGACGGGAAATTTTATGGAAGTTGAAATACGAGAGCCGACGTCATAGGTCAACTAATGTTCTCTTCTTGGCTGGAAAAAGATCAAAAAGACATGCTAGGGTAAAAGTAAATTAATGATAATTACTTTAAGACACGGTAATACGGTAATTAACTAATTCGTCCTGTCGTAAATTAATGATGAATAGCTTTAATTACTTCGTCCTCCAATTCACAGTACACTGTCGTTGCCCCAAGGGTTAAATAAACTACTGCTTTGAATGAATTAAATACGAGAAATGATTGCTAAACAGACACACGCACGCTGCATGTAGTATCAGTGAGCGTGCTATTCCTGTTTAGAATGGGGAAGGCGTACGATCTATCTGATCCGAGGGTAGATTGTGATGGCCCGGAGGCTCGATACGAGTATTTTGGAAACTGCAAGACTTGTCGGGTGTTCGAGGATTGCTGTGGTGAGTGTCTTCAACAAGTAGCGAAACCAAGGTGAAACCACGTCCAAACGTCGAAGGGTTGGGCGGCCACCATTCTTCACAGATGTCGGACGTAGTAGGCCGGGCAGACTGGTAAAACAGGACAGGCGACGAACTGTGGCGGAACTAACATCACACTTCAATGCTGGCCAAAGTACAAGTGTATCTGAACACACAGTATACCGAACACTCCTAACGATCGGCCTCCGCAGCCGACGACCTATGCATGTGCTAATGTTAACACCACGACATCGGCAACTACGACTGAAATGGGTACGTGACCATCGTCACTGGACGTTGGCGCAGTGGCAGAGCGTTGCATGGTCTGATGAATACCGATACCTTCTTCATTATACCAATGGGTTGGTGCGAATCCGTCGTTTTCCAGGGGAACAGCTTGTTGTCACCTGTACTGCGGGACGGAGACAAGCTGGCGGCGGCTCAATTATGATCTGGGGGACATTCACGTGAGCATCCATGGGTCCAGTGGAGCTCGTGCAAGGCATCAAGACGGCCAATAAGTGTCGTACACTGGTTGCAGACCACGTACATCCCTTCATGACGACCCAAAGGCAGGGGCATTTTTCAACAAGATAATGCGCCATGTCATAAGGCCAGGAGTGTGATGGAGTGGTTCGAGGAACACAATGGCGAGTCGCAATTGAAGTGTTGGCCCCCCAACTCACCATATCTGAACCCATTCGAAACACATCTGTGATTGAACGTGGAATTTACGGGAATTGGGTGACTTGTGTGTGCAGATGAGGTGCTACGGATAACTTACGCAGGAGTGGTGAATCGGCCCTCACTATTAACAGCAATGAGTGCTGTGATAAACATGATCAAGTGATGTACTGTTTCTAATTATTATCCTGCACACTTGATTCCCAGTATCGTTCTAAAAGTGTGATACGTGTCTGGTACTGGCCCGATGGTTTAAGAATTCTGAACAAATTGCATTGTAGCTTCACCCAGAGTGGTTTTTAATTATTTTGAAACCAGGCCTCATTGCTTCCCTGCCAAGACGCGTCGCCGCTGTTACCCGTGCGGATATACTGGCTGTTAGGTAGGTGGTCGTAATGTTCTGACTGATCAGTGTATTTCTCCCTGAGCTCCATAATAACCGTTCACGCGGATAAGGCATAGACTCGTCCAAAGATACTAAAGCACAAATATACAAATATTCCAGCAATGTAAAACTGCTTGACGATTCAAAATAAAACTTCTGTTAACTACTGACAACTAATAATAATAGTAATATTTAATTAAATTGCAATGGAGCGCACGCTCCTGTGGCAGTTACTCTACACACTCATCTTCCTCCCTTTCCTGCACCCACCTACATTTGCCATCTGCAAATTTTAACTTTAAATTCTTTCAACGTTTTTAGTAAATTATTCATCATCTCTCTTGGCAACTTATTCCAATCCCTGATAACCTTACCCGAAAAATAGATTCTTCCTACATCCTTGTCCCTGAAATCGAGTGCCAACTTGTGGTCATGGTCATCTTTCCCTTCCATGCATTACCTTTAATTCCTACACCAATATCTTTCCATGCCTCATCACCAATATACGACTTGTACACTCCTATGACCCTCTTCGCCCTCCTCCTGTCTTTCATTGAATTCCATTCCAGCTCTTTTATCATATCTGTTACTGATTACATTCTGCGGTAATTCCCAGAAACAAATCTATCAGCCCTTTTTTGCACCCTCTCCAACTCCTGTATTAAATACACAAAATGTAGGTTCCATACTACATTACCATATTCAAGAAATGGTCTGACCAAAGTTTTGTAAACCAAATGCTTTACTTCTCTCGTATATCCCCGCATCACTCTCTCCAACAAGTGCAGAATTTTGAAACCTTTTCCTTCTACCTGACCAATGTGTCCTGCCCAATTAAGCTTGTTTTCAAATGTAATGCCAAGATATTTACAGTTCAAGTCTTCAACAAGCAATTCTTCCCCCACCTTATAATCATAATCAACCTTCAGTTTTTTATTTGTGTATCTAACTCTGTTCGCTGTCTCCACGCGTTTAAGCAGGCGCTGCAGAAACAGCAAGAAGGCAATAAACAATACATAAAGACGAATCTCTAGCACTAACAATACTTTGACAATGAAATTCAAATAAAAACAATCAAAACATGAGCAAAATCACTCACAATTATTAGAAAAGACCTTAATACGAAAACTGTAAAAACATTTAAACATAAAATGGGCAACATAAAATACTCCAAATACTTTAGTTGAAAATCATCCTCAAAACACATCAAAACTTTCGATTACTAACTTTAACCAATATTTCATACATAATACTGTCGTTGATCGTATCACATATCATTTGCATAGTTCCTCTCCATAAAACAATGTTCAGTTACATGACGAATATACACAAATTCACAGTTAATCATACGAAAAATATAAAACTCCACAATGAATGAATTCCCATCTTGCTACACATAATTCTTAAAATACAATTTCGTGAAAGGGCTGGATCTCAGGGATGTTACAACGGTCACCGAAAGAAAACGCTTGGAATTTCCATATATTTGTATCTACATCTACAGCGATACTTGGCAGAGGGTGCTTTGCACCAAAACTGACTCTGGGTATTCCTGTCTGCAACAGCTCGAGGAAAGAAAGAATACATATTAACATCAGTATGGCATCTTATATCTCTAATCTTATCCGTCCTGTCATTACGACCTAAATAGGTTGGTAGACGAAGTATTTCAGTGAACTCGCAAATGAAAGAAGAATTTCGCGTATTCGCCAACAAATTCATACGAAACCGACGTCGTCTGTCCACCAGACAATCCCAGCTCTATCTATGTATCAGTTTTCTAACGCTTTCGTAAGGGTTATAGCAAGCAGTCACGAATCGAGCGGCTCTCCTCTGTACTTTTTTCTAACGCGTCAATCAATCCCTTGCGATAAGGATCCCGAAGTCCACAACAGTAATCCAAATGTGGACACATTTGTATAAAACAGGATATGAGGTTACAAGTTTTATTAATACAGAACACATATGAAGCATACAAAAATCATCAACAAAAAAGTGGAAAGACGTTACCTGCCCACACGACTCTTGTTTGAGAGCTAGAAGAAACTACAAAGAACACCAAACATGTAAAACATGTGTAAAACAGAACATTGGTAAACGGTAGCTAATTACTTCAGTTAACGAATAGCAATACTTAAAGTAATACTTGATCCGTTATTCTGACAGTCTCTGAAATCCTTAATCTACCAGCAACATTAAAGAAAAGACAGAGCTTTCAAGACCGACGGGAAATAAAAAATAATTAAATACGGCTTAAATATTCTTTATTACCTCAGGTGTTGCTTGTTAGCGTAATGCTAATTCACGCAGTGTGCAGATGTTGATGTGGTTGCGATGTCTTCAGTGGCTCTCCAAATGAGGGCTGCTCGTGCAGAATTTAGACAATTACAAAACCACCCAAAACAGACCAGAAAATGTCTAAACATTAGTGCTTCTCAACACAAGTAATTAGGGCTATAGTGCGTTCAGTTAACAAAGGCGCTTCAAGGTCACTCTGTTCTCTTTCCGCCATGTTGTCCATACCCAAGCCCATACGAGTAAGCTAGCTGAAGATTTGAGCGCGGATATTCTCGCGACGAGCCTGAACTTGTCGAAGCCCATACACAGGAACGTCAGTTTCACACATTTGGGAGCGTCCAGAAACTACGTGGCTCGGCCTAGAGGGTGGGTGAGTGGCTGGGAAGCTACGCTGGGCTACGTAAGGGGGGGGGGAGGTTCCGAGCCAAGCCACGTAGCTTTCTAATCATATCATTTGTCACAGTTAAAATACAAAACAGGATGTGAATACTTATTTCCATCATTTAATTATCTCCGAACGTAATTTAAAATATTCTGATGAAAGAAAACAGTACAAAATGTCTTGATTCGCGGGGGGAGGGAAGGTAGAGACGAAAGCCACTTACGGCTACGTGAGGGGATTCACAGGAGGCCAAAATGGAGCTACGTGATTTAGGGATGGTCCCTTTGCCATTCAGCTTGCTCGCCGCGCTCAAATTGTTGTGTTTATGGTAGTGGTCTACGGATTTATCCGTCATGATTTCCTGGCTCGCGCGTCACTGGGAATTCCCAAACACATTGAGCCAAGTACAGTGTGGTTAGTGTTACACCCGAGGTAATATTATTGAAATGAAACAGATACAAAAAAAAGTTTATTTGTGCAGCAGCTGATATTAGTGCTGTAAAAAAGAAACAGACAGCATGACAAAAAAGAGGTTGTAGGAAGATCATAAAAACGATGATATACTACTACTTGTAGGCCTACTACTTGAGAAGCATTTTCTTCGATTTCTTCAGTATTACATAAATGCACAGATAAATTTTCCTATGCATTCCCTTCAAAATTTGGGCTTTCTGTATTGTTGATACTGTCCATTGGTTCGGTTTATTTACGGCTTTACTCCTCGTCGACGTCGAGGTCATTAGAGGCGGGATGGGTTTGGGAAAAAGGAACGGTAAGGAATTCGGCCAGGTCATTTTGACAGAAGCATCCCGGCATTCGCCTTGAGTGATTTAGGTAAACCATGTAAAACCCAAATCTGGATGCCCGGACGTGGATTCGAACCTGCGTCCTCACGAATGCGAGGCCAGAGCGTTAACCGGTCATTGGCTAGTGTTGATCTCTCGTAAACAGTAGTAATTGGTAATGCCGTAAATTAATTTTGTAGATTTCGCCCGTTCCGCTTCTTGTTGCGTTTTCAGTTTTTGTATATTTCTTGCGAAAAGCACTCTGCAAAGAGTAGATTTTCTTTTTTATTAATGCACTATCAACTTTATTTATTATATTTCCGACAAACTTGTTAAGTTTCTGTTCGCGTAATCTTTTGTTTTCACCTTTCACAATTCAGTATGTAGCTATTATGTAGTAATGAATTCTCTGCTCGGTTAACTTGTCAGCCACTCCGCTGCTAGGCGAGATATCTGTGTGTATGGTAACCGTCGCGCATGTAACGATTGTTATTTTTTTGTGATGCGGCTCGTCGTTAGATAATGAACACACACATTTTATCGTCTGTATGGATCGCCACATGAATGCTGGCGCTCAAATGTATGTGAGTTTGTGTGTGTGCCACCCCCCCCCCAAACATTCTTATATTATTATTATTTAATTAATTATATGTGTTTATGAATAATTGCATTAAAGGCTGTAAATTAATCTGTGTGTCATAGGATTTGGCAATCGGCCTGTAGCCATTCAGCCAGCAATCAATGTATTTTTTTATGTATCGTCAATGTTAATGAATCTTTCCAACTTTTAATGTCAACGCTTAATTTGTAGGACAATACAGGACACACACAACACTTAACCTAAACACCCATGCCCTCGGCCGGACTCGAACCGAAGACCATCGGTACCTGGAGCTAGCACCCTAGCCCCTACGCTACCGAAAGCGCGCTTGATTCAAGTCGATCAGGTTTTTTGCAAAAAAAAAAGGTTGGATACTTTTCTGACTGACTTCATATATGCTGACAAATTTGCCACTCGTCTCTGGTCTGTTCGGAAGTGGAGGGGGGGAGGGGGGGAGGGTGAGGTGTGGAGCGGGTTGAGGGGGGGGGGGAGGAAACGTGACCTGAACCGCCAGCTGAGTATTTGTATAGTGGTGTATGCCGAATTAATACTGGTTAGAACACCTTCCATCTATATCAATTAATACAGTAAATACTGTTATAGATGCAAGACAGAAATTGTGCTAACTATTGGAGAATATTGTGTGTTGACTGCATTACTGCTCGTTTGGCTTAGACAACTACCCACAATTCACTTGCGAGCGCAAACATTCATCAGTGATTTCCGTTATTATCTGACAGTCTAAGTCCGAATAATACAACTTTTAATTGTTTTCACAGCTATAAACTCTTACCTTATTCCCTCAAGCCCGTCGAGTATGACGGGCGTCACCTATGGTGATAGTAGGAATTTGCTCTGGAAATTTTTTTGTGGAAAAACATATAACGATTAATTATTATCTTTTTTATTGATATTTTTCGTGATGTTGGTAAACTTTCTCTAATTAGATTCTCGGAGTATTTGGTTAGGTTTGTTTTAAATAACTCTATTTGATTTTAATTGACGAAAATTTTTATTGTTATGAAAAAGTTTCTAAGAAAACCGTAATTCCAATAACCAATAATTATTATTTATTTGATTGATGTATTTACTAATTACTTCCGTTTCGTTTAAATTTTCTCTAAGTGTTTAATAAACATGCCTATTTCTCATCTTCTGTAAAAAAGTTTCTTAGGCTATATTATGACCTGGTTCGAGTAACTGCCACAGAAAATAGAGCGCAAACATACGATACTCTTATCTTTCCTTGTATTTCTATATCTAGGGAGGGTGCACAAACTACGTGGTCAGTCCAGGAGGGGGGGGGAGGGGTTGGCTGGAAGACTACGTTGGGCTACGTGGGGGGAGGGGGGCATTTCGAGCCAAGCCACGTAGCTTTCCTTTCATAACATTTGAGGAACAGAGCTCACAACAGCATGTGAACATTTATTTCCCTCAGTTAATTATCTCTGTATGTAATTTACAATAGTCTGACATTGGGCGATGTCTTCTGGAATCAAAAGAGAAGAAAGCTACGTGCTACGTGGGGGAGGGGGAGGGGGTTAGAGGCAAAAGCCACGGAGGGCTACGTAGGGGGGAGGGGGGTTCACAGGAGGCCAAAATGGAGCTACGTGGTTTATGCACGCTCCCCTAGACGTAAATAAACAACAAATAACAATGTAAAAACGAACATCGCAATGTAATTTTTTAATCTCTGCCTGGTATAATAATTTTTCATGTCCTTGATACTTTTTGTGCAGTTTCTTCTAGAACACAAAATTACCTTTTAGCAGTTATATTTGCTTTTTACAATGCAGGGTGACTCGGTAATGATATTACAAACTTTCAGGGATGATGGAGAAGGGAAAATGTATCAGTTAAGTTAATGGGATGTCCATTCATTACGTAGGATCCCCCCCCCCTCCCCTGCTGACCGACCTCGTAGTATTCCCCTCCCCCTCACCTAAACTCGATATCCGGGTCGTTTATGGACCCCCTTTTTTTTTAGCACTGCTGTCTTTCAAGAATTTCAAAAGATGACGTGAGATTTGCGTTAACCCCCCCCCTTTTTTATTCACCTCACGTAATTAATGGACGCCACCTAGGGGGATACTACCAAATCGGAATTTATAAGCGAAAATCGTGGTGATACCCCTGACAATGAAATACATGAAAACAGGAGTATGCGGATTCCGCTTGAGCAGTAGAATAGCACATCAGCAGCTCAAAGTGAACTTCTGCCACCAGAGAGTGAAACATAATTTCTATCCTAAATATCTTGGCATCACCTTAGACCGCTCCTTAGAATTCAAAAAACATCTGGAAAACACAAGTCAGAAACTTAAAACACGAAACATCATCATGAAGAAGCTAGCTGGTACTTCGTGGGGACCTGATGCGGATCACTACGAACAACCGCCCTCACCATGGTTTACCCTGTTGCTGAGTACTGTGCTCCAGGGTGGCAACGTAGTGCTCACACTAGAAAAATCGATGTCCATCTGAATGAGTGTATGAGAGTAATAACTGGCACCCTAAAATCCACCCCAGTACCCTCGTTACACCTAATCAGTAAAATAACACCTCCAGAGGTAAGACGCCAAGAAGCAACGGCACGTGAGTGGATAAAACTACACCATCCTGACTATCCACAGGATTTCCCAATCCACGAGGTCCTAAATGATTTACCCCCCCCCCCCCCCCACTCGTCTTAAATCCAGAAATCCAGTATGGCAAGATGTATTCGACTTTGGTGACAATGCTGGGACTCCGCTTCTGGGAAACATCCAGATACTAAAGATCCCTCAACTGGACTTCCGGGATTCCACCTAAATAGAGACCATTGAGTAAAACTAAATCCCTTAGAACAGGCCATGCGAAATGCAACGCCATGCTGTATAAGTGGGGTCTTCAGGATTCTCCTGCATGTGACTGCGGTGCTCCTTCCCAGAGTGTGGAGCATATCATCAAGGAATGCCCTCTAAGGAAATATGATGGACCATTTGAAGATGTTTCCGGTGCTACAATTTCCTTCATAGAATGGCTGGAAAACTGGACATCAATTTGTGAAAGCTACCTACGTTCTTGTAATTTTATATATTTATAAGTATTATATTAGTTGCTTAGCCATACGACAAATAAAATAAATAAATAAATCTTGTTATTCGTCAACGGCTGTGGTTCCAACATGATGGAGCCCCACCTCACTTTGGACTGAGGATTCGTGAACGCCTGGATCAGATATAGTGGATAGGCAGAGGAGGTCCTGTTTCGTGGCCATCACGTTCCACTGATCTCACCCCACCTGATTTCTTCTTGTGGAGCCATGTGAAAAGTCTTGTGTACGAGACGCCTGTCAAGAATGAAGAGGAATTTTCGCTGCCAGCACACTGTTGAAACAACACTGGGGATATTAGAAAAGCACGACAGAACTTTGTGCGTCGATGCCATACTTGCATCGACGCTGGTGCACGCCATTTTGAACAACTAATCTTGTAAATGTAGCATTTTGTGAAACTTGTGCAGGTAAGCGGAATTCATTATTATTGTACCGTAGACTTACGATTTTTGATCTCTCTGACATCAAGTTACCAGCGCCGTTACTAGTCCATCGACAGGGGTAATATCTGAGGGTGCTGGGGAGTATTCGGCGGGAATTCTGCACATCACTTTCAGGGTTCGGAAGTTGAGCCCTTAGTTTGAGCGTTGCGCGAGGCTAAGGCAGAACCTAAATAAATTTTCTCTTACGACTTTTCCGGTTGCAGGGTACCTAACCTCAAATTGATGCATTTACCGTTCTCCATCACAGTAGAGGCTTGTAACATCATTACAGAATCAACCTGTATAAAGAGGATAAAATCGAATGTAGTTTTTTATTTGAAATTTTATGGTTGTCTAAGCAGCGCTGTTGTGGCGGGGTATCATCGCTCTCACCGAAATTTGTCGACTGTCGAGTTCACGTCCGGCCCCCAGTTTCAACGCATTTTATTATTATTTGCAGATAAGCAAGTTAGGACTAAGCAAAGTACTCAGAAGTGTTTGTTCGCTTTCCTTTGTGCCCATATTTCCTTCATAAGCTTGCTGTGGGCCTCTTTTCTCTCATCTGACCATGTTGTTCCAGTTCTTTTCTTTAGTCTTTCCTCCCGGTCAACTTGCCACTTATGCATTTTGGATTTAAATGTATCTCTGTTTTCGATATCTTTTGGAGCGATTCCTGCTAATTTGAGATCTTTCTAGATTTCGTCAATCCGTTTTATTGTATCTAATACTAGCCTCGTACCCGCGACTTCGTACGCGTGGATTAAGAATTTGTTTGCCAGAATTAAATATAAAAAGTTGTTGGTAACGAAGGATTGGTCCCAAACAATATCGAGTCGGCATAATATGACAGGAAAGCTATCACTATATCATTTTACCGTCGAACCTGCCTCTTGAAGAGAATCAATTTACAACATATTTCTGTCACTATTCGATAAGATTTCAAAATTTCGTGACTACAACTGTTAATCATACTGGAAAAAATATCCTGTGCCCTTCATACAGCTTTCCTTATAAAATTCCATCACAATGATATAGCCATATAGTCGTCAAAACGTAACAAAAAGACAGAGACTTACTTCCGTATTTATATTAGTATTACTGTGGTTCACACTCACACACTGACTGCGAACAACACCTGAGGGATCATTATAACGTAAAAAAGTGTACACCTACAAAATTGCAAGATTACCTACGATTTGCCTCGCATTGCACCCCTAACTTTATAATGTCTACAGTTTAACATGCAATCCGAATAACCTACGGCCCAGGCCTGACTCTTACGATGAAAAACAATTTTTAAAAATCTTAGCCTCTACGGAGATTTGAACGGGAGACCACGACGTTCGTAAGCAAGCGCTTTAGCCACTAAGCTGCCAGCCCACTACACGGAAACATCGTACGGAGGCGACCATATCCAACGTGATGTCTATCGCCGTATTTCGAAGTTATGAGACAACTTGTGTTATTTATACAGGTAATTTGTCAACCAAATGTAGACAGTATTTTGCTCCTTGTTGCAAAGGATAAGTGTGCAAAGTTTCATCGAGATAGGATGAAAACTGTGGATTTGTATGAAGAACAAACAAAACAACAAACAATCCAACCAACAAACCAACAAACAAACAAACATACATTCATCTTTATATATAAAGATTGCTTTACTTCGGTTTTCATAGGATTCAACTATTTGTCTTGTCAGTCTATTAAGGGTTCATTCTTTTGATGTGTCCATACGATTATAGTCTGCGTTTTCTAATATCACTGTGAATGTCTGCTTATTGTAAGGTTTCCTGATTACTTTTGAGTCTGGATTGATCTCCTATAAGTTTTGGGCTCAAAATTTTGCTTATAATTTTGAGTTCTTTTTTTCAATGTTTTCTATATCTTTTTTCCTGTTAAAAATAAGTATTTCCGATACATAGAAACATTCTGGTTTAATATCTGTATTGTAGTGTCTCAGTTTTGTGTGGTTGGAGATGCTTTTTCTTTTTGTTGTAGATGTTTTGTGTTAGACGTTAAGCTATTTCAATCTTTTGGACCGAGCGTGGTGGTGTAACGGATAGCGTTCTCGCCTCGCATTCGGGAGGACGGCGGTTCGAATCCCCGTCCGGGCATCCAGATTTGGGTTTTCCATGGTTTCCCCAAATCACTCCAGGTGAATGCCGGGATGCTTCCTTCAAAAGGCCATGGCCGAATTCCTTCCCATTCCTTGCCCCCATCCTTTCCCGTCTCTAAAGACCACGTTGTTAAAAAGGGACGTTAAACTGTTACAAAAAAAAAAAAAAAACAATCTTTTGGCATCTAATTTCATTAGCTTTTGCTTCGGTTCCATTCTCTTGGATTGTTTCGCCGACATACTTGAAGTATGGGATTCGCTTGATTTTTCCATATTTTGTCTCCATGTATCTTGGTGGGTTATTTTATTTTTATTATTGCAGGTCATAAATTCTGTTTTCTCAAACTAAACATGTAGATCCACTTTCTCCGCTATTTCTTTCAAGAGTTCGTTTTGTTTTTGGGCTACTGCGATGTCACGGGTTAAGATTGCTAACTCGTCTGCAAATGCTAGAAAATCTATATTAAATTTTCGTCTGTCTAATATAATTGGTTGGTCAATTCCAAGGATTGATTTTTGTTTCCGTCAATCCTGTAACACTTTCTCAAGGATGCAGTTGAACAGTAACGGAGAGAGTCCGTCCCCTTGTCCTACTCCTGTTTTAGTAATGAAGGGTTCTGATATTTCCCCCAAGAATTTAATTTTGGACTTTGTATCTCTTAGTGTTTGTGTTATTAAATCAAGATTTTTGAGATCTAAGCCTTTTTCTTTCAATATTTGGAATAATGATTCACGATCAAGTGAGTCACATGCTTTTTTCTAAAAAATCGACAAATGTGCAGACTAAACGGTTGCTACAAATTCTTCGATGTTTGAGGATTTGTTTATTAAACTGGAACCGTTTTGTTGGTGTTTAATCGCAATAACATTTCACCTGAAGCCTCTGGGCAAATTTCGGTTTACTCGTGACTGACTTCAATGACGAATAAACCGACATTTGTCATAGATGGTATCCTGAGTCTTCCAATGAAACATGTGCGCAGTTGAACATGAACAAAACACGTGTCAGCGCTGGAATGGAGGAATGAGGTCTGGAGCCCATGTGCATGCAGTGCCGTTTCTACTTTACGACCCGCGTATCGGACCTGCAGCGGTAATGAGCGAGCGATGTGGGTGTGGCGACTTTATGGCGCCCATAAAACCCCAGATAGCGCCCGCCGATCGGTTTAATTTAGCGTCTGATAATCACCCCGTGCCGTCTTGTTAACGCGCTTTATGCACTCTGCAGAGGCCGCTAACCGAGGTCTGAACTCAAGGTCTCCGAGATCAGCGCAATGTTAAAACTGTTTACTATATAACGTTTCTAACAATTAGCTGAATATACGATAGTTTTCTGTAACATTCTTGTGTGCGAACATCAATAGTGAATCTGCCATCGTAGAGACAATTAACTGTTGCAGACCATGATGTGAAACAATACACTGTAAACCATTGAAGAAGATTGCTGCTAATCAATTACTCAGTCCATGGTCGCCATGTAAAGCACCTCGGAACTTCGCTGTTTTTAGATTGGTTTGAAAAGATTTACAGGTGATTTATAAGGTCGCTAGGTGATTATAAACAGGCGCAACAGCGCAGTGTTAAAATTGTTTATTAGCAAACGTTTCTATTAAATAACAGAATCTGCGGTCGTGTTGGGTAATGTTCTTCTGTGCTGATGTTGATAGTGAACCTGCCATTGGAGAGAAAATTAACACCTTAATTGTTACAGGCCATGATGTGAAACAACTAGCTGCAATTCGTTCTAGAAGATTGCTGCTTATTGAATTGAACTGAATTAAGTTGCGATGGAGTCATCTAATTACATTTTTCTTACTATTATTACTATTATTATCTTATATGCTTTCAATATTAAATTCCTTCCCATTTACTTTTGCGATTTACGAATTTTAATTTTAAATTTCTTCAGCGTTTTTGGTAAATTATGCATCGCTTCTCTTGCTAACTTATTCCAATCCTGACACGTTTACCTACAAAAGAAAATTTTCCCACTCCCTTATGCAGTGTCAGTCTGAACTCACGGTAGGGATATTCACTAAACATCGATGCATCGTATCCATTCGATGTTTACCATACGATACATCGGATTCATTCGATGTTTTGACAAAGAATTTTTCTATTCGATGCATCGACTTTTGCTATAAAAACATCGAATCGTAAAAAAAGCCAACTCTGGCTAATATTATGACAAAAAAAAAATATTAAGATTACTAAATTTGTTGAAGATTAAATTAAATTATTTGAATTTAAAGTAACTGTTATTAACAGGTGGTGACTCAACAACGGTGAAAATGAATTTATCTTGTGGTTGGATATCCTGTCCATATCAGTGAAAGAATAAAATCAGTTTCTTAGGCTCACTCCTATTTTTTGCTGTGAATCGAATTAGTTGTTTTAGTGTACTAATACCTTGAGTGTTTCATGATACTACTCAATATTTAGATAGGTTATAAACCGGGTTGACTGATTGACTATTGTCGGGACTTCTGTTGCATCCGAACGTTTATTTTCAGCAAAGGAACAGAATGAAAGGAAAACTTTTGTTTCTGCAAAGTTTGCCTAATACCATTGGTTTTAAGTGGTTAAAGACTTAAAATTAATATTTTTTTGCAGCTTTAGACTTTAATATTTAATTTCTGGATTTTTGTTGTAATGGTCTGGTATCGTAATAAAATATTTCTGTTAATTTGTAGTCTCTGTTTCACTCACGAAGCTACACCTCACTCATACAACACTACTTAACCAACAAACAAGATCATAAAATTGATTTTCTAATGTTGGATACAAGGTAACGCTTTGGCCTCGCATTCGGGAGGACGCGGCTTCGAATCCCCGTTCGGGCATCCAGATTTGGGTTTTCCATGGATTCCCCAAATCATTCCAGGCGAATGCTTCAAACGGCCTTGGCTGAATTCCTTCCCGTTCCTTGCCCCCCGTCCTTTCCCTCCTCTAATGACCTCGCGGTCGACGAAGCGTAAAGCCATAAACAAAAAAAGCATAAAATTAAACACATCATTACAGCTACAGCACAACACTGCTGGTATAGTGTTACTCTGTGTTCACACGGATCAAATGAAGGCCAATGAACTATCTGCGTTCAACTCGAAATGGTGAATATCAAACTATTGTCACATTTTCTCTTGGTGATTTTAAAGGAACAGGTAAGAGATAAATAAAACGACATTTGCACACGAATATTGTTGGTTTGTATTTGTTGAGCTAAGAAAAACATAAAAGTATTCGATGTTGAAAAACATCGATGCAGGGTTCCGATGTTTTACATCGAATAAAAACATCGCTGTACTTTCTAAGTGGACACTCCTAACTCACGGTCATCTTTTCGCCTCCGTGTACTACCCCTAATTCTTTGAGCAATATCCTCCCAATCCCCATCACCACATACGCCTCGTACATCCCCAGCACTCTCTTCACCCTCCTCCTGTCTTCCAATCCAGCTCCTTTATCATATCAGTTACTGACAGGATCCTCTCACCAAAGTAAGTAACTGATTCCTTATATTTTTGAATGACGGTTAGTTCAGTGAATGACAACATCATGGATTAACATTTTACTTGGATAAATATATATGAATAAGACATCAGACTTCTTCAGAAATTGAAAAGAAAACCATTAATTAACACATGACATAGTGTCGCGTCAGCATCGTCAACTCTGAATGTTGGGAGTTTCGTAGAATATTCTCGACGCCATTAAAGAGGGCGATAGTATTTTCTGGAGCTCTGAGAATCGCTCCAACAGTAGAAAACATATAAAAACAATTACAACTTATACAAAATTACTCAGAATTATAAGAAAACATTTTTAAACTGAATTTGGAAATATTTTAATAGCATTAAAACTGATGAAATTAAACAATTTTAAACATTCAAAAACATTTTAGCTTGCTCAACTTTCTTAATTACAGTTTTTAATGAAATTTCCACATACTGTATTGCTCTTAAGCAAATTACAGTTCATTTAAACAATTTCATCCATCAAAACAACACCCATTCACAGAAACAATATAGAAATTTACACTTAATCACTGCATATTTCTAAAGAAACAAATATACTTAATTTATAGGATTGAAATTAATAGGAAGTTGATTCTGATGTCTGTTACAATGAGGTCAAGGAACAGAAATGTTCTCCGAAATATTATTAAAAAAAAAAAAAAAAAAAAAAAAATCGCCAGTTGTAATACTTACCTCCTCACTGACGAAAAGTAAGCAGCTCCTTTCCTTATCAACTAGTCTCCTCCAATGAGTATTGTTTCTTAATTCTCCCTCTTCTAGAAATTCTGCTTTCTTGATGTTTTTCTGCATTGCGTCAGCGAAATATCTTTCAGTGTGGTCTTTTCACTTCAGAACGCGCTTCTACTAAATCTTCCCACTATTTAGCCACACCACATTAACTTTAGTTCTTTTATTATAACTACAACTAGGGAACAGCGTGCGTGGTTACTGACAAATGTTTAATGTCGTAACCACCTCTTAAGTTGAACCTACTCCAAAGCAGCTGTTAGCCATAAAATAAAAGTATTCGTGTAAGATGTTAGTTAACTTAGTTAAAACAAAACTATATGAAATCATAACAACATTATTATTTAATTAGTTTAAGGCCAAACCACTGCCAGGTTTTAATAGAAAAAAACTCCCTCAAACAACTGCATAGCAGACGTATGTTGTCTTCAGATTAGTGGTTAAATTTTTGGTGAAGTATTGATCAAAGTTTAGGAGTAATTTTCCTTGCTGTGATCCTCGATCAATTTTGGCTTTGATATCGCAACTAAGTGGTCCTCTAGAACATGCTACATAGAATAGCCCATTACTAAATGCAACATCGAGCAAATAAATTCCAATTAATTCAAGAGTTTATCCCAGATTTATCAGTATCTTAGTTCTCGATGATACATAGGCCAAATTTGTAAATTTTTATGCTCGCTTCGAACCAATTAATCGATTTTAGGAAATCTGTACATATTGATAGCTTATGTTGTCAGTTAACACGTAGAATACTTTTACCAATTTCGTCCATAGTAAAAAATGAAGTTCCCCACTTTATTTTTGTCCTAACAGAACTTAAGTACTATATAATGTCTAAAGCAAACAATCTCGCTGTCGAATTGTGTTACTTTGTAAATATAATAAAATCCAAAGCATAAGTCAAGTCGAGTTGGAATTTCCTTTCATCATAGCTCTTTATCTGTAATAAAAGTATTTAATTATGAGATACATATATATTATGAGATACATATGTATGAGTTATTTATAGTTTGAAACAAGGTTACAGTTTATAGCAGTTAATATTCAAATTTTATGTAGAGGAAGCAAAAATAAATAAATTGATTATAGCATAAGTTTTCGAGGGAAAAAATTCAGTATGCAATTATTCTGTTAGCAGAACAGACTGAGTATCTTGAGAAGTTACTGAACGACATGAACAGAATACTGAAGGGAGATCTTGGACTAAATATAAACCAAAGCAGGACAAAAGTGATGAAATGTAACAGAAATAATATCAATATAAGTAGATAAAATATAAAATAGGGTCGGATGCAATAAGAGAAGTAAGTGAATTCTGCTGTTTAGGAAGTAAAATTACAATTGGTGGTCGAAGCAGGAAAGATGTTAAAAACAGAACAGCACTAGCGAAAATAGCAATCTTGGAAAAGAGAAATCTTTTAGTTTCATGTATTTTCCTACGACTAAGAAAAATCTTTTTAAAACATTATATGTAGAGCACAGAACTTTATGGTAGCGAAACGCGGACTTTTGGAGTACCAAAAAGAAGGAAAATTGAAGCATTAAATGTGGTGCTATAGAAGGATGCTGAAAATTAAGTGGGCAGATAAAGTACGAAATGAACATGTTTTGGAAATGATGGGTGAGGGAAGAAGTTTGTACCTAGCTTGGTGGGTGAGCGGTTAACGCTCTGGCCTCGCATTCGGTAGGACGCGGGTTCGAATCCCTGTCCGGGAATTCAGATTTGGGTTTTCCATGGTTTCTACAAATCACTCCAGGCGAATGCCGGCATGCTTCCTTCAAAAGGCCATGGCTGAATTCCTTCCAGTTCCTTGTCCCCAATCACATCACACCTCTAATGACCTCGACGAGGCGTGAAGCCATAATTTAAAAAAATTATGGAAGAGACTTATATAGAAAAGAAAAGGGATGGTGAGTCATATGTTCAGACATATCCAACTGCTTAATTTGTTAACTGAGCGAACAGTCGTAGGTAAGAATTGTAGAGGAAGACAGAGATTAGAATATATGAAGCAGATAATTGAGGACGTGGGTTGTAGGGGGTATGTAGAAATGAAGAGGTTAGCACAGGATAGGAAGGGATGGAGGATTACATCAATACCAGTCGAGAGACTGATGACAGCAAAATGCAATTGGTTGTAAACAACGGAGAGCTTCTGTTGTCACGGGCTCTGCTAGTACAGAATAAACGCTTAAATATTTCACATAACTAAGATGTACGTCGCTCACATTTAATTGTGATAGTGAGTAGTACTGCAAAACTCTATTCTGCCTCATAAACTTTACATATCTTTAACAAAAAAAATGCTCTTATCACACAGAACACAAGTTATACGATTCACATATAGATGGCAACACATCCACTTCCTGCCATCAGAACTAAGACAGCAGTCCTGCAGCAGATGAAAATGAGTACTGTCGGACGACACGCAAATAATAAATGACAGTAAGGGGTATTATTTTTGGTGATATTCTGTCAACGGTGATAGGGTGCAACAATCACTTAAAAGGTTAATTAATTTTTCACAACTGAATTGATACTGCACTATGTTTAGTGGTAGTTTTTATGTGCATAAGTTTCGTGAGCACATGTTTTAGGGATCATTCGCTTTTTAGTTTTTAATCCTTTATTCATCTCATTACAGTCTGAAATCTGAAGATAATTAGGTATGATATTTGTCTACAGTTAGTTGGTAGCGAAGTGGAAGGGGATTGTGGCAAAACTGCAAGAGGGAAATCGGTCGTGGTCTTTGTAGGAGTACATCCTTGGCATTCTGTACAGTACGGACAATTGAAATCTTCATGGCTGCAACGGTGATCGAATCCTCATCTGGTGAAGGAAGAACCTAAATCTTACCACTCAATAATAAGTAGAAATAAGTATAAAAAAAAGTAGAGTTGTCTAGCAGATACCTTAATCCAACTGAAACAAATGGATAATATCTTGTACATTAATATTAACTGTCAGTGTTCATAGAAGGTATTAAAGTGCGCGCCAGGAACGATGGCTGCGCAGGCACGTCATCGCTCTGCCAGCAGCCAATCAGATTGAGTAACAATCCAGAGCCTGTTGTGGTTATACGAGAACAGAATGCTATATATGTGTGGACTGGACAGTTATAAATCAGTGAGTATTGCTATAATTCCTATACTAAATAATGAAATCGAGCAACATGAGCTTAAGTTTCCACTTAGGCAAAGCAGACAGCAAATTTTTAAAGTATGTAAATATTTTAAGCGCGATGCAGACGCTGGAGTGTCAATTTACGATGTTGCGATAACTCTAGAGAGAACTTCTGAAGCATGTGATGTTAGCTTTACATCGCTCGTGCCCTGCAGAAAACGGTGGAACGTCGTATGCCGTGCGCCCTTCGTATTTCTGTCTCTGTCTGCGCCACCTGCCTTCGTATGTGGCGCGTAATATAGCGATGCAGTGTGTTCTTACAGGGGGTAGGTACCAGTATTACCTCTTAACTAATCAGCCAACGAGCAGTCCGAATATTTTGGATGGTATCGTGAAATCATCCTAGGTCAATGGCGAGATGATTTCTTCGAAAGGCCAGTCGCTTTAGTGGTAACCTTGATTACTCTAATTGAAAAGTGTTCCATAAAAATCTAGCGCCTGTTCATTTGGAATATATTTCTGATGAGTAAAAAACGCAGTTTCTTTAAATAAAATTTGTTCTGAAATTCTAGAAAATAAGCTAACTTTTAATTGGAGTGGACAAGTTCATTACACGATAGCATAAATAATTCATTAAGAATTTTAGTTACTGTTGAAGCAGTAGTAATTGTCTCTGGTTTTTAGTCACCTGATTACAGAATTTCAATAGGCCGCTGACTCCACAGTCAGAAGGTGAAGAGAGATTACCCCGCCCGTTGCCTCAGCTGGTTGCGGCGCCGTGATGGTGTCCGGCGCTGACACGGGGTTAGCTGGTTCTAGTCCTGGTGGTGGACTTGGCAGGCAGGGTAGCAGTGGTAGCGGTGCGCGGTTCCTAATCAGCAGATTCTGCAACAGAGACCTGGGTAAACCTCTCCGCAGTACGATCAGAGTGAGGGCACGTGAGATAACAGAGATAGTTTGTTAAATTAATATATAACCATTATAATAATAATGTACTAATAAAGCTTTTGAAAAAAAATCGGAATAGAAAATAAGACATCACTAATACAGCAAACTTTAAAGAACACCTGTTTTTAGACCTGTCAGATCCCTTTGAGATCAAAACTGGAGTAAGGCAAGGTGACGGGCTATCCCCGCTATTGTTCAAATGCGTCTTGGGAAAGGTCATCAGGGAATGGCGGAAACTGATGTGTCAGTCAAACATCCTAAACGGAATTAGACTAGGATACCAGAAGAAGGGCTTGATATTTGAAAGTCTCGCTTTTGCGGATGACATTGTATTCTTTGCAAGAGATCTGGAGACTACAATCAAAGAGATAGAAATCTTGAAGGAAACAGCTGAGAAAGCAGGATTACAAATATCGTTTGAGAAAACGGAATACGTGAACATAGACGCAAAAGACCAGACATGGACAATGAAAACTAAATATGGTGATATTAAAAGAACACAGAAGTTCGAATACCTTGGTGAAGTTTTGACTCCTAATGTTAATTAAAAGACTGCAGTTGAAGATAGGGCGAGAAAGATGGAAACAGCTTTCAAGATTTGTCAAAAGTCATACAAATCAAAATTACTCTCCCATCAGGCGAAATACATGCACTATAGTACGGTAGTGAAGCCAGAATGCTTATACGCAGCAGAAACACTAACGAGAAAGGGATTGACGGAAATAGAAAAGAAAGAATGAAAGTTTATAAGGAAAATCTTGGGAAGCGAATTTAATTTCCGTTTGAGATCGGACCAAGAATCATAAGACAAGTTTGAAAAGGTATCAAACAAAATTAAGATAAGGAGATTAGCTTTCTATGGACACATCAAGAGAATGACACCAGAAACAATGGCAAGGAAAATACTCAACTTTCAAGAAAATGATTCCATGGGTGAAGGGGGTCGGTGGGATAAGCATGGTAGACATACAAGACAGGGAATTATTAAGAGGAAAAACTGCGGAAGTAAAGGACCTGACTGAAGAAAAACCAATCAGGTTTCAGAGGAAGAAAAAGCAAGAGTGAGCCAGAGAATGAAAGGGTACTGGCGACGGAGGATGGAAATTCAGAAGAGAAAATGAAGTTGTGTAGTCATTGTCCATAATTGGCAGAAACGAAAAGGAAAAAAATAACAATAATAATTTTTCATACCTAATTATATTTGGATTCTTAGTCATAAATACGGTTGAACATCGATTACTCCTAGAAAAAAAGGAAGTTCGGGTTGTCATGGCGATGCGGATATAGAGAGAGTGGGTATAGCGTGTAACGTCTGCATTAGTTATTACGAGGAAGAAAACAGTCACTGCCAAGAAAAAAGACACCTCGCATTCTTGGATACCATACCTCTCCTTAATTTGAGTTCTAAATAAATTGGCAGCCGACAACGTCGGACAGAAGTAACGTCTAAAGAAATACGACAAAGCCTTTGAATCCTGCAGGCACTAGTTACTGTTGCTGGAGATTCATTCGCGACCTAAACTGCGGCTTCTCCCCGGGCGTCTTTCCAAAGAGTAGGCCTGATTGGGTCAGCATCCGATTTCATCCTTTCCGTTCCGTCATCTTTTATTAATTCACAATGCAATCAACATACTGCAGCGATCATACGCACATCACAAAGAACAGTAAGACGAACACACATTGTCATGATTGGGCAAGGCAAGTAGGAACAACCAGAGTCAAACTTTCCAGTAACTCAGTCCGGAGTAACAACCAAGCCTGATTCACCTGTTAATACCATCCCAAACCGGAGATCTCTAAACAAGCAGGACACCGATCCAAATTCAACACGTAATCTCTAGCGCTCATTGTAAACATCATAGTTCATATCCTAGATTAGTGCTGCCTTTGCTTTATCGATTTTGTTTTGTGAGTATATTCGATGAAGAAAGCATGCCTTCTCTGTACAGGAAACCACTAAATTTGTTTAGTAAATCATTATACTTCTAATAACATTACTTTTTTCACTAAGTGATCAATATATTGCATTATTATTGCTAATACCCTTAAAGACAGTGTTTAAACTCAAATATTTATGATTATTCAGTTTTTTTTGTTTTTTTTTGTATTTTTTTTTGTAATTGCCTTCTTCCGTTTCTCTTCGCAAAATCATACATTAACTGTGTTCCTGTTTCATTGGTTCTGTGCACTTTGTTCCTGTTTTCTTCTGTATTTTAAATTTTGTGTTCATAATTTTGTTCCTGAATTGTTCCCTTTTCTGTGTCATTTCCTTGCTGATCCCTGCATGGTTTAAGTCCTTTTCTATTTCATGGAAGCAATTGGTTTTCCTGATTGAGCCATTTACCACATCAAAGATCCTCTTTGTGAGTCTATTGCTGTTCATTCTCTGTATTAATTATTACTTTTACAAAACATTGTTGTATTCTTTGAGTAATGAATGAATTATCAAGTATAACAAGCTCACGGATATTTTTCAAAAGACTCCAGAAATATGTTAAGGTGTTTGTATTTCCTCGAAACGCCAGTTAGGAACAACACATGTATTACGTATTATATAAACTATCTTAGCGCATTTTTACACCTGTAACATGTATGCAGAAAAATGTTGCTTCCTAGCTGGTTCAGCACCTTGATCCACGTGAAATTTAAGATTTGTTCTGACGACTATCAGATAAACTTCCAAGGAAATGCCTTTTGTAGGAAAAAACAGAGGACTAGCCCTGCGATTTTCTTTGTTGGATCTCTTTCTTTCCTTCTATTTTTTTTTTTTTTTTTTAAACATGTTTGGGGGCATCTTATTTTTATACCACACCTTGAAACTCCAACTAACTGTCACATCAAAACACATCACTAATGTGATACAAGCTATAACTGCGTAAAGTACCGTTATTATTGTTTATTGCTTGGTACGAGCAAGTACATACAAATTTAACACTTTGGCCTCTGTATTATGGACGAAATATGTTACTAATAAACCATAACTAAGTTCAGTTACACTGAAATACAATCTTTAGGAGTGAGACAAGAGTACACAGACAAAGATTCCAAAATTTATGGTTTTTCGCTCTGTGTTGTACGTTACTGACTGTGTGCTGCATGTTAGCTGATGACATTTGCTTTCGCTGTGTCAAGTTTCGTTGAAATGCGTTCATTAGTGCTTGCGAGATGCACGCGGAGATAGACACAAGTTAAAGTTTTTATGCTTCTGGCTTTACGCCGCGTCAACGTCGAGGTCACTAAAGGCGAAAAAAGGACTGGGGGCAAGTAACGGGAAGGAATTCGGCTATGGCCTTTTAAAGGAGCGGAAAACCCAAATCTGGATGGTTCCCGCTCACAGATACGTTCGATCATAAATTAGCAAATTTACAATTTTGTCCTATGTTACTAATCTGGATCATGTATGTTACACGGTTATATTAACTGTCATTATGTATTGTTTACTTAAAAACCATTAATTATTATTATTATTATTCTGATGCGGCGACAGAGATATAAAATGCTCAGAATTTATCGTTTTTAATTGTTTCGGCTTCTTTATCATAAGGAAGAATATTATTACTCCTATATCCTAGCCAGCATCATAACCGATCATCACTTGCAACTGCGTTAAAATCTGTCAGTTTCTTTATGTTGCACGGACATACGACGTGTGTAAGTCTCTTTAACGGTATTTCGTTCACTCTGTCAACGCTTCCACAGCAGTCTTTGTTTCTCTCGCAGGCAGTTATGTATACCTTATTAATAAACATTATGTACAGCACAAACTAATTAGAGCCTTAAAAGAACCTCGACAAGCGAACATCGCGATAAATGGTCCTGCAGGGCCTTGCTTCCTACCTGTAGCAAAGGCTGAATTACTAGCTGAAAACTTCGCATCTCAGTATACCACAGCGGAGTACCAACTTACACCGGCAGAGATCCGACAAGCCGAGGAAACTGAAAGCCACGCATTGGAAATCCTCCAACAACCAACTGCAGACCAGCCAGAGCTTACAACCCCGAGGGAAGTAAGAAGTATAATAAAGAATCTTGCAAAAAATAAAAGCCCAGGACATGACAAAATAAAAAACATACATTTGAAAAACCTACCGAAAAAGGGATTAGTGCTTTTGACTAGAATCTTTAACAGCTGTCTCCTAAATTGTTATTATCCCACAGCATGGAAGGTAGCAAAAATTAAAGCCATTCCAAAACGTGGAAAAGACCACCGCCAAGCTGTAAACTACCGCCCAATTAGTCTTCTTTCGTCAACATCAAAGATACTAGAAAGAATACTGCTGAAGAGGATTAACACCAGTCTCGAAGAAGAAAAGACGATAAGACTAGAACAATTCGGATTTCAAAGCCGCGTAACTGCAACAACTCAACTCCTCCGTATTACAGAAGATATAACAAAAAATTTTAACTTTAGCAAATCTACAGCAGCAGTATTTTTAGACATAGAAAAAGCCTACGACAAGGTTTGGCACGCTAAACTTATACAGGAATTACGGACTCAAACGGCTATTAAACACTGCTACATTAAATTCATCGGTAGTTACTTAGCCGACAGAAAATTCTACGTAGAAGTTGACGGACAGAGGTCTTCAATTCTTCCGATTCCAGCTGGCATTCCGCAAGGATCGGTTATCGCACCGCCACTTTTCAAAATTTATACAAACAAAATCCCGACCCCGCCTTATGTGAATCTGGCACAGTTTGCCGATGACACTACAGAGTACACATCAGGAAGAAGACATGATCTTAACGTTACTCACCTACAACAAGGACTAGATGAAATCAGTAAATGGTGCAGAAACTATAAAATCAAAATCAATCCTGGAAAATGTGCGGGAATCTATTTCACAAAAAAAAGGCCAGAAATCAACAAGAATTTAAAAATTTTGAACCAAAATATCCCCTGGGTTAAAGAACATCGGTACCTGGGTATATTACTGGATAACAAGTTACTTTTTAGACAACATATCATGGATAGGAAAACAAAAGGACTAGCAATTATTTCCAACCTTTCACCAGTATTACGAAGCAGCAACCTATAGTTTAATACAAAAATAAGAATATACAAATCGGTTATTCTCCCATTTTTAATGTACGGATGCCAGATATGGGGCCTGGCAAGCCAAACCAATCTACAACAAATCCAGCTACTCCAGAACAGATGTCTAAGGATGATCCTAAACGCACCCAGATATACACCAATAGAAACTCTACATAACGAGACAAATATTCCCTTAATCAATACCGAAATATTTAATCTAACAGAAAAATTCCACAAGAAATTGAACGACGCCAGAGACGAAAGAACTGAGTCGATTGGAACGGTAATGCCGAGACGTTGGCATAAGTATAAAGTTCCCCTCAGTATTCTATACCAGCCATCATAGAGCAGCACAGTACATGAACTCCGCAGGGGTTTTTTTCACCATTAAGACCATCCTAGATGGTCATAGCCCAGGTTTTTCCCCTGAAAGTGAAATAAAAAGTGTCCCAAAAAATAAACACCCTATCCTAACACCTAGAAGTTATACTACCGAAGGTAGTGGGACTTCAATCACAGCCAAAAAAAGGCAGCGAAAAAAAAAAAAAAAAAAAAAAAAAAAAAAAAAAAAATTTGAATGACCTAAATTTAAATTCGTTGTACTTAGGATGCACAATAGGCCTTTATGCATAATTGAATACACTTGTGTATTGTTAAATGATATGAACTGAATTTTATATTTTCTGTTAATATCGGCTGCGCGTTTCTTAACATGAATCCAACAGTGTATTTACTATTAGTTGTTCTTCAGGAGGCAAGATATACGCCCTGTACTTAGTATACTGTTTTTCATCTAATTATGTTAATGTTTTTTTTATTTACCCTGTCACATCTTCTCGTACTTTAAATGTAGCCTACACCATTAGACCTCAGCACTCAGATTAATGTACCAGATTTTACTCAAGGATTTTTCTTCAAGCAGACAATTATTTTATAATACACATAGAAAACAACGTTCTGTAATTTTAGAGAACCCACGAGTTAATCTTGTAACGAGTAGGTTCCTATTACTCAAAATTATTTGTTAACAGAACGGAGTCCATGGCGATGGACTAGAATATCTAAACGAGTCCTGATGTAATTATTATCTCTGTCTTCTAAACCACTACATTTTGCTATTTTCATACAATCTATTTTCCGCGCATCTTTATTTTCTTTTTTGCTGTGGATTCCTCGACTGTTTCTCTGCTAACTGATTAGCAAAAACAGGCTGTTTTAAAATGTGACCCTCGTCCATTCTCTTCATACTCGCTACGGGAATGCTGTCGAGAAAAGTTGTGCAGCAAAATATTCGTGAAAATCTGATGTCGTTCGAGAACTGTTTTATGGAGCGTCCATAAACTACGTGGCTCGGTCTAGGGCGGGGAGGGGTTGGTTGGGCTATGTACGCGGAACTGGGGGTGTTGCGAGCCAGGCCACGTAGCTGTTCATTCATAATATTTGTTACAGTTAAAATAAAGTACAGAACACACAACAGCATGTGGAGAATTATTTCGGTCATTTAATTATCTCCGTTTGTAATTTGGGATATTCTGACAAGAGAAAACAATACAAAATGTTTTCCGCTATCAATAAGGAAAAAATCGATGTGCCACGTGAGGAAAGGGGGGGGGGGGGGGGGTAAAGGCAAAAGCCATGTCGGGATACGTGGGGAGGAGGGGTGGAGGGTTTCACAGGTGGTAAAATTGGAGCTACGTAGTTTGTGGACGCTCCCTTAGATGGAGGAAGAGCTTAAGGTGCTGTTATTTACAGGATAAACACCTGCAAGATTTACATTAAATCAAAACTCCTCCCAATTCTCACACTTCCGATGGCGTCAAATCGAAGTTAGCTCATTAGATAGATAGATAGATAGATATGTTCACTTTGATCCCATGTGAGAATAATCTCGGGGATGTGGAACAGTACATACACTTATTAGTAATGTCAATATTACTATATAATTGATAATATTATATATTGACAAGAAGTTAGTTATGACCCATAAGTATAACCAATATTTCCTGTAATCTACAAATACAATCCCGAGTTAGTTAATACTTATTATGTGGAACAGTGTATATAAACTTGTTACCAGCATCTAACAACCAGTTATTTTCTTACCAACCAGTTACCACAACTCATAAGCAGTCAATTACTTAAAAACCTGTTAGTATCATAATTTTTTACAGCAGTTTTTGAGTGCTTGCTGTCCCATGTTAGTTACTATATATGAGTGAAATTTTGTAAACAGTGTAATTACTTCATTTGTCAAAAGTTTCAACAGAAAGAAAAACCATATATCATTTTAGTAATTGTGGACAACTTTGTCACCTTTCCCTTCCATACACCATATATACTATTTTATCAGTCATTCTTAGTTACCAAATTCCAAGAAGAAAATTCTTTTACAGAGTAAAATTGATTCTGAAGCAGAAACTCTTTCAGTTTGGACTTAAAGTAGTTGGGTTTTTGTAGATAACATTTAATTTCTGTTGGTAAGACATTGAATAAGGAAGCTCCAGTAAATGTTAACCCTTTCTGTACTATTGACAGTGATTTGTAATCCTTGTGAATATTATATTTATTCCTAGTATTATGGCTATGTATGTCAGCATTAAGATTGAAGTGTTCAGGATTTTCCACTACAAATGATAGTACAGAGTATACATATTGTGCTGGCATTGTTAGAACACCCAGGTTTTTAAATAGATTTCTGCACGACGTCTGTGGGCTTGCTCCAAAAATAGTTCTTATAGCACGTTTTTGCAATTTAAATACCCTCTGTGCTTGTGACGAGTTTCCCCAGAATGAGATGCCATAAGTGAGCAGGGAATGAAAATATGCAAAATATACTAACTTTCTGGTTTCTATATTAGCTATTCTAGATATTACCCTATGTGAAAATGTTGCAGAATTCAGTTTTTTAAGAAGTTGTTGAATATGCTGTTTCCAGTTCAATTTGTTATCTATACATACACCCAGGAATTTTGTGAAATTACTTTCATTGATTGCTTTTCCTTCTAATATCGCATTATAGTTGTCCTTTGTTTTATTTTTTGTAACAAACTGAAGTAACTGTGTCTTTTCTACATTAAGTATTAGTTTGTTGGCACTAAACCACCTGTTAATTTTCTTTATAGCATCATTTGCTGTGTTTTCGAGGATTTGTGCTGATGGGTCTTTCAACGATATGCTGGTATCATCTGCAAAGAGCACCATGTGTTCATTATCACCTAGTATATGTGGGAGATCATTTATATAGATTAAGAACAGCAGAGGGCCAAGAATTGAGCCCTGAGGCACACCACATTATGCACCGCGTATCAATTTGAGCCTCAGTGAAGGTCGTTTTAGTAAGTTACCAACAATAAAAACTGTGAATTACGCTTCTAGCTACAATTTGTTATGTAACTGAGTAGTGAAGAGCCAAATTTGTAAAAGTTTGGCTTATGTAATTGTGAATGTGCTGAGGGTCTAAATTGTCTTTTGTTTTGCCTCTAACTCTACGCCTCGTCGACGTCGAGGTTATTACGGCGCTAAAGGACTGGGAACCAGGCACGGGAAGGAATTCAGGAATGGCCTTTCGAAGAAAGCATCCCGGCATTCGCATGGAGTGATCTGGGGAAACCATGAAAAACTCAAATCTGGATACCTGGAAGGGGATTCGAACCCGTGTCCTCCCGAATGCGAGGCCAGAAACGTCAACACTTACCCACCACGCGCGGTGGGTTGAGAACAAAAATGTTGTGAAATTATGTTTAAATAAGAACCAAAGTAGAACAAAACCGCTACCAACTACAGAGTGGGTTCCTGTTTACAGATTAAGAGACAATTTAGAGAAGGAAAATTAATCAGGAGAAAATTTCCCTGCTAGAGAAGAACAGAATTGGACTACAGCCATTTAGGTAGCTTGAACAATGACGTTAAAGAACAGTGAAAAGAAAAGAAACATTTATAAACGTTGAAATTAAACAAGAGAAAATGCATCTATAATTTGTGAAATTGCATCCGTGTATAAAAAATATGAATAGTGAAATAAAGATCTGGAAAATCAAACGATATTAATGAAAAGTATTCACGATATTGATAACGGCTGTAGGCACAGTACTACCTTACTATTTTTATATTTATTTTTCTAAAATGTGTCTCACATCTTTCCTCACTCAATGTTTTCGGACTTCCCACATTTCATATTTTATCTTTCTACAGCACAGTACTTAGAGTACAGTGCTTAGAAGCTTTATTTTTTTGCTGGTATTCGTAAGTTCAAGTTAATTACCTTAAATACTGTGCTCCATACGTTCAGTTATCAATATCGGGTACTAAGTTTTTGTTTCTGAAGAAGGGTTTTTATAAATGCTAATCCTAATTTTGTGATCTTACTTCAGTCAGTTCCAATTTTATATCAAGGATAACCAAACTCTCTTACTTGTTCTACATCTCCAATAACAACAGTATTACAATAACTACAGTATTACAATAACTACAGTATTATAATACATTTCTGTCATTGCTATCACATTACGCTATACTTCAAGACTTTTTTCATGCCTTTCAGTTATTTCTCTTAATTCTTTTACTTCCCTAATTGTTGTCTCTAATTCTAGTTAATTGTCGGTGAACATAGAGTACAGACTTACTTCATACTGTATTTAGGATTATTTTTATTACTAGTAATCGTCTACTTCTATTACAACCAAATAGATTCTTTTATAGATTATAAATAACTTTTCTTATTAATATTTTAGATATGACTGATGTAAAATGTTAAACGTCTTGCCTTGTTTAAGACTATGATAAGCTGATTTGCATTTGCACAAATGCCATAGGTTATTTTGATCTCTTTGCCATGTCTTTGTGATCGGCGCCAACTCACGGATACCTCTATTCAGACAGTTTAAGCGGTCGGCTGGTCTGTAACAATTTTACATTAAACAGAATTTGGGGCATTAATAACCGTACCTTATTTTTTAACGGAAGCGTTCTGGCATATTTCACGTTACACTGCAAGCTATGCCAGAGGTGAATGTCGGGTAACGGGCCTTTGAAAATCTCCGCCGAAACAGGGATTCGAACCGGGGATCCTTCGGTCTCCAGTCAGACGCCTGAACCACTAGAGCTCTCTTACAGTGCTTGCAACTGAACTACTTTCCCTGCTTCCTTCCGTTACAGTTTCTAAAAACTGTGCGAAACACTTTGCACTGTATGTTTTGCCCGCCAGGGACTGTCTGCTACATTTATTTTCTGTAGTACTTGGACGTGGAATATCGTGAACTGTTTTTTTTCCCCAACACAATCGGTCGGTACATCCGTGCAGATATCATTGCGTTTTAAATTAATTTAAAAAAACGTTACATGCAAAATTTCTCTATTCTTACAGGAACACAGATTACATATTTTTACATATTTAGTGGGGATTGTATAACCCCAATGTTTAAATTCTCCAGCGAACAAATAAAACGGCTGCAGTGGGTATGGACTATGGATTGAGGTCGCAAAACACTGTTAATAGTGATTCGACCGTCAGGTTGGGTCTTGAAACCATTCGTCCTCTTCGAAAGAGTAGGCCTCAATGCTCGAGCAGATCTTCCTTCTTTATCCCGGTTCCACTCAACCATCGTCATTCACACGCTTACGATTGCGCTTGTATGTTTTGGATAATCAAACATGACGGTCATCGATGTTGTGTCGGTCATAATTTTTGGCACCGCCTGTTTTTATCATAAAAATTTAAAGTAAAATAAAAAAACGATGAAGATGGCAAAGAAGAAAGTGGACGTTAAAAATCCATAAAAACCGTTCCAGGCAATTATTATATCCTAATTTCATTCAAGTAACTATGATTACTATATAGTTCCGTGTATTAATTTCATTTAATATAAGTATATTAAATTATTGTTTATAATTAAAATTCTATAATAATTATTGTTTTAACGGTATTATATGTCTAAATCAATTATTGTCTGATTGCAGAGAATTTATGGAAGAAAAATGAGCTTCTTTATGAGCCATCTGAGCCAGTTTGATAACTTCTGCCGCATTAGCTATGCTGATTTTAAATATTAGCATTAGAGGAATTGTAAAATATCCTTGTTGGAGCAGTTATTCATTTTTTCTGCAGCACTTCTACCACAACAAACAGGGTTTGTCGCTTGCCGTAAAATTTCTTTGATTTGTGCCAAACAACCGACACTCGATCGGATCAGCCACAAGTGGTATCATTCCTACACAAGCCAAGCCAAACGCCCTATCCATACGATTGAATCTGTAACGGCTTGGCGAGGTTTGGCAAGCGTGTGGTCCTGCCTTTACATTGATGTAACCAACACAGTGGTGCTAATAGCAATTATTGCAGTGATATCGCTTACATACGTACGAGACTGTATGCCAACCAGTCTTCGGTTTGAGGTCATAGATGACACAGTAACAGCAGAAGGGGATTATACCACAGAGTAAGCAGAAAGAGATAGGCCTGCTTACGACAAAAGCGAAACACGTTATAGCTTTGCTTTTCACAGAGAAAGAACTACGGCGAAAGGGACGAAAGAGGCATTACTGCTCAGGAATTACTGAACAGGGAGAAATGTGCGGAACGAATTAAAATATTAGTCGGATCAACAGCATCGAGTGTGAGAGAGTATTGTTAAATCACTACTTCATGATTTAATTTAATTACGATGCAGCGAAGGCTCCGCTGGCAATTTCTCTACACATCCATTTTTCCTCTTTGCTATTCCCGACCACGAATTTTAATTTTAAATTATTTTAGCTCTTTTCATAAATTATTCATCACTTCCATCTGTAATTTATTCTAACATATGGCTCGCTTACCTACAAAAGAAAATTTTCCTACTTCCTTATGTCTGAAATCGAGTAGTCAGGATCATCTTTCCTATTCATGCAATAGTCTTAATTCTTCCGCCAACATCTTTCCATGCCTCATCACCAATGTACACCTTGTACACTCCCATGATTCTCTTCACCTTACTGCTATCTTCTGATAACTCCCAATCCCGCTCCTTTCATCATATCGGTTACTGATTTCTACAGACAAATCTAGCTGCTCTCCAACTCCTGTATTTGACACCCAAAATGTTGGTCTCATATTAAACCAGCATTTTCAAGAAATGGTATGACCAAAGTTTTGTAACCCAATTCTCTCACTTCTCTAATACATCTTCTCATCAACCTCTCTTATAAATAAAAGATTTTGAAATCTTTTGCTACCACTTGCCGAATGTAATCTGTGCAGTTGAGTTTATTGTCTAATGTAATGACTAGATATTTACGCTTCAGATCTTCAACAACCAAAAATGACAGAACAAGTAATTGCATTTCCGCACGTCAGTTATATGATAACCTGGAGTATTTAAAACTAATTCGTAGACTGTCAATAAGGTGAAACTTTCAAGTAAAAAAGTGAATTGACAAATGTTTTCTACGAGTTTTTTTTTTAATCTATAGCTGTTTTAGAAATTTTGTTATGCAATAGGTATTTTACATGTCAGATATAGTCAGAAATGAGGACATCGTCGATATATTTTATGAGGACGGTAAGGATGAGGATTAGCTTTTGGTTGAGGCAGCACCGCAGAGCAATTGCTTACAAACTAGCAGCGGGAAGGAGTGGGAGAGAAAGTGGATCCAACTGTTCACAGACGTCAGTATGCGGGTAGTACATTATAAACTTCGAATCGTTCAGGAGAACATAAAAAATATTAACACTGGTAATAAATCCCAACTGCTAACATTTAAAGAACTGAATTATGAAATATTAGCAATAACATATCATTAAGTATGCAATCATGCAAAGGAGGAATGAAGTATTCATGGTTACTAAAACAGTTCGCTTTCGAACCATTTCCAAAAAGAGTTTTTCCAAAACATTCCAAGGAGTTCGTATACAACTCTAACCAGTTATTTTTTTTATTGTAAAAAAAAATACTTCAATCATCTTTTTTCTCTATCAATTTAAAGGTTCTAAGGCTCGTGAGATTTTCATCAACATACCTATGCGCAAATAAAATATTTAATTACTAGCTGTTACCCGCGACTTCGCAGACTTAAGAGTTTTATTGCCAGAATCGTACATAGAAACCCGTAAATTACGTAAAAGGTGTCTAAAATAGCATGTAGTCGGGATGGTATGACGGGGTAACCATCACCATACCATTATACCACTGACCTTTCTCACGAATAGAACAACTCTGCAAAACGTTTAGATAAAAACAAAGTAATAGTCTGGTACAGCGAAAATCCACATCTGCAAACCGTATAACAAGTTGTGTCATTACGTGAAATTTATAAACATATTATAAAAACTTAACTTAGTCCACAACCCGAAGGTTGGTTGGATCCTCCCTAAGGAGGCATACAAAGCCATTGTGTCAGAGGTAGGATGGCCAGTTCCTTTCCTCTGGGTCCTGCAGGTTAACGTGGAACCCGAACCACGGAAAACAGATTATACAGAAACTTATTGCAAAGAAACAAAGCCTGAGACACCGATATAACAATACATAGACTTACACACGATATACGTCTGTTTGTCACCATTCGGTTAGTTTTTGACAAAATATGTTATTTATCCAGAAAAAGTATCCTATGTCCTTACTAATGATACATCGTATTTCCTTTTCAAATTTCATCAAGATCAGGTTTAGCTGAACGAACAAGGACAGAGATACTTTCGCAGTTATAGTACTGGTGTAGTTACTTATTCAGTTAAGCTTGTTGTTATTTCCTTGCCATAAACACTTATAAAGCAGCACGTTAGACTCTCAAAGTTTGCGATTTGATGATTATATAAAACTATTTTATTATTTTACTATTTTTTATGGTGTGATCAGTCTGTCGAAGGGTTTGATGAAGTCTTCCATCCCTTCCTATCTTGCGCTAACCTACGTCCTCAGTTATCTGCTTCATATATTCTAACCTCTGCCTTCCTCTACAGTTCTTTCGTTCCACTGTTACCTCCACTAACAAGTTAACCAATCCAGCATGTCTCAAAATATGACCTACCAGCCTGTCTCTTCTTTCCTTTCCCACACATCATCTCCAAAAACGTTTATTTCGTACTTTACCTGTCCACTTAATTTTCGGTATCCTTCTATAGCACCACGCTTCTAATACTTCAATTTTCCATCTGTCTGGTATTCCTAAAGTCCATGCTTCGCTACCATAAACTGTTGTGCTACACACATAAAGTTCTAAAAAGTTATTTCTTAATCTTAGATCAATATTTGAAATTAAATGATTTCTTTTATTCATGAAAGCTCTCTTCACTATTGCTATTCTGCTTTTAACATCGTTCCTGCTTCAGCCATCAATTTTAATATTACTTCCTAAGTAGCAGAATTCATTTACTTCTTCTGTCGTATTCGATCCCATTTCTATATTTTATTCGCTATTACTTCTATTATTAATTCATAACTCTTGCCTTACTTTGTTTTATATTTAGTTTAAAATTTTCGTTCAGCATTTTATTCACGGCATTCAGTAACTTCGCAATATCCTCAGACCCTTCTTCTAACAGGATAATGCCATCAGCAAATCGTAGCATACTGATTTTTTCTCGTTGCATTTATGCCACATTCAAATTTTTCTTTTATATCCTTTATTGCTTCCTCTACATAAAAATTGAGATATACTAAAACCTTGTCTCACACCCTTTTTAACTGATGTATCTCTCTCATGATTCTCTATTTATATTATAGGTACTTGATTCTTATATAGATTATGAAGTATTCTTCAATCTCGTTATTTTACATCTGACTTCTTTAAATTTTTTTGGATATCCCGTCTAAATTAATATTATCAAAAGCTTTTTTCTTAATCAACAAAAGCTATCAAAGTAATATTGTTATTCTTGATCCACTCATCAAGTATTAATCTTAAAACCAAAATTTATTTTCTTGTGTTGACAACGAAAATAAATTTACCGTCTTGCTACAGTGTTAGATGCTCGCGTAATCATAGTGGTGTTACAATCTGCGCGAACCAGAGGGTTTTTCTTTTAGCCTGAAGCGCCGAGACTGACTGCTGTTCAATGAGCATTGAAAACGCAGCCGAGGTCATGTTCCTGCATTTCGCTGTTAGTGGAGACAAAGAGACGCGAAGCAGGGACCCGAGCGGGCGCTGTGGCGCCGGCGGGGCGGATCCCTGGCTCGCGATTGGCTGCGGGGGCGGCGCGCGGCGGCCATGCTGGTCGCGGCGGCGCGCCATTGGCCGGCGCCCCCCCACCCGCGCCTCTCGGCAGATAGCGGCGCCAGGCGCGGGGCAGCTCTCAGTACGCCTCGGTGCCTCACTGGCTCGCTATGTCGCTGCTGTAGCCTGTCGACATGGTCTCCTACTACAACCCCCTGGCCATGTACCGGCCGCCGCAGCAGCCGCCCCCGTCGCCCGCCTCCACGGCCGCGCCGCCCCCCGCTGCCACCGCCTCCGCCGCGCACCAGTTCGTCCCCTCGTCGGCCGCGACGCAGCCTGTCGGGGGCTGGTACTCCCCGCAGCAGGCCTACCACCACCATCACCACCAGCAGCAGTTCGTGGACGACCAGTGGCACCACCACCACCACCATCACCACCACGCCGTCTTCCAGGCCGCCCCCGACTGCTGGGGGCCGGCCGACTTCGCCGGGGGCGGCGGGCCGGTGGTGGAGGAGCCGCAACTGCCCTCGCCCGCCATCACCGTGTCCAGCAGCGAGCTGTCGAGCCCGGGGGCGGCGGCCGCTGGGGGCGGCTCTGCCGGGGGCGGAGGCATGTCTCCAGCACAGCCTCATCACAGGCCTCTGCCTGCACGCAGCCCCTACGAGTGGATGAAGAAGCCGTCGTACCAGAGCCAGCCCAACCCAGGTATGTCATCTCAATGCAAACCATCATACTGAAACTACCCGACAAATTAAATATAAAAAAAGTAACATAGTCTACAACCCGAAGGTTTGTTTGAACCATTTCAAGAAGGCATACTATACCATAGTGCCAGAGGTAGGACTGCCAGAACGTTTTCTCTACAATTTTACGTCGAATCCTAACCACCTTTTTTTTTTTTTTTAACTTATGGCTTTACGCCGCATCAACGTTGAGGCTTTAGAGGCGGGTCCTAACCACTAAACGTCTTGTATATTAAATAAATTCAGTGATGTAAGAAAACAAAAATGCCATGCCTTCATGTGGTTGTTCCTTTTGTACGCAATGATACTTCCAACAAAAGTTCAACTCCTGGTGGAAAATAAATAATCAGTATTCTGTATCATTAAATCAATATGGCTTGACCTGAGATTGCAATTTTGAAGTATTGCAGTTCTTAATTGCCTGATACACATTTATTCGCTATTTGTTCCAAAAATTCAAAGAAATTGATCTAAACCTTCTGTTCTTCATTGAAAAATGAGGCTGAAATATTCAGTCAGGCTATCCTTATGTCTCATTTTAATTTGATATGATTATATGGCAGTGCACACGCAGTTTATTACTTGCGTGACACTACATTTCGATTTGGGTCAAGTTTACATCGCGATACGGCGAATGTATTGGAAGAAAGAAGGAGGGTGAAGAGGGTCATGGGAGTTTATAAGGCATATACTGGTGATGACGCATGGAAAGATATTGGTATTGGTATTAAAAGTAATGCATGGAAGGGGAAAGATGACCATGACCACTCGATTTCAGGCACAAGAGTGTAGGAAGATTCTCTTTTTTAAGTAAGGGTGTCGTGGATTGGAATAAGTTACCAAGAGAAATGATAAATAACTTACCAAAAATCTTGAAAGAATTTTAAAGTTGAAATTTGTAGAGGGCAAAAGTGGGTGGGTGTAAGAAAGGCAGAAGTTGGATGTGTAGGGAAATTGCCACCGGAGCGTGCGCTCCTTTGCAATTTAAATTAAATAAAATGTACAAAATAACTAAGTCCGCAACCCGAAGGTTGGTTAGATCCTCTCGAAGGAAGCATACTAAGCCATTGTGTCAGAGATAGAACATCCAGTTGCTTTCCCCTGGGAATCCTCTGGAATTCTAACCACAGAACGTCATGTATATTAAAGAAATTCAATGATTGAGAAGTCAAAAATGTTTTCATGTTGTTGTTCCTTTTGTACGCATTGATACTCCCACCAAAAATTCAACCATTGCTACCCCGACTAAAAAATAAACGTGCAGTAAAGTTGCCTGGATCATTAAATCAATATAGTTTGGTTCGAGAGTGCAATTTTGAGGTATTGGAGTTCTTAATTGCTGATACACATTTTTTCGCCATTTGTTCTCTAAATTCAAAGAAATTGATCTGAAATCTTGTGTTCTTCATTCAAAAATGAGGCTGAAATATTCAGTCAGGCTGTCCTTATGTCTCATCTTAATCTGATATGGTTATATGGCAGGTGCACATGCATTTTATTACTTGCGTGACACCACATTTGAATTTGGGTCAAGTTTACACCGCGATACGGCGAATGCGTTATTGCACCTGCATTAGTCCGGTTGCAGTTCGTACTGAAGGTGTATGATGGAATTAATTGTGATAATTTATGCTATGCGAACTAATGTTGTAATTATTTGAAATGTAGTTCCCGATGCATTTCATGTGTTTAGATGTGTCTGCATAGTTCGATTTAATAGCAGCAATATTAGCGGGGATTGTGGTTATGTTAAAATGAAACCTTGGCTAAAAGATTCGTGTTACATTATTCAGCAGTAGGAATTTATTTATTATTAGTAATTAGTATTAGTAATTTCATGAACGCCGCGTTAGCAATGACGACTATATCGATGAAAAGCTACTCCCTTCAATTTCAATACCGAAGTTTCCCATTCATATTCAATAATTGGTTTTATTCCTACTGTTTTATATACTTCCTTTTATATGCGCTGGTACAGATAGGAAAAACAAACACCTGCAGCAACAGAACCTCGAGGCGATTCTGTGACTAAATGCGCTAGTTTAACATGTTATCAGCTCTTGAGTGACTTCTTGGGATATTTATATGACGTCAGCACGCCACCCGCCAAAATTTCCTGATTGAGTTCCTGTTATTTGTTTCCCGATGATTAATGCTTTGCACCTCAAATAATATGACAATCAGCTTAATGTGTATGTTCGTATTGCTTTTTAATACGGACGTATTTTTAAAATGCGAATCGTTATAATGTACGCAAAATGATCTTATAGAAGACTTCCTTTTCGTAAAATTAACTTGACCGTGTAGCGTAAAATTACGAATTAAATAGATAAAGTAAAACAGTCGTTTGTAAGGGGTGTTGTTTTTGTTATATTACTAGCTAGAAACAGCGTAACGCAGTTATAATGAAATGTACGAAACCACTCTAGGACAGGACACTATTGGCTTAAATATTATCTTGAAAATACAGCTAATGGCTAGAAGGCTGGCAACAAATAAATTGAGCCATTTGAAGTCCGTCTGAAATTTATCCTGGTTAATACAGACTAGACTACGGTGAACGTCCAATCATATTTGCAGGCCCTTACAGCAGTATATAAAAATTAATATATGGCCCAACAGTTTAAGTTCTAATGTCACTAAAAAAATTATCTTTTATTTTCAACGAGCGTAGTTGAAAATAAACATTTTCGTATAGATTACATTAAAAAAAAGTCATCGCTCGTCACTGAATAACTGAATAGACCTTGTTTGATAAATAATACTAGAATTAAGTAAGTACACATCCAAAAAAAGCTACTGGCAAATATCTCTGAGAAAACTGATTTTAATAAAGAATTATGATTGAATTTCCAGTAAGCCAAATAATGTTCAGAGAATAGCCGCTAAGAATAATGAAGAGAACCCATTATTCGCAACGAATTTAGATGAATTCCTAAAGAATTTTTTTAAAAATATATATATTTAGACATTTTTCTGATTCATTACGAAAATAAATAAAGCAGCGTTTTAACAAAATTTCCTTGTTTATTCTAAAATTAAATGTCAATAAAGCCTACTCATCTTGTTAAGTAAGGACATAAATTTCCATTTTTAAAAATCAAATATTTCAAATTCTTTGACCCGTATTTTGATTTGTCAGTTACGCCACAGGTGTCTCAACCATCATTAAAGAAATTTCACAATGAGCCGAACGTGTTTTTAATTTGTCTACCATAATTGTGTAATTCAAAATGCTCAATAATTTATGTCAACGACAGCCGAAGTGTGATACACTCCGTAGTTATCGTCATGCTGACAAATTTTAGCAGGATGATTTAACATGTCCTCCATCTATATTTCAGTCTGCGTTGTAAAATAAAAATCAAACAATATCGTATCAAATTTTATTGTTTATTTTTAAGATTTCATCAAATATACGGTGAGTTCATATCATCTTCAGAAACAGCCGAGAAGTTTTCAAGCTACCTTACGTTGTTGTGGTTTAAACTCCTGCTGCCTCAATGTCGTTTATGTGTTTGTATTCACTCTTCAGTTTGACGTGTTTACTACTCAGTATTTACAACACTGAAGACAGTGCTGGATTCAGTCCATGCAGAAACACGAGTTTAAATTCACTACGGCATCTGGTAACAAAACGAGGCAAACATTTACTAGAGGTAAAAATCGAATTGAACTCAGCCATTACCAGTAGGTATTAGATAATTCAGGAACTTCCTATCAGACATTGCTCTGAGGGCTACAGTGCACCAGTAAGAATAAATTTCTTTTCCATAATCAAGTTCGCAATTTGGAATTGAAATCTGATCAATCATGTGTTGGTCTTGGTCATATTGGAAACATTATCATTGCAGCTTTTTGATTTGCCGACAGCGCTATACAGTACCAAACTAAGATCTTGTCTCCGCAATACTGTTAATCCACAATGATTTGTTCTATGGTATTTGGAAAATAACCCATATTTTAGTTAGTTTCTCAATGTCATCAAATTCCCGACATGAACTTTTTTTTTTTTTTTTCCTTGTGAACACATGTACATCTTTGGGACGTTATCTTGTTTCAGTTCATTATTTTAACACTCACAAAAAACATTCATCTCGTGTATTTTTGTAATAGAATATTTTTTACCTTTCCGTATAAAGAAAGTAAGGCACTGTCAGAATTCCTTTATGATATACTAACTGTTACCCGCCTCCTAGTATGCGTGGAATTAGAATTTTATTGCTAGGATTAGATAAAATTCACATCTACACTGTGCCTGTACATGAAATTTACAAACAGATCATACAAAGCCTGACTGACCGATATAATATTACTTACACACGCTACACTCGTCTGTCATTATTCGGTTGCATATCAAAATTTCAAAAAGAAATAAGTTTATTTATACCGAAAAACTATCGTATGTCCGTCCCAATGATACATATTCAAATTTAATTAAGATCAGCCATTTAGCCGTGAAAACGTAGCAAACAAAGGGACAGAATTAGTTTCGCATTTATAATATTACTGTAGACTCAAACAATGCAGGTGTTAGAATCTAAAATTTAACAGGTAAATATTTTAGTTCCTTCAAAGTTAATGAATGTGAAGTCAACACCGCAACAACATGACCTGTGTTTAGTCAGACGAACAGTAGTATCGGTTTTATACTAACGATTGTCATTTTATTTAATAAAAGACAAACGATGAAGTTTATAAAATTGTGTAATATGTTAAAATGATCTTTGGCGCAAATAAGAGAAAATTTTATTGTTGTTTTAGAGGCCTTAATAGACGAGGTATGATCAAAAATTGACGAGTTTTCATTTTTTTTTTAAAGAAAGTATTTATTTAATTTTGAATGTTTATCGCATCCCCATCAAAGTAGTCCAGTTCCGCTACTAGGCACTTACGCCAGCGTAGTTTCCAGTCTGAGAAACAGAGTTGGAACACCTCTTTAGGTATGGTATTGAGCTTGATTTGCGATTTCATCCTTATCTCCTTACGTTATCCTTTTGTGCGTCCTTTTGAATCTTGGAAATAGGAAAAAGTCTCAGGATACAAAGACTGGTTTATATAGTGGTTGCTACAGGACAGCGGTGTTGTATTTCGCTAAATACTCTTGGATAAGCCAAACGGTTTGCAGTTTTGAGTTGGAGACATTGCTAATCATTATTTTAATGAATAATATTTTTTAATGGCTTACAATCTGAAATTAGTTTGTTTGCAAATGACACAATGCTACATGGTAGGATCAAGACTGTTAACAACTGCAAGGGTACCTGGAAAAGATATCTAGATTGAATAAACTACAAAAATAGGACATATATTTGAAGTTTTTACCTAGAAAATGAAGACGCTTTGGAGTAAATTGTTTGGGTGATTTCGTTAGGCGCAGAAGATCCATTTTTATCCTAAGGCTCTGGGTCAAAATGGAGTGAAAATAAATGTCAAAAAGAGACAGCTTATTTGGAACGCAGATAAAAATAATAACTTTTTTTCGATTGGGAATAGCTTGTTGAAGATCCTAATTACATATGGCCTTACGCCTCGTTAGAGGCGGGATGGGACTGGCGACAAGGAACGGGAAGGGATTCGGCCATGGCCTTTTGAAGGAAGCATCCCAGCATTCGGGGGGGGGGGGGGAACCATAGAAACCCCAAATCTGGAAGCCCGGACGGGGATTGGAACCCGCGTCCTCCAGAATGCGAGGCCAGAGCGTTAACCGCTCAGCCACCACACTCAGTTTGAAGATCCTTAGTGGTATAACATTTGCTAGTAAACTCAACTGGGCAGGACACATTCAGCAAGTGGCAGGAAAGGGTTACAAATTGCTTCATTCATCGGAGAGGGTGATGAGGGGTGTATCAGAGATGATTACAAACCCTTAGTCAGATTATTGTTTGAATATGGTGCTGTAGTTTCGAATCGAGATTCTGGGTTTCAAATATCGGCGTTGGGAGGGGTTAATAGGAAGGCAGCTAAAGTAGTTGTATTGGGGGTCATTGTAAATTAGGGAGATGGCGTAAAAGGTGCTGATGTGACGTATATCGATGATGTTGCTAGAAGAATTAGGAGTACTCCAGGGAAGGGAAAACTTGACCCTAACCAAAAGATGGCACTTGATTTCGAGCGTAAAAGAGTGTAAAATTTTCTTTTTTTGGTATTGGTAATGCTGATAATGGTATCAGGAACTGTAATAAATTCCTGCCGGAAGGTAACACCAAAACAGTGATAGAATTTAAAATTCGCAAAGTGGAAAAGTAGGTATGTGGGGAAATTGTACTCAGAGAATTGAAGGTGGTAGATATCCTCCCACGCAATTAAATTAAATTAAAGAAGTTGGTGACGTAAATCATTGTAGCAACTTCCAAGACAGTACTAATTTAAATTATGGGAAGTTGGCATCATAGTAATCTGATTTTTAAAATTCAATTTCTATACCCTTCAGTCAATTGGTGTACCAACATTGCTATGGTTTTAATGATTTCATATTAACCATCAGATCTAATTTTAAGAGTTACAGTATTCATTTATGGAGAGCAGTCATGTACAAAACACGACGCTTTAATGATCATTAATGTTTCCGGTTGATGACAGCACGTGGCATTTTAGACACATCCATCGCCCGCTGTGACAACACTAAAATTAGAGCGACAAACTGGAAATAGCCGGTTGAAGAGTTAAGTGTTTACGTCACATTTGACCTTGTTTTTAATTGGTAGGCTCGGCTTTAGCACCAAGTTGGTCGAAATGAGATCGAAAAAACGTGCGTGGGTCGGAGGTTGTGTAATTTTAGCTTGAGCGCTCGTTAGAGCTTGGTTTTGCTTAGTAAACCTTCGAATTAAACAGCTGCATGTGTATATTTTAATAACCAGACAAGTGCTAGTCGAGCCTCACGCAATTAGAGTCTCATAATATACTGACTTTAATGGATACCTTGTGTAGTAGATGTTACGCGCAATTTCGTACGCTTGGACATAGAATTTTATTGTTAGAATTGAATATAGAAAACTGTAAGTTACGAAAAAAATACACCAAACATCACGGAATTGGGATAATACAAAATTTATCATCAGATCCTACACAAACTGACTGACAAGGGGAGGGCACGATCTTGGGATTTTATTTTGGGATGAGACTTTGCGTAATAATTGTATCCCTTTTTGATGTTTACCTCCTGCAATCGTAAGACGCAACGCTCAATAGATTCGGAGAAAACGGCCCTTAAAAATTCAAGCACAGCTTATATACTAGTGAATATCCGGTCAGGCTAGCAGCGTAACAACCCAGTCAGTAACGAGCCTGCGCCATGCCTGGGCGCTCTGGGTTCGAATCTCGATTCCGTCTATTTTTTTTTTTCATTTTTATTTTTCTGTTTTTACAATTAAATAAGTTTTTCAATGTTATTGATTATTTAATTTGAATTTCAAATTTTAAATCATAATATGAGTATATTAACTACCCTGTAACCTACTTAAAATACTTTAAAACTATAATAGTTACAATAATATTTAAATATTATTAAATTTTAAGTTATTTTATTAAGAGTGTTTCAAGTTTTATTTCGTATATTACCGTTGATCTAGTAAATAATCCGCTTTCATTAATTGTGCTCGATGCTAAAAAAAAAAATATTGTTTTAAATATTTTTATGATGATTATCATCCCAACTCACATTTGTAATAAAAAATTAAATTAAATAACTAATAAGAAACACAATGAAAGATTTTTTCTTATGAATAAATATTATTACTATAACGATTCGTAATAGTGTATTTTAAACAATAAATATTGTAACTATTCTAGTTTTATAGTATTTTTAATTAAAGGGTAGTTGATATAATTTTTTTTTAAAGAATTAAAAAAATAATAGACCAAAACGAGATTCGAACCCAGAGTGCCCAGGCATGTCGCAGGCTCGTTACTGACTGGGCTGTTGCGCTGCTAGCCTGACCGCAATTTCACTAGTGTATAAGCTGGGCTTGAATTTTTAAGGGCCGTTTTCTCCGAATCTATTGAGCGTTGCGTCTTACGATTGCAGGAGGTAAACATATTAAAGGGGTACAATTATTACGCAAAGTCTCATCCCAAAATAAAATCCCAAGGTCGTGCCCTCCCCTTGTGAGAGAAACAAAGCCTGAGTGACTGATGTAACATTACAGCGACTTACACACGCTATCCGTCTGTCTGTCACATAATTTTCAAAATTTCATGTTATTTATCCAGAAAAACTAATCCTACGCCCTCTCTAATGATATACAATATTTCCTTGTCACTGTTCTGCGAGATGGCTTAGAGAAAACGTAAGAAACATACAGAAGTAGAGTTACTTTCCCATGTATAATATTAATGTAGACGACGGGTCAGAAGGTAGTCGCTTGGTATAAAAAATCAATGCTCGATACATTTTCAGATTACACATCTATTTTTTTTTTTTTTTTTTTTTTTTTTTGGAACTGCTTTACGTCTCTTTTTAACATCGAGGTGGCAAGGAATGGGAAGGAATTCGGCCATGGCCTTTTGAAGGAAGCATCCCGGCATTTGCCTGGAGTGATTTGAGGAAACCATGGAAAACCCAAATCTGGATGCCCGGACTGGGATTCGAACCGCCGTCCTCACGAGTTCGAGGCGAGAACGCTAACCGTTACACCGCCCCGCTCGGTTCCACATCTTACAACACTGCACCAAATATGCCGCTAAAACCGCTACTGCAATCTTCAGTTCTAATAAAATTTGTTGTAAGATTATTAATATGCAATGAACTCTCAGTTAGAGGAACTTTTTAACAAAACAGTATTATTTCACGGCAAAATATCTCCATAATAAAAACGTATTTCATGTTTTGTTCGAAATATAGAAACAACATTAGACGTAAGCATTTTTAAGATTTGTCGTTTAAATATGTGATATGATCGACACTGGGATAAAATTTAAAGTTTTTAGGTAATATCGTCTTTTTAGATAGGCCCAGTAACAAAATATTCTAAAAACAACTAATCTGCGACCGCTGACGACTTTATTTTGATGAAAAAACCCAAAAATATCTTAGTATACAATTCCCATCTATTCTTCACATGTAGGGGTAGAAGCAAAACATATTTTTTTTCTTTCAACCCTATTTATTTCCATGAAAACATCCAAAATATATTTTTTTTAACTTCTAAGTAGGACCTTCCGCTTTGAGTGAACGAAACGAGTTTAATGTGAAGATTTGAAGTGTACAACTTATTCCGTTCAAATGCTAGAGGCCTGCGACATGCAGAAGCGAACAATACTATATAAGAATAATAATAAACTGCACCGCACATCGAATTTATGTTTCATCTATTTACAGATGTGATAATACACTACTGGAAGACAGTTTGAAATATTACAAAATCAGTAAATGAATAGCCTACGATGACAGAGAGCACATAACCCTCTTAAGTAACGTGTTTGCTTTTGAACTTTACGAGGGGACGTAATATATGCATTGGATATTTGTGAAATAGACGCCGGAGTCCCTACCAGACAGTGGATGTTGGCGACATGGTTCTACAAAGAGCGCAAACAAATAATGACTTCTCGAATTTGCTGTATCTGTTTCTAGCGACATGGATCACACATACACACAAATGAAACTGCTCCCTTCACTCAGAGTTACGACTAGATTAAAATTCACCCCTCACCGCTTCGACGTCATAAAGACAAGTGAGATCTACTACTTACTCGCTATTGCTGGGTCACTTTTTTTCCAGGATGATACGTGTTTGATACCATTCACAGTAGATTAAATATGGAATGGGTGGTTTTAATTAAGTGTTGCGTTCGTCTTGTGTCGTTATTATAAGAAAGAGAAAAATAATTACACTGATGTAAAATATACACATTGGAAGAAACATAAACATACTCACAAGAGACACCCTTGACCACGAACCGCCGGAACCGCACGAAAACATGCTTAGAATAACAAGCGATCATAAACAACACAGTGGTGTGTGCCATTTACATGTAAAACGTTGCATTCTACCTCAAGTAACATTTTAATAGAGAGGAACTAAGTAACAAGATATCAAAACCATATGAAGGATATTATACGTAATTCAATGACGTCAGTGTATCATTACATTTTCAATCAACAGTGCCAAAAACTCTCTGCTTAAAGTACTTAATGTTGCCCAAAACACGCATATACAGCAGTACCACACACCTGATAATGCTTATATCAGTCCTCAAAGTGCAGATGCGGGATTTCGGTGAAGTATTTAAAACAAAGTTCTAGAGAACAATGTGCACATCTCGCTAAAGGCACGTTATCACATTTCAAATCACTTTCGCATTCACGCAATCCAATATCAAAAGCCACAATAGTTACATTTTAAAATGATGATATTGGTATATCAATGTCATAACCTGGCTTTCGCCAAGCATATTGCAACATAGGCTTAAACGTAGGTATTGATTTAAATCACACAACAATAGGCTCTTTTCATTTGTTACATGTTCACCGAGGACTGAGGATAGAAAACCTCTCATGTGTTTAATGTGTTCTTTAGTCATTTTTCCACTTTTGCTTGTCTCCACATGAATGTTTCATGGACAGGATGTTTTAAGTTTCTTTGAAATATTTGGGCCGAAAGTGCATGGAAATGACACACACCACTGTTTTATTTATGATCGCTTGTTATTCTAAACATGTTTTCGTGCGGTTCCGGCGGTTCGTGGTCAAGGGTGTCTCTTGTGAGTCGGCTGTATTGCTCAGAAGGTCAAATTCCATTAAATAAAACTCTTGTAACAATTTTCGAGACCCTGCGTTAAGGCGCCTGCCTACTGGATAGCCCTGCCGTCCTCATTGCGTTTTTTAGGCGGTTTTGCGCTATCACCAAGGCGAGTACTGTGACGGTCCCCAAACTCCGCCTCATAAACTACACATGTTGCAAACAAAAAATATACTTACGGCATACAGAACATAATTACACGTTTCACAAATAGATGGCAACACATCCGCTTCCCCAAAACAGTACAACAGGCCAAGCAAGCCGGCGCGGCAGTCTGACTGATAAATATTCTTTCAAAACAAGCACAACCTCTGGTATTGAAGAGATGCTAGGAATAACTCACAAAAGTGGAAAAAGAGCGTTAAAAAATGATGTGAACAACTTTCCGAGAGAATTTACTCTGGAATATTGTTTCAAATTACGGCCCCCCCCACCAATTGCATAATATCATATTGAAATAAAAATAAAAAAAGATTTTAATTTAACTGAAAAAAACTTAAAATTCTTGTAATAAGGTTTCATTAATCATATTAGGTGAACAAACACATCAATTTCAATAGTTGTCTTTTTTTCTCAAACATTTATACCTTTACGAAGTTTGAGTATGTTCCACTCCTTAACACGCTAAGATTCCCCTCTCCTACAGCTCCCTAGAGGTGCGATTGCCCCAGGTTGACAACCCCTGCACTAGATGACGAAATACTCCAAAGATAAACGTAGTATCTTCCGACACAAGTGAACTATGCGGCAAAACTAACGCTTTTCCATCATTTCACTTGCGGTCATGGCTAATGCCCAATCTCGGTTCAATTGACAGGACGACCATTAAAAATATTTCAACAATGCAATAGGACCACCCCATTTCAACAGATTTCCACGTTGCAAAACCAACTAAGCAACTAGGATGATAGATCAAAGGTAATTTAAATACTAAAGAGCACAAAGATAAGTTTAAATTGAGGTCTGGGTACTGAGAATATCAATCAAATGTAAATAAAACTTTGGAAACAGGTTGGAGACACTAGTTTTGTAAACTGTCAGGAGTGAGATACAAGATAAACCTTTTACTTTCAATTCTGTTGAATTACGTTATACGAGTGTTAGCAATAAATAAGAAAAGTTAAAATAAACTGTAACCGTGTATTGTTTGTGTCGGTGATATGTGGGAGAGGGTAACACCCAGTGCTGATCTACCAAAACGTACTCTTCCGATGTGCAGCAAGTCTGCTAAATTTAATGGACAGCTTCAGCAGACGAATATCCGCTGATATTGTCTGATGCTCTCATCCCGTACTTACTGCGGACAAGTTTTATATTTTCGATGATGAAACGTCCACCTCCGTCTCTCCTACCTAGCTGGTCAACTGCCGGATGGTGCGAATTAATTCTCCTCGGGGCTTGAACCAGCTAATTCCGTTGCAGAAAACTCGACTACTACGCGGATTGGGGTTTGCCATTGCCAAATCCTTAACAGAGATTACGTGAGATCCGCCATCATAATACTGGTTGAACGAGCGTGGTGGGTGAGTGGTAACGCTCTGGCCTCGCATTGGGGTTGACGCGATTTCGAATCCCTGCCCGGGCATCCAGATTTAGGTTATCAATGGTTTCTCCAAATCACTCCAGGCGAATGACGGGATGCTACCTTCAACAGGTGATGGCCGTAATACTTCCCGTTCCTTCTCCCCATTCCCATCCAATCTCTAATGATCTCGACGATGCGTAAAACCAACCAAAAAAATAAATAAATAAAGATACTGTACTCTGGATTCAGTGTTTTTCTGTCCGCGATACGCTATATACTGTTGAAGCTGCCTTCCTCGCTGTATATTGACAGCAGATGGTTTTTTAAATTCTCTGCTATACTTCTATTTGCGTCATCCATCCACTATTAATGCTAAGCTGCTCTCAAAATGATTAATACTAATATTTAATTAAATTACAATGGAGTGCATGCTCCGGTGGCAATTTCCCTACACACCCATCTTCCCTCTTTCCTGCACCCACATAAATTTGCCCTTTACAAATTTTAACTTTAAATTCTTTCAACGTTTTTGGTAAATTATTCATCATTTCTCTTGGTAACTTGTTCCAATCCCTGACACCCTTACCTAAAAAAGAGAATCTTCCCACACCCTTGTGCCTGAAATCGAGTGCCAGCTTGTGGTCATGGTCATCTTTTCGCTTCCATGCATTATTTTTTATTCATACACCAATATCTTTCCATGCCTCATCACCAACATATGCCTTGTACACTCCCATGACCCTCTTCACCCTCCTCCTGTCTTGCAATGAATCCCATTCCAGCTCTTTTATCATATCTGCTACTGATTGCATTCTGCAATAATTTCCAGAAACAAATCTAGCAACCCTTTTTTGCACCCTCTCCAACTCCTGTATTTGATACTCGAAATGTGAGTCCCATACTACACTACCATATTCGAGCAATGGTCTGACCAACGTTTTGTAACCCAATTACTTTACTTTATACGGAATGGTTAATTATCAATCACAATACTGCTTATGTTCCCTAAGTTATATGAAATTGTGTTGAATGTGGAATATGCAATTATGAATCGTTTAGTAAACCAAGCTGTAAACATTTTAAATCCCAAAAACGAATTCATAGAGTAAATGAAAGTCATATTGGTACTGTGAGTTTGGTTTTCTTCAGGATTGTCTTACTGTTATTTTGATGACTGCACTTCGGTCAACTTTGGTGTGAGACTTTTGTTTTGGCAGAATAGTTTCTCAACGTAAGATTAGAGCTGAAGACTAAACAATGTACAGTACATTATTTTAAACAGCGATTTACTACACAAACCCAATATCACTTACAATAGTTAAGTATGGCTTAACATGCGCTTAAACATTAGAGAAACGTAATTACCTAATAAAGGATGAAATTTACCTAGTCGCCAAGGAATTTCTGGAACAAAATCTCAGCTACGTGTGCGTTGTTTTGTTGAAGAAAACGTGACGTTATAAAGCAATATTAAAACAGTTTTAGAACTTAGTATAAACATTATATATATATATCTGTGTGCACTTAGGAACCGACAAGAGTACACCTGTCAAACGAACATTGAATCATAGACGATTTCCATCATCTCTAAGCGCATGTCGTCTATTAACTGATACCGGCAGTAAATGTTGGTTAGATGATAATCTGCGCTGTTATTAAATGAAAACAGGAGCTGCCCGACAACGTTAAAACTAGAAGAGTCAACAGACACCGATCTCGCATACGGCAGCACCCAACACTCCACGAATTTTTAAATTCAACTGGGGTAGTAAAAATAATAAAGTACCTGATAACTATAAACTTCAATACAACAAAAGTCTGATATTCTGTTAGTTTAGTTGACCTGGTGAAGGTGTCGGAATGCTAGAGTCGGAGTTAGAATACCGACGTCACTAGCAAATTTAGATCACTATTTTCATTAATCAACTAGACTAACTCTGTGACACTTCTCAAATTCCACCTCCATACTTCATGTTTTACATACAGACACATCTCTTTACTAAGTTCCCTCCCTCTGATTACTCGCGATTTATCCTGGAGACAATAGGTTGATTCGCAAGAAAACAGGTAAAACAATGTAAAAAAATTTAAAACTTGACACGATGCTGATGAATATAATCCCCACAACTTCTGCTTCGTCCGTTATTATCAAACTTACAACTGTTATACACGATCAGTTTTTTAATTACCGTCTCATTTAACAAGAGTGTTTTGTTTTGTAAACAAAATAACACAACAAATAAAAAACAGAGACCTCGTAAATATTATCAAGTCTACGACCATTCAGTTAATACCCTCGTATTTTTCTTAAGAAAATCTCTTTGCGATACTTTACGTACTATAAAATCTAGTAAACAGGTTAGATTTTGTAGAGGAAATATTCTCTACATCGCGACAAGAGAATTCTCATGACATTCACAGCGGGACGCTCCATTTCAGTTTGGGATATTGGTCGAACAATTAGAAGTGGTGCATGGAAGCGAAAATATGACTATGGGTACAAGATGGCACTCGATTTTATGCATAAGAGGAGTGGGAAAATTTTCTTTTGTGGATAAGGGTGTCAGATATCGGGATAAGTTACCAAGGAAAGTGATGGATAATTTACCAAAGATGTTGAAGGTGTTTAAAATTAAAATTCGTAAATCGCAAAAGTAGACGGGACAAGAATGTAACACTGAAAGCATATAAGATAATAGTAATAAAAAATACTAACATAAGCGTAATTAGATGAATAAGAAAATTCCCACCAGGATATGCACTCCATTGCAATTCAATTGAAGTCACCTGGTATTATCGAATGGATCAGTGTTATTACTTTCCTTTCTCTACATCAGAGTCAGTGTTACGCCAATAACTTCAATAGCTCAAAGCTATTACAGTCGACTGCCAAAATTGTATTTCACATACCCTGATTTCAGATTTTTTTTTCTAAACTTCTCTTTTTCCATTGTTCCATTTGTTATAAAATTAAATAATACTGAATATATTTCAGTCCCATTTCCGAACTTTCTCCACGTAATTTTTAAGCCAGTTTAAACCATTTTAAGATCGTACTCTATGTTCTTCTTTCTTTATTACGTAAAAGGAATTATGCTGAATCAGTTTTTTTTAAACTCTTTTTCTTTCAGTTAATCCGACATATTGAGAGAATTATGAATGACCACGTATTTCTTTCTCTGCAATCCCTAGAACAATCCCTCCTTATATTGGAAACCTTCAGCTTAAGCTACGTTCTCAACTAAATGGAGCACAGAAATGTTTTTCGCCACCAACTTAAATACTTGAAGGGAAATAGAGGCTGAACGATGAACTTATTGGGTTACGGAACCCAACATGCTTGTCGCATGAAGTCGAGTCCCCATAACAGCAGACATATATCCTACTCAATCAACCACCAGAGTGGAGGTTTACAAATAACGTGAGTTTTTTGTTGTTAGTTAGTTTTCGCTTCTAAAACGCATATAGCATATTAAAAGTATCTATACGTTCGCAGGGATCGAATTAGCTGACCTAACGTCCCCACTGGGAAGAATCGCCTTCCCGAAAGTAGTCCCTGAGGAAAGGGATGTTTGATTGTAACTAAGCATTCTTTCAGACCATGGTATTATAAAGTAAAAATAAAAAAAGCTATGAGGGAAGTAATAGAACTTTATTATGTAAAGTAAGAAAGCGAATACTATTTTCTTTTAAGAAAAATAAGAAGAGAATTCATTCATTCATTAATAGCGCGGAAGAAATTGTAGTTGAAACAGACTAAACATTTAATATGTTTCTCGTATTTTTACGACTAATTGAATGAATTTCGTAACATGGAAGAAGAATATTCTTATTATATTGTACTGAAAATATTTGGAAGAAGATAACAGAAATGTTATGTTATTCAAAGGTTCTTGTTCATTCATCTGTTAAATCCATCTCTGTGATGAGGGCGAGGGGTTTGGTTTGTGTTCTGTTTCCTGTTTTGTCTTTACGATGCAAATGAGAGGTGGATAGATGCATTACATCATAAACAGAGTTAAATAAGGCATGTGGCGTATCAATCAGTAGCTACGAGCAAACTTTTTTGCAGTAATAAACTCCACAGACTACTATAAACGTCGTGTTACGACAAATCACTAATGTCTCCTAGTGTGCTTTTCGAAACATTCATTATTATTTTTTTTTTTTTAAAAAAAGATGATAGAAATGTGTTAATCGTTTCTACCACACATTCCAAGAATTTTACCTCTCTACGTGCTGGTACAGAAAACATTTGTTCGTTGTTACCTTGAAACGTTCCACACATTTATTCAAAATTCATCGGAGAACAACATTTTCTTAACTAGCAACGGATTTTATGTATTGATTCTAATACATATATTTTTTATACCATATCTTAAAGGGTGATTCTTTTATGATACTGAACAGTGATTGGCACTTTTTTGTCTCACATTCATTACATTCGACACGTTAGGGATGCATTGCTGTTGCCGTTTTACGTTTTTTCTTGAAATAATTCCAAAATATTCTTTGAAGATTTTAATTGCGTTGCGAACTTATATTTTTCCCTATAAGAGTCGTCCCACTGAATAGCTACTTCTGTTAAGCTTCTCTGTCAGCTATTGTCGGTCTGGAGAGAGCAACGACATGGAAGAACACTTATCGATTCACAAATCAGTAGCAATGAGTGTACAGTTCCATACGGAGCCTGGTTGGGGAGTGGTAACACTCTTGCCTGGCATTTAGTAGGACAAGGGTTCAAATCCCCGACCGGTCATCTGTTTACGATTTCCCAGGGATTCCAGAAATCACTCCAGGCGAATGCCGAGATGATTCCTTAAAAAATCCGTGGCCGAATCCTTAATCCCTCTCCCCTCCACATGCGGGTCAAATGACATCTATGCCATCGAGTCGTAAGCTAAAGAAAAATGATAGTTTCATATCACTTCCTTTTTAGAAGTGGAGGAAGACTGTATCAACGCGTCCATAAAGTAAGTTGTCCCACGATGTCCCGGAACCAGCGCATGTTGCCAGCTTAACGACCTGTCGACGGCAGGGTCATTAGAGACGATCTATGGCAACGGAGGAGAGTGGACGTTTGCGTTATATTACGCCCGACAGCGGGACAGTACGTGATGTGCTTAAAAACCAGTAACATTACCCACCAACGATTATAGCTATATTAACACTGGAAAGCGCCAGATAGTTTCCACAGTCAATTACAAATAAACAATTTGCGCTGCCGGTTATTATATTTTAACTATAAGGACCCTAGTTAATTTCAGTATTTGTACGTAGTATTCAATATGTTAGGTATGATTAGTAATTTTTGTGTCTCGTCACCTTATACTGCGAAAAGCGAACCAAGACTGTGATATTTTTTACTCATTGAGTCAGGACACTAAATAAAGACGTTGAAGAGAATTCCCGCCCTGTTTTGCGCTATTTACATGACTTGTAATCGTGTGGGAGGTACGTTTGTTTCTAGTGTTACAGCTTTCTATGTCGATGTAGAGAATGAAGTGTTTAGAGTTTTCTACTACCGTGGGGAGAGGATATGCACTGTGCTAGCATTTTAACTGGAGTTAACATTTTAAGTCGGTGTCTGTGGCCACATTCTCTAATGATTTTTGGAAATGTTTTCGTGACTTAAATGTCTTCTGCGATTGTGAAGAATTTTCAGTAGGTCATAAATTTGGGCTAATGTTTACTGTATTACTCTACTTTCCAGCCGTGTTTTTATGATAAGGAAATTAAAGAGCCCTCCAGCGTTCGCCTAGATAGTTAGGTAAACCCTTGTAAGGGCGGTTGTCAGACGTATTGTAGTCCTTATTCAAAAAGTTCAGCATAGAGGACATCTAATAGATGAAGCAAACTCGTCGATAATAATTTCCGTATGTCTGTAAATGTAAAAGTGAGAGCGGTTAGATGTTGCCCGCAGTTCCTTCAACCGCAATGAAAACCTCTTTTCACCAAGAACTGTAAGTGCAACTTGTATCAGTTTTCTTCCCTCTATTCCCCGGAGTTTCACTCCGTGTCAGCCCTTGTAGCGTTCCGAAACCACGCCAACTTCTTCCTCCTGTTTCTCACCTCTACAATTTCTTCCCTGGTAAAAAGGGTGACCTTGACTGCCTATATGCACGTGACATGTGAGGGGACGTCCATTAATTACGTGAGCTCAAAATAGGGAGGGGGTGGGGGTCCGACAAAATCTCATTTAAACGGAGGAGGGGTCAGTAAAAATCTCATGTTAACTTTCTAATTCGGAGAATATACATTGTTATAACAGATAAGATTTTGGAGAACTGCACCACTTTTGGAACCTGTCAGAAACTGGTACTAACCTGTTGAAATTTACATCAGTCGCTTCGTCAACATGTACTCTTCACGTTTTGCGATCATATATTGCGGAAAAGTTTCCAGAAATTTAATTAAAAAAATGCCGAAATACGACATGACGAACAGCCGTTACATGCCGCCAACGTTGAAAAAATCAGTGAAACAGTTACAGTCTTTTAAAATGTTGGTTTAATCCTTTGTTGTAATGTTTTCATGTCTTTTAAGCTCTACTCCCTTGTAAAAAGTCACACAAAATTGACAAACACGCAATATTTATCCGAGTTGTAATACAGTGATGACCACCATCTTACATAGCAACGAACAACCAGAGATAATCGATTGCTTCCATTATAAACAAATACGCCTTTGCGTGTTGGATGCCGCATAGCCAAAATTTCGTAAATTTTTATCTCTAGGTCCAGGCCGTATTTCAACCTTTACCACGATTTCTATGACAAAACTAAACTATTTAGGTTGAAATGATCCCTGTACCGATAATTTTTATGTTATTTTTGCAGTGCTGATAGCATTTCTCAGTTGCTCAGCCTTTCATATTTCGGCATTTTTAATTACATTTCTGGCAACTTTTCCGGAATGTGAAGAGGACATGTTGACGAAGCGACTGATGTAAATTTCAACAGGTTAGTACCAGTTTCTTAAAGGTTCCGAAAATGGTGCAGTTTCCAGATTTTGTATTACGAAATGTAGCACATAGTAGACATAAGTATTAACGCTCAGATAATTGGTGAGACAGACGAAGCAATATACATGAACATCAAAAGTAAATTGAATTATTTAAAAATCTCACTTTAGGGAAAAGGGGGAGGGGTTGCAAATTTATGAAACGAACACCTCACCTGATTAATGGGCGCTCTTAAGTGTTTGGATATTGGCGTTTCCCACATTATTTTCGTAATTAAATAAACACATTTTCCTCCGTTTTATTGTATTAAAAAGAGAGCTCACTGAGTGTCTTTTACGTCATGGTGCTGTTTAAAGGGCGTAATCACTGCTCGCATATCAGATTTTATTTAGAACTCTCCAACTTCTTTCACGTGGACTTATTGTAGAAACCTCTCTCTCAAACCTGTTATATCCGATGTAACATATCGCGAGCGAGAAAAATTATTCCGAATAATACAATGGTACTCGTAGAAAATACAATAAACACTTCGACGGTAGTTTTTGCGGTAATTGCTTTCAACGCAAAATTGACATTTATTTTTGAACACCTTTACTATAATTTCTCAGCTTTATAACTTTACATCAACCACAGCATGTGTATTAACTGAGATCCGTCAAAATCCGACCAATAATTTTGCCTGAATCCTGTTCATCCCAACTTGCGAACAGACAAACAGAAACAAATTTAAAAAATGACACTATGTTCGTAGCTTACGAGTATTGACCCAAGCTAATTTTTTAGAATAAATTTTTTAAATGCAGTGACTTTCATCAGGTTTCAGTTTCATTATACGTTATTACATTATTATATAGCTTCTAAGACAGAAAAAAAATAACGGGTTGAAAACAGAAACCTGGCAATTCATTTGTTACTAAATAACGTTCATAACATTATAAAAGGTGTAATGTGGTCCATTTAAAAAAAAAAAAAAAAAAAAAAAAAAAAAAGTCCATACGTTTCACAAATTGTACCCCAGGAAATGTTCACTTGAGTTGTCCGTATTTAGAGCAGTCCATAAAACACTAATCTGGTAATCCGTCATGAGACACAAGACTGCTCAACATGCTCTCCGGCTTCGCTGTAATAATTGGCATCTCCAGTGTGACATAAAAAAAATTACGCCTTTTCGAGGTGAATGTTTGAGTTATGAGCAGGATTGCTAAATAAAAAATTGTTGAAAATACTAAATACTTCATCTCTACATATTCCTTACAACCAACTTCCTCAATTATCTGCTTCATTTATTCTAATCTCTGTCTTCCTCTACAGTTCTTACCTTAGACCGTTCCCTCCACAAATTAACAAATCCAGTATGTCTCAAAATATGACCTACCAACCTGTCTCTTCTTTAGAAAAGACTTTGAGTTTATGTAGAGCTGGACATTTAATTTAATTCCAATGGAGCACACGCTCCGGTGGCAATTTCCCTACACATCCAACTTCCCCCTATCCTGCACCCACCTACATCCACCGAAATGTAAATTTCTTACTAATACCGTACGTTCTTTATATTATAGTGTGAACTAAAAAAAATTCTGCAGATCATAAGAGAAGTGGCATCAATATCTCCATGTCTCCAGGTGGAGTAACGATTTCAAACAATAATTTAATAGCTTCTCAGAAACGACGTCAAACAGAGTCATTAATTGGGTGCGCAGACTTCCGCGGTCGTTGTCAATGTAATCTTGGTTGTCCGGGTTGAACCGTGTCAATTTGTTGAAACCTAACGTTTCGGCCATCATTTTGTGGCCTTCTTCAGAGTACTGTCCAAGACAACAAACTGACGCGGTTCAACCCGGACAACCAAGATTACAGAGTCATTAATTGTTCATGGGAATATATGTGTAGCCATTCGAATCTGATAGCTTACATTCGGATTAGCTCTATAAGATACATTGAACTTTAAATGGAGTACTTTTAGACAAAAAAAAGAGCGAATTTTGATGTTTTTACAATATCTTAATCAGAATAATATTTGTACATAAATACAATTACTTGATTTCATGCGTGTGTATATCTGATTGAGGTAGTTTTCTTTTGCTCAATCTTAATTTTTTAATTGTATTGGTATGTAAGTTCTTTTGATAAACTTCAGTATAACATTTCCCTCAGCATGTGCCGTCATTAATGGAATTAGAATCTACAGTAATATTAAAAATGTGATAATAACTCTTTCTGTCTGTTTGTTTACACGTCTAAACGACTAATCCGATCTTGATGAAATTTGGCAAGGAAATTCGATGTATCATTAGGAAAGACATAGAATAATTTTCTCGGCAAAAATAAAGTATTTTGTCATGAAACTATGAAAACTAACTGAACGGTGACAGAGATGTATTTCGTTTGCAAGTCTCTGAAATTTTATATTGGTTTTCTCAGGGTCTGTTTATCTCTCAATCAGTTTGTGTATGATATGTTTATAAATTGCATGTGTCATCTTCTAGTACAGTATCGATGTGGATTTGCGCAGCTCCAGACTATTACTTTGTGTTTACCTAAAAGTTTTTGGCATCAATACATTTTGTCTTCTTTTTGATATACCTGTTAACCCACAATCAAAAATCTGACGGAGGAATTGTGGAAAGTAGTATTCCGTAGTTAATCACCCCTTAGTTTTTTGCGATTATTAAACATGTTGAAAATTGGCTCCTTTCATGAGACAGGTTCATTGGTAGAATGGTATAGCGATGGTTTCAAATTCATATTTTCCAGAGACCACGCCATTTCGGAAAACTTTTATATAACTTACAGCTTGTATATACAATTCTAGCGATAAAATTCCAGGTCCACGAGTGTGAAGTCACGGGTAATAGCTAATACATATTACTTCGGGTTTCGTCCATGTAGTCAATATTTTTTTATTTGAAACGTGGTGTCTAAAAATTCATATCATATTGGTACAGATCAAATGTAAAAATTGTAGAAACAAACAGCGAAGTAGTCGGAAGAAAGGAGGTATAAGTAGACAACTTCTATCAAGCAAATTTGTTTTGAATGTAGAATACAAACATTATTACAATCAAAACAACTTGTAGATCACCTTATTCAGTTTGAAGATATGTATACACATTATAAATCTTTAACCGAGGAAAAGTGTGTACATTTAGAGTTTTTTTCATATGAGTTACCTACAGGGAAGAATTAAACCATTTTTTTTTTTTAAATTTTTTCTGCAAGTTTGGATGAACGGGAATAACGCAAGAATTACTGGTGGCTTGTTGAAGGGATTTCGATTGAGGTATAGTCCGTTGTCAGACAGGCAAAGTAGAGTATGTTTCACTTCGATGTAATGTCTTAAAGCCGAGGCATTTAAGATGAAAGTTTCAGTTTTTTATTGAACGCGATTCAGTTAAAAACTACTGGTCTTATTTTGGCGAGGTTTCGATTAATGTACAGCCCGTGATTCCGTACGTAAATTGGGTACGTTTCATTTTGATGTGACATAAAAAAAAATCTGACATAATTCTTCCTTGAACGCCTTTTGTGTAGGAATACTGAAATTACTACTATAGTACACGTCATGAAATTAGTCCTCCCAAGGTCACGCAATCTTCACTGCCTCCCCTGCCCGCACCATCACCTGGCCCTAGTTTATTTGGTTACTTCAAGGCCTATTTGGGTACTGTTAATGGTGGGTGATGTTCAGGAACAGAATCATATAAATAGTTAATTAGTGCAATAAGAGACAGAAGTAATATTTGCGAACCTGCAGGCTGTCTGGACACTCGAAACCAAATTAAAGTCATCGTAGCAGAGATTTCCAAGGCTTAATCTTTAAGGTATTTTACCAAAAACTAATACGTAAATATATATATATATATATATATATATATATATATATAATAAAAAGAAAAGACATGGAGGTACTTTCGAGCAATCGTTTGAAAGTATAATTGGTCCCTCTCATATTTGTTAGATTAATTTTCGTTTTACCATTGGTTCTCACGTTTTCTCGCGAAATTTTGCGTATCTGGTCCATTGTGTACAATGACAATAATAATTTTTACAGGAGCTGAGTACAGCGTTTCCATTGATGACGTGAAATATTTTTCTTTGTAGTACAGGAATCGAGCGACCAGCCTGCGTTGAGAGCAATCATTCTCGATAATAAACTGAGAAACAATCAACAGAGGTTGTCGGAAGATGCCTTACGCGCTGCCAGAATTAACTTCAATATTCTCTTAAAAACTTTCCCGTTGTAAGTATTTACGTGAACAAATAGAATGGAAATTAGTTAACTACCACATTTTCCATTACACAGCCGAAACAGCCAAGCAATTCGTGAAACTTTTTTTTTATTATTAACATGCTTCCTTATTTAACGAATAGAATATAATCGGCACTAGTCTGTTAAATTTCAGAAAGTCGCGTAATTTTATGGGTTATTTCTTATGTTTTGTTTTGACTTTTATGTTGGTTGAAGTGAAAAAAATAATTTGATTTCTAACTTTTATGGAAACCAGTTTTTTTTTAATATACAGGGTGTTACAAAAAGGTACGGCCAAACTTTCAGGAAACATTCCTCACACACAAACAAAGAAAATATGTTATGTGGACATGTGTCCGGAAACGCTTACTTTCCATGTTAGAGCTCATATTGTGGACGGCTGTGATACAATACGCCATTCTCCAGGGCTGCATCAGCGCATCAGGGATTCTATGCGACGGAGGGTGGATGCATGTATCCTCCCTAACGGAGGACATTTTCAACATTTCCTGTAACAAAGTGTTTGAAGTCGCGCTGGTACGTTCTGTTGCTGTGTGTTTCCATTCCATGTTTAATGTGATTTGAAGAGAAGTAATAAAATGAGCTCTAACATGGAAAGTGAGCGTTTCCGGACACATGTCCACATAACATATTTTCTTTGTTTGTGTGTGAGGAATGTTTCCTGAAAGTTTGGCCGTACCTTTTTGTAACACCCTGTATATATATATTGGAATTAAAAAGAACATCACCTTCTTCCGGAAGTTAAGCATTATTTTTGAGAAATTTTTCACACGCATTACTGTTGAATTTTTTGCTGATTTGCGAGACTGTTTGGAGACTCCGTGATCTTCATGTGACTAATGACGTGTCGGCGACTGTAGTAGTCGAAACAAGGGCTTGAAGGTGTTGGTATAAGAGGGGGAGGGACGTGGGAGGGAGGGTCTCTGTATATTAACAATCTAAGCAAACGAAGTTGCGGAAGCAGCTAACAGAACAATAAAATAGCTTCATTCCTATCTTGCACAAACTCCTTCATCTCTACATAGACCTTATAACCCACGACTTCAGTTATCTGCTTCATATATTCTAATCTCTGTCTTCCTCTACAGTTCTTACCTTCGATCAATCCCGCATATCTCAAAATATGACCCAACATCCTGACCCTTCTTTCTGTTAGACTCTTCCACAAACTTCTTTCCTCACCCACTATTTCCAGAAGTAGTTCATTTTGACTTTACCTGTCCACTTAATTTTCAGCATCCTTTTACAGCGCCACATTTCAAATGCTTCAATTTTCCTTCGTCCTAGTATACCATAAACTGTTGTGCTCCAAACATAAAGTTCTTAAAAGTTCTTTCTGAATCCAACATCAATATTTGAAAGTAAAGGTTTCTATTTTTCATGTAGGCTCTGTTTACTAGTGATATTCTGTTTTTAACATGATTCCTGCTTCCTAAGTAGCAGAATTCACTTACTTCTCCTATCGCATCAGATCCTGCTTTTATATTCAAGCTACTATTGTTGCTATCATTTCTACTAAATTTCACCACTTTTGGTTTATATTTAGTCCAAAATCTGTCTGCCGTATTGTGTTCATGCCATTCAGTAACTTCTCAAGATCCTCAGTCCGTTCTGCTATCAGGACAATGTCATCAGCAAATCGTAACATATTATTCTTTTTTCCTTGAATACTTATGCCACATTCAAATTTTTCTTTCACTTCCATTATCGTTTCCTCTACATACAAGTTGAATATTAATGGAGATATGGGACCTTGTCTCACGCCCTTTTTAACTGAAGCATGTCTCTTATGATTCTCTACTTTTGTTATTGCCACTTGATTCTTGTATGCATTATAAAGTATTGTTTTACCTCGATATTTTACATTTATTTAAAATTTTGAAAGTTCATAAATCATCCTACAGTATAAATTCAATAACGTTGAGGCACAAATCTTAACCCGACTTTCACCTCTGATAAGTGAAATATGCTAGAACGCCTCCGTTGATCGAATGTTAAACTTTAGGTCTCCTTTACCCGTTTTGATTACCGTGTTAGCTTAGGTAAGGAGGAAAGGAACTGGTCACCCTACAGGAATAAGTATTACTTCAGGTTAAATAGCGAGCTTAGCTTACCTTAGCAAGACAAATATCTTGTTCTAATTTTCACACCATCTGAAGTACAGAAACCAAATTCATTGTTTGTATGAGGTATAGTACAATAATAAACGTAATACTATTTAAGAACAAGATTTCTGTTGTTGTTGTTAAAAGTGGTAATAATTGAATAGATAAGGTGGTGCGATATGGTTGAAGAATGGAGTTCTCTTGCACTTTGAATTATCGCAGTATTTAATTCGTATTGGTTTGGGAACCTCAGTAAATTCAGCTACTTCGGCAGAAATGTTATCTCGCGTTTTTTATGTTAGTAATAAAGCGAGTCCACAGTAAAAACAGGTTTTTAGAGGGTCGTATTGTGAAGCACATTAAGCTGCGACACCTGCAGATTTATACATCGATTAAAATGCAATTAAGTCTTTTGTAGTTAAGCAGCAGTATCGGTCACACGCTTTAGTGGCCAACATTGTGAAATGCAGAGCTTAGGAGAACTGTGGGAACAACATATAACTGAAAACACTTCACGTGGCTACATCTTCGTTACTGCCTACAGTATTTATGGATAACTAGATTGAGAGTAACAACTACCGTGCTAGAAATATCACAACACAATAGGTCATCATTTTCAGCAGAGTCTAAGTTGCAGGGCCCCTGTTAACGCCTGATTCGTAAGATGTCATTATTCTCTTTGTTCATGAGTGTGTTCCGTAAAACTTAATTCTCGAACATTATTATCAACACAACTGGGCCAAAGTTTTCCACTGTCCTAGTTTTTTGTGTAACACTTGTCTAAAATGTTTAGTTGAATGTGAATCTCTCTAATAATAGATGTAAATTGGAAATAGAATTATACAGAAACAAAAAAAGAGAAAAAAAAAACAATTGGCAGTCATTGCGGACTGCTGACAGAAGTGAAAACTTAAAACTATGAATATCATACGAGCAACACGTCATACTTATAGCTACAGATAAACTAAGTAATAATAATTCCGTGTGGTCGTAATGACCTGGTGACAGGGTTTCTATTGGAAGCGCATTCCGTCCCTGTCTTAAGCCGCGTTCCCACGATCTCTCGTGACGGGGACGGGACGGGACGGGACCTCATTAGCCGAAGTGTAGGGACGAGCGCGCGCCGCAGGATAGCCCTAGCTTACCTCACCGCCACCTCCCCGCCACGTTGCCTAGTGTCGTTTGGCACAGAGCACTTTACAGCAACAGAAGGGGTGCGCACCGCTGCTGCAAACCGATGGCAACAGCGCACCTCTACACACGCCTGTGATGTTTACCTACACAGAGTGGGTAGCTGCGTCTCGTCTCCGCTAGCAGAGGCGGCCCTGTTCCCATGGCGTGTGGTTGAGTATTCGTCCCGTCCCGCCATCGTTTACAAGAGGTCGTGGGAACGCGGCTTTAAACTAACGCGGTAGTGCTACCAGGCGCAGGGGACCTACAGTTTAACGTCGAATCCGAACCAAGGAAGCGTTCTGGCATAGACAGGAAGCTATGCCAGAGGTGAAGGTTGGGTCTATGAAGATATATGAAAATCCCCGCCCGGACATAGATACGAACCAAGGACCTATCGTTCGGCAGTCAGACACCTTGACTACTGAGCCACCAGACCACAACAGATATACTGTTAACATCAGCATGTCGGTGACGCGAACTCAGAAGATTTTACCCATCCAAAAATCAACCTTAAAATCGCGCTTATAAAAGTTTTCACTTCAAAAACAAAAAATTTAACTTAGTCCACAGCCCGAAGGTTTGTCGAATCTTCTCGAAGAAGGTGTACCAAGCTATTGTGTCAGATGCAAGAAGGTCAATTTCTTTCTTCAGGGGCCTAAAGTTTAACGTGGAATCAGAACCATGGAACGTCCCAGCGTAGCTCATATAATCAAATACAACTCCTAAAAATTCTTGATCACCATAGGGTTTGAACCCGCGACCGGAGAGATAAACTTCCGGACGTAAGCGCCTTAACCGCTGAGCTACCAGACCGCCTTGTTTTCAAGTTTGCGTGGGCTAAGTGCTATCAAAATCGGATAAAAACTGTGGGTTTGTGCGAAGAAATAAAGGGGGGAGGGGGGGAAAGGAGGAGAGGGTTCAGGTTTTTGTAAATCAAACGTAAGCAATGTTCTTCTATTTGTTTTAAAGTATATGTATGCAAATTTCTATCAAAATCGGATAGAAACTGTGTGTTGGAAAAAGCGTCCAACGCGCATATCATAGCGCTACACGACATAGCTCTCGGTGACGGGAAGTCACAAACTCATATATTTACCACCGCCCGAACATCCCCCAACGCGCCTATAGAAGTATTCACTCAAAAAAAAAAAAAAAATATATATATATATATATATATTAACTGTCACTTTCGATTTTAGACTGACCTGCGATAACACTCACATACAGTGACCTGTGATTGCTTTCGCATCTGTAGTTTCATACCTCGGGCTTTAAGCTGCGCTGTATTGATTAATTATGGTGAATACTATATCCTACCCCCGAGCAGATTAAGCATGCAGTATGGTGCTCGTCTTTCTTACATTCTGCTTGAGCCATTGTTCGGAACTGACAGCAGACCGGAAGCGGATGTGCTGCGCGCCGTCCTGTTTTCCACAGACCACAGTACAAGTTTACACAACAGCCTTCCGCCAAACACCCCGGCAAGGGTTAGAGAACTACTCCCAACGCCTGTACCGTAACTTTCTTCCGTCTCTAAGCTACACAGTTTGGCGAAACACATTTGACATCAGTTTTAATTAATACATTTGTCTCAGTAACCTGATTCGGTTGCGTGATTTCTACGTCCATCTGTTATTTAAACGAAATATAATTTTTTTGCATAATTATTAGTAGCGGAATACGATTCAGCCGGGTTTGCCTATCAAAATATAACTGCAATTAAAATGTAAAAAAAAAGATCGAAAACTTCGTTCACTTGTTTTTAAATAAGGTATAATTCATTTCAAAGAGAACTTAAGCGAACTTAAAAAGTTTGGGTTGTCTATGTAAAAGTGGTTGAAAGTTGGGATTGCTAGCTGTCAAAGATATGAAAGAGCGAGAGAGAGTTAGCGGACCTCAGCGTCTGTCAGACGGTGTAGTTCGCAATCCCTACATGCGGCCACTTTTACATAGGAAATCTGAAGAAATAAGTGAACGAATATTTTTTTTTTTTTTTAAAGATTTAATTAAAAATACTTGTGGCCATATTTTGATAGGCTACCGGGCAGAATAGTATTCTGCTAGTAATAATTGTACATATAAATTGCATTTCGATCAAATAACAGATGGACGTGGAAATGATTTGGCAACCGGCCCGAAAACTTATTGGGAAAATGCTGGTGCCACAGTCAATTCCAGTTATAAGCCACGATTTTTACCGGCTTCTGCTCAAACCTTTACCTCTGATGGTACTAGATAATCAAGTACATTAAACTGTAAGTCCTGCAGGAAAGACAACGGCTATCCTACCACTGCATTTAAGTTTTTAGGTACGCATCCTTGTTGAAGATCCTACTAATATTCGTGTTTATACATACTGAATATCTTTATTTCTACTGTCGCACTTTAAGAATAACGCTCTGCTAATATGTACCACTTCAACATCTTGTAGAACTATGAACTATCTTACCGAGCGTGGTGGTGTAACGGTTAGCGTTCTGGCCTCGCATTCGTGAGGACGGCGGTTCGAATCCCCGTCCGGGCATCCAGATTTGGGTTTTCCATGGTTTCCCAAATCATTCCAGACACATGCCGGGATGCTTCCTTCAAAAGGCCACGGCCGAATTCCTTCCCATTCCTTGCCCCCATCCTTTCGCGTCACTAAGGACCTCGCTGTTAAGAGACGTTAAAAAGTTAAAAAAAAGAACTATCTTACCTCAATCCTTTTCATAGTTCTATTTTACCAGCTTCCATATTTAAAGTGGCTTAAAACTGTTTTTTCCTTCTGCACCCACATTTCTATTCTGCAATCTACAGAAAACTGTGGGTGCCAGAAGATCTTTTACCCCAAACTATTGTCTAGTCTGCGCATTCCAATCCGTAACGGCACGAGGAGAGAAATAATTCATAGAGACATCATTATGGCAACTTATTTCTCTGATCTTATACTGCCCACTACGCTGTTGGGAGAAGTACTTCAATGCGTTCGTAATTGATAATTGCTGTTGTAATCAGTAATTGCATGCGAAAACTACGTTATGTGTACCAGACACCGGGGAGTTCCGGACTAATATTCCCTTAAGCGATTAAGAATCGCACGGTTCTTCTTTCCTCATTCCCAATGATGTTACCTCGTGCTGAGAAACAAGTAACTGGATCATTACAACAATAACCTCTATATGGCATACCTCTCTCTCCCCTGTACCTTAGAGACGGACGCGAAATTACGAAATTTCTGCTTGTATTTATTTATTTATTTTTACATAAGGGAATTCCCAAAAAGAGCTGCCCCCAGCGCATGACGGCATTCGTTTTATCCGCTGCTCTCATCTGCAGATACCTTAAGAGTTAGTTGAACTGTTGGCGGTCACGTGATCTATGCGATTAGGACTAGCTCGTCACCCATTAATTGGATCTATCTGAAGAGATATGGAAATGGATCCTTTGAAAGAAGACTCCAGGACAGAGCGAAAAGCTATGCAAGTTGTTACTGCCGCCTAGTGTCACAATGTTTTACGATCGCGTTTCTAATGTACGCTAATGGAAGAACTCATGTATCTCCAAATGTTTACGACTAACATAAGGTAGGTTCTGTGCGTTACGCACTAATTTCTGTGAAATGTGCAATAATCTGTTACACTATTTCCAGATGTTTGGTGACAATTTTTGCTACCTTAATACGTAAAAAATATCGGTAAATGACGTACTATTGTTTGTTCGATTTTTTTGCGATAGTTATTTTTTTTTTTCCCCAGGTCCACCAATGTCGCTAGTAAATTTTAATTCGCAAGGATAACGCAGAATCAAAAATCTCATACCTCTTTTCTGTAGGCCTACATGAATGCATTCTTGTGTCGTTTCAGTTATTCTGTGTTAATAATTCCACACTTGAGAAATTCTGGGCACAAAGTATATTTTTTCTTCTCAGGCTATTATATATATATATATATATATATATCAGTAAAGAGAATTATTAGTTTTTTTTTCTGACAGGTGTTTTGTTTAGCCTACCCATATTTTTGACTTATAGACCTATGCTTTAAATTCTAAGAAGAAAAACACCCATACTGTTTTTACATGGCCAACTTTTTTTTTTTTTTTTAAAAAAAAGGATTGTTGCCTTTGAAAAGAATACCTGTGGAAAATAAGAAACCTAAAAGACGGAAGTGCGCCTTTTCAGATTTATATATTACGAACAACGCCCTTACAGTCACAATATTCACTTTTATACTTTCTGACTCTTTCAATAGGACAGTAGCTCTGCACGAAGTAGATTTCGTTTTGTCATGCAGGAAGATAGCTAAAAATCTTTAGTGGGGTTTCAGATTAAACATTTTTTTTTCATTTTAAAGACACGAATTTATTGTTCCGAAACATCAGCGAAATTTCAGATTTCGGAATTTCTCCAAACCCGTTTCAATTATTGTTTCTGTCTCTGATGTAATTGGATCCGGGTGATTCTGTGACATCCTATTAGGTTTTCACAGAATGAAACTACAAATCAAGTTGAAAAATATCGTTCACACTACAAATAAAGTTGATTTTCACAGAATTATTGAACTAATTAGATAACGTTTACGTTCTGTAATTTACCTCTCATAACAGAAAAATATAAGCGTAGCCGATAGTTTGCACTAACTTGTGTCCAGTAGTAATGCCTGGTCTTGAGGGGGAAGGGGAGGAAGGGGGCAAATAGTTTATTTTTTAGCTTCAACGGGCAGCAATCTCAAATTTTTGGCCACAATACAAACAAAATCTAATTACTGTGACCAGAGAAAACTTTTGTTGAGTGCGTACTAACTTCGGCACTAATGATATGATTGGGTACAAACTTCGTATTTATCAGTTTCTAATCATGTTTTTAATCACATGAAGTTTTATGGGTTTTAGCATACTAAAAAGTGTTTTCCAGTATTTTTTACTACTGCGTACGAAATTGAGATATGTCGACTTTATTTCATACTCATCATATGTAAATAATAACGCTGATTATTGAGTGTACAGTTCATCAGCTTATGGGGAACAAAAAGAAAATATACCAACCAGAATTGTTCTTTCGTACACAGATATAATGTTTTATAAGCTTTGGAATCGAAGCAAAAAATGAATTTGATGAAGGTATTTAGTATAGATCGAAAGTATGTCTTGGTGTCGTTATACGGTAAAGTGATACGAGAATTACTTTAATGGATCTCGACCTTGATTTACCATCCTCATTCCGAGGAGCTGTTAAGCGTACGATGTGTGAAGTAGATAAGCGTGTTTCTGCGCGTCTGTGCACTCTAGGAGGAGCTGCTGCAGCGGATCTGGCAGACAAAGCTGACGGCTGTAAAACTCCACTGATACTGCGAGATGAGAGTCAATCATAAAACAGGATCATCATTTTAAGTGCAGATACCAGCCAAAGTAATCAAACCACCGTTTGACGCAAATTAAATATCGGAATAAATTCCTGACTTGCTGACGTCGGTACCATGATTTAGTGTCGCAATATTTCCAAAATTTCATAAGCCGATTTCTTATTTTAGCCCATACTTAAAAACGAATAATGCACGGAAACAATACTTTCGTGATAGTTACTGCGCACCTAAACGCGAGAAATAGCTTAAATTTTCAGTTTGTTCGCAACCGGCAGTGTTTTCGTAACAAACGAATTCGTCACTCTTTTATGCAATTTAGATTTTTTCCCGTATTCGTTTCTCCATCTCAGTCCACGCAGTTCTCTCAGCCTTGAGTTTTCCTGGTGACTTAACACGATGTAACTTTCTCCATGCCATGAGACACAGCTGCGTTTTGTGTTTTTATACGCAACCTGAAAACGTGATGTCGCTCACAGAAAAAAAAAACCATTTCCATTGCTTTAAAGGAATAACTTTTTTCCCCTTTGATTCCAGAAGACATTTTGAACTGTTTTCTCTTATGATACTATTGTAAATTACAATCGGAGATAATTAACTGAGGGAAATAAATATTCACAGGCTGTTGTGAGTTCTGTTCTTCATTTTAACTGTGAAAAATGTTATGAAAAGAAAGCTACGTGGCCTGGCTCGGAACACCCCCTCCTCCACCCACGCAGCCCAGCATAGCCTTCCAGTCCCCTCCCCCTCCCCCCCCCCCCTGGACCGAGCCACGTAGTTTGTGCACAGTCCCTTGTTAACGGCCAGGCCTGGTATTCTGGAGGTTCGAACTCCGATCTCGTCATCCCAATTTCAGTTTTCCATACTTTGCCGACCTCATTCCAGGCCACCACTCTCGTCTCCGACGGCGTCATGCGCTATAAAGCCCTAGGAAAAAAAAAACAATTTATTTCAAAGCATCATAAAGAACAACTAATGAACATCTCCTTTATCTGGGTAAAGGCACATGTTGGGCTTCCTGGCAACGAGAGAGTGGATTCTCTAGCAAAGTTAGCTGCCCAAACAGGTAAACCAGTGGAACTATTAATAGGAAGTGACATAATTCCAATAGAAAACAATTGAGGCCTCGAACGATATGTGACAATCCACTGACCAACACAAGGGAGGACACTATAGGCTGTTCCATCCGCAAATATTTACCAACAACACAGAGGTATTTTAAAAAATATGTCACAAAAAAGCTGTATCCATAATATCGACGTTAAAATTCAATCACGGTAGATACAAAAGCCACTTTCACAAAACACTTTTAGCAAACTCCCCGCTATGTCAGTGCGACGGGGGTCGGAGGCTGATACGAAGCACCTCTTTTTCGGATCTACGAAATTCATAGATGAATCAGACACGTTCCGGAAAGATTTAAAACCATACGATATAAACTACTCAGTCAATTTAAGTCATCTCCTTGAGCTAGGAAACATCTCAATATATCAGAAGATGGTGCGCTTCGTTACAAGGAACAACACAGAAATATAATTGGGTGGAACTCATGCTAGTTCTCGATATTGTAAACAGTTATCATTTACACTACATTACGTTTTTACTATTTTACTGTTAAAATTTTAATTGAAATGATCTATTCGAAGTACTGGTTTATAATATTTTTACTGTTAAATCTCTGACTTAATAATTTTGTAAAAATTTTTGTACTTTTAATGTTCCAATAACTATGAACTAAACTTGTAATTTACGTAGGTCCTCTACCCGTATTAGATAAGCTTTCATGTCAGTGTGCGTATGTATTTATAGATATTAGGAAGTAACACTGACTGTATGGCCAACAGGTCATGTGTCAGCAAAATAATAATAAAAAAACACGAAAACGAAAGCACTTTTATTTAATCTATTAGCCCACACGGTTTAAAATTAAACTGATGGTTTAATTAGACTCATAGCAATCGAAAGTGAATTGTATTAACATCTGAGTAGAAAATGGATTATATTGCAAATTGTAACGTATCTTACAGCTGGTAGCCAATATTCATGAAACTAATGACGTATTATACAAGTTATTAAAAGTAACAAACTGGACAACGGTGCGATTGTATTGTAAATAGGATCTTTAATGTTAAAGTAGAGTTAGGTGAAAGTCTTTCAGGAGGAAAGATGATTACGTAACTTATCTAACTTACATGAAACTTGTTTCCCTGTTTGTAATATCTAATGGCTTTTCACTGTGATTATTATTCATATTGTGTGCTTATATGTTAACCATAAGATTTTACACATCCCAGAGATTCTTCCTCGGTGGGGATCTGTGGTACAAGATTAATAAATGAATAAAATAAACATAATAAAATAATCACGTGGCTTATGAAGTTTGCAGCAAATTCTCACAGAATTAGGTGGCGACGCAATTGCACAGAACGAAAGGAACTCACAAAACCGTGAATATCAATAGAAAATTTAGCAGTGTGTGTTCGAAATTTACAGGGCCACCTTCGGAAATGAAGTTCGGCCATGGTCTTTTTAAGTAAACATCCCTGCATTCGCCTGAAGTGTTTTAGGGAAACCGCGGAAAAACCGAAATGTCAATAGCCAGACAGAGATTCGAAACCGCGTCCCACGAATGTGAGGTCACAGCGTTACCGCTCACCCACCACGCTCGGTGAATGTTTCGTGACAAGATGACTGGTCTTAGCAGTAGCGGGACGATTTAATTACGAGGTTGAGATGGAAGTTGGGAAATGAAACTTAATATTACATTAATTACAAGAATTGCTGAAAAGAGCCGCCTTCAACCATGACAGGTGTTTCACAATTTCGATGATGTGGCCAGAGTCATATCTCAACCTGATGGAGTAGCGGGTGATTGTGACCAGTTCCGCAATCGATTCAATAACGACGTAACGACGTCGTACAAGAAGCTTCTAAGATGACGCGATAGCATAAGACTCCAGTGTTGGGGTGGGTAGACTATATATTGTGGCCAATCACGCGCAATCCTTCGCCCTTTAGACGTTTCGTAGCCCCGGAAAAAAAAGTCTTCAAATGACGCGAAAGTCGATTTTAGGTGGGTATTTTGTTGAAAAAAGGGGGTGTAACCGGCTTTAGAAGGGTGAGACCTAAAAAAAGTCTCAAAAACTTGCGAGGGTGGGTGGATTCGCGGACCAGATTTCACCAGAGGGGGGGGGGGGACCAGATCTCACAAAGTCTCACCAGAGGGAAGGGGGGGGAGTCAGTAAATTCGGAAAAAACACCTCACGTAATTTAGGGATTCCCCCTTTACACGCGAGAGCTGACTTTTATACGCTCTGTAGACACCGTTTCTACTCTTACAATTAAACATTTTTAAAAATTATTTCCGTGTAGTCCCTAACAACTTCCAATTTGTCTCGTACATTTTGTGGATATGGTAATGTTACGGCGCGAGTGGACACTGTTGGGATGTGATGACGTCGTGAGCTGCCTGTGGAGGCAGGGGTCTTAGCAGGTAGTCAGCAGAGTTTCCTTCCGGGAAGGATCACAGCGAGACACCGCTGACCTGCTGACAAGACGCCAATGAAAAGCCCTAAATCGCTTTCTCGTGTCGCGCCTTGCGCAACGCATACCGCCGCACTCAATTGATTACGTCGCCGCGCAAGAATGCCCGCCGTCTAGTGACTCTGAAGGGGCCACAAAACCACGTTTTTATTACCCTTATGTTTAAATATTTACAATTTTCTGGATTTAAACATATCACGTTAGGAACAACCAATCAACTTTGCTCTTAAACATGCTTTTCGTTCTCGAATGTTTGCGCTTTAAAAGAAAAATTAAATTTCCACCAAATATTCCTGATACAAACATAAAAATCGAGTAGTTTTATAACTGGTCTGCAGTTATTCGTGACTATTAGTTTGGAATACATTGCTGTATTATGAATGTGACAAGCGAGACTGCAAGTGTTTTACCTAAGTAACGTACAAAATTCTTTCTTTTTCCACGGTTTCTCGAAATCGCTGCAGACATCACCCAGATCTTTCACATTTGTTGACCTAAATCTTTTCCCGGCAGTAATGACGTAGACGGTGTTGAGTCGGAAAACCATAATGAATAAAGACATGAAAATGTCTACTGTATTTTACTTCAGTTTATATCACTCGGTTATCAAGCTCGTGGAAAATATGCTAAGTTGTTTAAGTACAAAAAAACATCTAAAATGTTTCCGACTGACTAGGAATTTAAACAGGAATATAATTGTCACAGTCTCATAGCGAAAAGCTGCTAAGTATCTATCTTCTGACCAGTCGCGTTATTACTTCATAGATTATACCATTGAAAACAAAGAAGAGGATCAATAACAGTCATTAAGGATACTAGTCAACCGTAACTTTTCTTAGTGTCATCATTATTCCCTACTGCAAAACTTTGCATATGTCTGTCGCAATTCTGCCGAAATGGTTTTAAGTTTTATGCAGTCGGACCAAACTCAAAACTCCGAAATTAAGTATTGCAGGTATTTAATGCGTATATATATATAGTTATCACTTCATCCACCTCTTCCCAGTAGTCCTTAATCAATTTCCATACGTCCGAGAGAATATTTTTCAACTAATTTCTGTGCATTATAGTGGCAAAGCCAACAATCAGCTTATTTATTTATATTTATGCTGAAGTACTTGGTATATTTGCTTATTAACGATTTTTCCACCGTGCACGTACGTTGTAAGACGAAACAGTGATTAATTAAAACTGTAACAATGAACGCTATGTTCAAACCAGCAATCCTTGAAGGGAGAATTACACAATTGTTCAAGCATATGTTAGGGAAATTACTGAAAAATTTTCAGAATTAATGAAAATTTAATGGACAGAAAATTGGTATGAATTGATACAGAGAACTCGCAATTGCTCTGACTGTTATTGAAACTACGGGTTTTATCTGCTAATCATATTGATAAGTTGTAATATAAAAACTGTTATTCGGATAGTTTCAATATTTCTTCAAATGTTTGTGACTGTTCTTTTCTAGTTTTGCTCCAAATTTTTGCAGGAATAATAAACGCAGAAAATATCACCACAGTGTTATTATTGTTTTTAGAAACTATTCACCCCACCAGAAAAGCGAACCAACCACCATATTCAAATTTTTGGTACCAAAACGAAGATTTTCAAGACATAATCGTATTCACATAAAACTAGCCTAGAGCGCCGAAGCATGTAGTTTTACCGAAAAACGAGCTTCGAACTGAGTATCATAAATTATTTTGAGTTGGGTTGATAAGTTTATCATCCAATAAATGAAAATGTTTTTACAGAATAATTTTGTTCCTAGCATAATGAAGTGAACGAAATGATGCATTCAGGAGACCTGACTTCAGCAACAGAGGTACATATCTCACGGATTAAAATAATTTTTCTTTGCGACTTCTTTTTTTTGTCATAAATTGCGTTACATGACCATAATTACGATTAAAATTGAAATTTTCATGTAAAATGTTTGGTTCTAGTCCATATTAAAGTTAAAATAAATGAACTATATTCTTTTTTCATGAGTTCAAAGTTTATTTTTTTTTTTTTGTTAACGGCTTTACGCCTCATCAACATGGAGGTCATTAGAGACGGGAAAGGGCTGGAGACAAGGAACGGGAAGGAATTCGGCCATAGCCTTTTCAAGGAAACATCCCGGCAATCGCGTAGAGTGATTTTATGAAACTATGGAAAACCCAAATCTGGACGCCCGGACAGGGATTCGAACCGGCGTCCTCCCGAATGCGAGGCCAGAGCGTTACCACTCACCCACCACGCTTGGTATGTGTTCAGAAAACTAAAAAAAATGATGTAAGCTTGTGATATATTTATTATTTGGCAACATATCTCGAATTAGTGGTTTCTTGAACATCGCTTTACCTTCTTGTTCGTAATCTTTTTTTTTTTTTTCTTGCCGTGATCTCACTGACACGTGCTGCATTCACATCTGCAGTACTATGGTTTCTTTTTTAATTTTTAGACACTTATTTCCTCTTTGCCAATCATTAAAACAGTTATAAGAAAAATTCCAGAATTCAATCACATAAAGTACGTAATTTAGCAGAATTTGACTTAGCAGCGGATGAACTGTACGTAAACGTTTTTTTAAACATCGCGTTTACTTTTGTGCGCATTAGTGCTCAATCTAGATAATCTCTTTTTATCTAGAGCGTCCAACATTAGCTGCAAGCTGTTGTCACTCACTGATAACTCCTGTTCCTCTTCATATTCATTTTCTCTCTTCCTGTATAACTCCGTATTATTTCACCTGCATCTCAGCTTTTGAAATCTTTGGAATTTGAAATTCCTGGTTTTGTTTTTATCCGTTGTTCTGTTTATGCGGTGTAATCTAATCATTTCACATATTTTCTTTCAAACTTTTAATGTTCCGATGATTTTGTTTCTTTTTTTGTTCTTATTAATACTCTTTTAAACAAAATTAACCTCACAAAAACAATTCTTGTAAAAGTAGGCCAAGTCTAGCGGTTCTGATTATGAGGTACAAAATTACCTGTTTCTACGACCACGGGATAAACGGTAGAATTTTAATATCGGGGTATCGTATTTTTTTTTAAAAAAATTTCCTATCTACCAAAGTAAGGAGAGGAAGTAAATAAAATTTAACCATCGTCTAAAATGAAAATCTGAGGAGTGTAATTTTATTAGGGTGAAAAGCGATTTATTCTGTGGGTAAAACTTTATTTGTGTACCAAATTGCTGCTTTCTACGTCTAGGGGAAGTACCTTAGAGTTTTGATGATCATGAGTCAGTCAGTCTGTGAGTGACAAAATCAGTGATATTTGCACATGAATAAAATCCAAACTAAGATTAGGAACGAAACAAAATTTAGTGTGGCTTCTAAGCTTGCTAATATCTGTGCATAGCTGGCATTTGAGGCATGTAGCTTTACTAAGACCGAAAATATTGAGGTAAAATACGGCCCGAATCTCTACGAGAAAAGGGTAGGCAGTGCCGCCGTTGACTCAACTTGGCAACGTAGCAGCATAAAAAAAAAAAAAAATCAGCCATTTTAAAACTATCTGTTGGGTCTTAGAAACAGCTTCGACTGAAGCAGTTCCAAATTTTTAACGGCTCGAGTGTCAGAGCGTTTAACATCTTCTGAATAGAGAAAACTTGTTTCTGGTTGGTCTGATGCGTAGAGGAGGCACGGTTCAAATTAACTTTGTTATCTCAGCAGTGAGATCCTAGCAATGCTTCGCTGGCAGACAGTCGGGCTGTGGATAATTGCAGTCGCTATTCTTCTTAACCAGTAAAACAAAAAGCGGTGCTTCACTTTTTGTCCAGTTAGCAGCCTGTGTTGCCTCGCACAATTATTCCGGTTGTCCTTGAAGTTCGGCACGGAGGATGGTATCTAGACATCAACGTCACGACATTCTCTAGGAAACTGACTACTTGCATTAGCCACTTATCACTCCTCGTCGATTATAGTGCATATGGCTGCTTTTTAAAGATCAAATGGATTAACATTCGATCTGCCAACGGACTGCAGAAATAAATGGACGATTAAGGATGTTGAATTTACACCGACCTCTACATTAATATTACAAATGCTAAAGTAACTCTGTTCCTCTGTCTCTTTTGTTCTCACGACTACACGAATAAAATGATCTTGATGAAATTTGACAAGGAAATATTAAGCTTCATTATAAGGTCATAGGATATTTTTTCGGGGACAGTAACATATTTTATCTTGAAATTTTGAAAAGTGAGCTTACGGTGACTTAAAGACGGATAGGATGTGTAAGTTTCTTTAATGTTATATCGGCCGCTCGGGCTTTGTTTCCCTCGCAGTCAGTTTGTGTATGATCCGTTCATGCTCAGACACAATTTATTACATATTACAGACGTGAGTTTGCGCTGCAATAGACTATTATTTTGTGTTTATATGTAGCTAGCTCACCGGTTTCCAACTCCCAAAGGTTATATATCCTAGCAATACAATTCTACGAAGTAGCGGGAACAGCTAATCAGTTATAATCTCAGGGATATCCACGCGTACATTAATATAACATAAAAGCATTTTTTCCTGTTTTAAAATAAGTCGGATTTTTTTAGGCTCATCGACGTTGAGGTCATTAAATGCGGGAGAGGATAGAGGGCAAGGAACAAGAAGGAATTCAGCAATGATCTTTTGAAGGAACCATCCCGACATCCTCACGATTTCGGAAACCTTAGTAAATCGAAATCTGGATGCCCGGCTGGGGATTTCGATCCGCGTCCTCCAGAATGCCACCCACATTCAAATCCCGGGCTTGACATACCGGCCGTTCTGATAGTGTTTTATAGGCGATTTGTCAGCTAGGTCGAACGCTTGCACCGTCATCAAGCTCTGCCTCAGTAATTACAGTATTTAAGACAGAAACACTTCAATAGTTATCATTTGGATTATAGCTTACGCTCTTACCGCGCGTGTTCGTCCTTTAGTTTATAAGTAGCTGGTGGCTACGACTTCGTTCGTGTTTGTCATGAATTATAAAGGTTTTTATATTTTTGCAGAGAATCTTAAATATTTCACGGATAAATAATAGCCTATAATCGGTAAAAGTTAGTATTTTGCTTCTCGATTTTAATATCAAAGGGCATATCGTGTCCAAAACTCGAAAATTATAAAACCTTTACCTGCTCTAAACTGAACCTTCAACTTGGTTAGTGTACAAATAAAAATATGTACGTCATCCTGGATTTTGTCGAAGTCACAAAAAGTATCTACACCGGATTGGTATTATTATAATTCACTGCTACCCTTATCCTGTTTAGGGTCTTCCAGTAGTTGTAAGGGAGAAGCTTCACTTGTGGGAGTACTGAGAGTTAGCAATATGATATGCCATTGCTGTCGTAATGTGAAATTGTGATCTGAACTCTTAAGAACACGCTCCTCTGCTTTAGTCTAAAGAAATATCGCAGATTAAAACGTAGTGCAAGCTGTTATTTGTGCTTGTTGAACATTGTCAGTTGGTACGGAACATTTTCAGTTGATACGGACATAGTAGAATTTACAGACAAGGCAGGACATTGCGCTACTGAAATATTTGCCTGTAGGAAAAGAATATGCGAAATAATTATCGTTGAATGGAAATAACTGTTGAAAACTTCCTGCTGCAAAGGTCAATTGAAAATATCATGTCAAAACATTTTATAAACACTGAAAAATATATTTGAGGCAATTGTCATTTTTATTTCGTAACAATGAAAGTTAGATTTTTGTTTTTGTTTTCTAGCCGGTCCAGATTTGAAAAATGTGAAACTCAACGAAATAAATAGAAGCAATTGAAGCTGTTTCTTGTACCTGAATTCTGATGTACATTGTCAGTGGCTTTCCTGAAGCTGTATGCAATCGTCGCTTATTTTCTTACCACTTGGGCTTTCTGTCACGTTGACGTTCCTGATGCAAACAAGAATGATCTCATTTGTGCAATAAAGATAGTGGACTGTCGAGTGAAAAAAACAGTTCAGCATGTTCTCCCCTTTGACTAACAGAGTCTGCTGGAAATATTAATGCTTTATATACGGGGAGAGCAATGTGTAAAGGAAATGGTTTTCTCGTCTAAGAAGTGGTCCTATTGAAGACGACGATTCTCACCATTCATAAACACCAACACACTTCAATAAGGACCGTTCATACGTTTTGTCGCAGTGTCTTGCACACCAGTAGTCCAGAAATTTGGAAAATATGATAAAGTGTACCGGTAAACTATTGTGGGATGTTACATCTTCAGATACCATAGAATGAAGTTCCAAAACGTATTTCAATGTTTTTAAGTTATATGGAAGCTTCTGAACTGAAACATGCGATAAGAGGAAAGAAATCAGATGAGTGAAGATACTAGTAATATAAAGGAAGCAGAATAGCCTGACACAGAGTGAGACAAAGGCTTCGACAAGGAAGTTTTTATGCAACTTTATATACGACAGTGAATATAGTTTCAGAGCTATGAAAATTAGAAAAGAGAGTAAAAATTAAGGAAGATTGGCAAGTGGTGTAAGGATGATATATTTCATCAAATCTAATAAAAAAACCGATGCGGTGAAAGGATCATTTCAAAATAATGGATACGGAATGATTATCTTAATAGAAGATTTGACTACTTTGATAAACACTCCGAAAACACGACGTGATTTCAAGAGGTTGCAAAAGAGAGGTGGAAGTGAAAATCAGAGTTGTTTTCGGAGCGGAAACAAAAAAATTTGAAGTATTGGAGAAAAAGAAGATGCTTTACAAGCACAGATCAAAGAAGATAACAAGTAAGAGAGAGTCAGAAACTACAGCGAAGAGATAAAGGATAAAAAAAAAATAATAACATTTTTTTATTTTTTTAGCTGTCGTCAGTCTTTCGACTGGTTTGATGCAATCCTCCATCATTTCCTATCCTGTGCTAACCTCTTCATTTCTACATATCCCTTACAACCCACGTCCTCAATTATCTGCTTCATATATTCTAATCTCTGTCTACCTCTACAGTTCTTACCTTCGACTGTTCCCTCCACTAACAAATTAACCAATCCAGCATTTCTCAAAATATGACCTACCAGCCTGTCTCTTCTTTCCGTAAGCTTCTTCCATAAACTTCTTTTCTCACCCATCATTTCCAAAACTCGTTCATTTCTTACTTTGTCTGTCCACTTAATTTTCAGCATTCTTCTGTAGCACCACATTTCAAATGCTTCAAGTTTCTTTATTTCCGGTATTCCTAAAGTCCATGTTTCGCTACCATAAAGTGCTGTGCTCCACACAAAGAGCTTTAGAAGGTTCTTTCTAATTCCTAGATCAATATTTGAAACTAAAAGGTTTCTCTTTTTCATGAAGGCTCTTTTTGCTAGTGCTATTCTGCTTTTAACATCATTCCTGCTTCGGCCATCGGTTGTAATTTTACTTCCCAAGTAACAGAATTCTCTTACTTCTCCTATTGCATCGGATCCTATTTCTATATTTAATCTACTAGTAATTGTATCATTTCTGCTACATTTCATCACTTTTGATTTATATTCAGTCCAAAGTCTTCCTTCAGTATTTTGTTCATGCCATTCAGTAACTTCTCAATATCCTCAGCCCTCTCTGTAACAAGACAATGTCATCAGGAAATCGTAGCATACTGATTTTTTCTCCCTGAAAACTTATGCCACATGGAAATTTTTCTTTGACTTTCTTCATTGTTTCTTCTACATACAAGTTGAATATTAACGGGGATAGACTACAACCTTGTCTAACACCCTTTTTAACTGATGCATGTCTCTCGTGATTCTCTACTTTTATAATAGCCACTTGATTCTTATATAGTTTATAGAGTATTCTTCTATCTCGATACTTTAGACCTGACTTCTTTAAAATTTTGAACATCTTTAGTCCATACCTAGCATAAATATTTGAAAAATCGTTTTTCACTAAGAGATTACTGTTAAAGAAACTTGATTTCGTATGTTTATAAACTCATTCACTGCCACATCGAAGGACTGTCTCAGTTGAACCTGGTCGCCGTTACGTTTGACAGTGACGTCGTCCTCAGAGTTTGCATAGTGATGGAAATGAGCGCTGCAGCTGAGTAGCAGTTTAACCCGAGTGGAACGACGCGCGGGTGATTTAGTGTCGACCCCCGCTGGGAGGGTCACAGGCACCGACTAGGAACCCCGTGGCCCGACAACTCCGCTGGAGACGAGCTTTGTCAACACCTGCCCCACCACTCAACACTGAACACAAAACATACGCCATAATACTGTAATACACAAACAGAGCGTAAGTAACAACAAAAAATTATCCTGCTTACTCTCTGAGATCGGAATATATCATAACATGTAGACAGAGGTAACTAAATTTGGTTTAAAAAAATCTAGAAAACAACTAACTTAGTCCACTACCTTCAGGTTACTTGGATCCTCACGAAGGAAACATTCTAAGCCATTGTGTCAGAGGTAGGACGGCCAGTTCCTTTCCTCTGGGACCTAGAGCTTAACGTGGAATACGAACCACGGAGCGTCCTGGCATAGTTCATATAATCAAACACAACTCTCAAAATTACTGCGCCTGCCGGGATTCGAACTCGGAACAAGGGGCCGAAATCTCTAAAGCATGCGCCTTAATCACTGATCTATCAGATCTCCACTTAACCGCGAAATAGTGAACTATAAAATTTCACTAAAATTAAATAATTATTAATGTACAAAAAGGATATGAGTTACGTAAGAAATTCCACAAATTAATTTATCATTACACCACAGGATAACGTATATAAATACCAATTTTCAGGTCAGTGTAGCAACATTTAAAAAATACTTTTAATGACAATAGGTCTGAAAATTGATTTATTCTTAGCATAGAACATTTTCTTCTTCTTCCATCGTTGTGCCCAACTAAGGAGCGCGAGTGAACTTATCTAGCAGATGTGTTTTTCCTCTGTTCCCAAAACCTCTTCACCCTTTCGCTGTGTTCTTTCCTTCGTTCTTCCGTCCAAGTGTTCCTTCTTCTAATATACTGGCTGTTGGCAAACTGGTGGTTGTTGACCATGCTACTAAATCGGCATCTGTCCTCTATGATTTCGTCTGTTATTCCTATTTCTCGGAGATCAATTTCAATTAGCCAGTTGTTTTTAATTTTAATTGAAATGGCTAGGTTTAGAATTCTTTTTGTGAGTCTGTTATTACTCATTCTGATAATATGGCCGTAGAATTTAATTCGTCTTTTCCTGAATGTGTCTGAATTTTTTTCTGAATGCCGATATAGTTCGTTTGATTTCCTTTTCATCCAAATTCCTCCGGTACAAACAGGGCCAAAGAATTTTCTTAAAATTTTCCTTTCTTGCTTTTCAATATCTTTAATCAATGATCTGCCTCCAATAATCAATGTTTCTGATGCGTATAATGCCTCCGGTTTGATTACAGTGTTATAGTGTCTTAACTTGGCATTTTGGGATATTGACTTTTTTTTGTATCTGTTCCAGGTAATCTGTAGGCTTTTTGTAATTTAGTTATTCTCTCCTTGTTTGCTTCACGATTTAATCGTACTGGTTGAATAATTTCTCCTAGATATCTGAATTTAGCTACTTGAGAGATATTGCCAAATCGCGTTTTTAAGGATTGACCATCTTGGTACCGTGAAGATCCTTCCATATATAGAACATTTTATTAAAGGAAAAAAAATCACTTCCCAGCAATTGAGTGTGGTGAGTGAACGTCAAGATCTGATCTCACATTGGGGATCTCACAAGGGTTCGAATCCCACCCGTCCATTCACATTTCGGTTTTCTATAGTTTCGCCAAAACATTCAACGCGAATGCCGGGGTGGTTCCTTACCAACTCCGTCGCCAAATTGCTCATCGTTTCTTACCACAGTCCTTTTCCGTCTCTAATGGCCTCTACATAGCCGAAGAGTAAAGCCTCAAGAAAATATCGTGAATGCTCATCTCCATTACTATTACTCCGCGATTCACTAAAAGTGTGTGGCGGAGGGTGCATTGCACCTATCCGTGAAGGTAATGGTTTGGAAGGGATATACGGGATACGGCAGGAGGCGCCCATGGGCTATTGTGAGGAACCATCCCAGCATTCGCGTGGAGTGATCTGGGAAAACCATGGAAAACCCAGATCAGGATGGCTGGAGTACTTTATCGAAAGCTACTCCTGTCGGATTTTAAGTTTATTCGCCCGGTATATCCTTTCTATTCCACTCCCTAATCGCTCGTGGAAAAAATGAGTACAGAAATGAATCGGTTCTGGCCCTGATTTCTCTTATCTTATTTTCGCGGTCATTCCGGGATATGAATGTTGCTGGTAGCAATATTTGTTTACTGTCATTCCGAAATACATCAGTCGAGAATTTTTGAATTAGCTTCTGTCGAGAGCAACGCCTTCGGTGCTCCAGGTCTTTCCAACCTAACTCCTTCAACATCGCACTTACGTTTTCCCTCCAACTATATATACCTGTCACGAATCGGGCGGCTCTTCTTTGGACCATCTCTAATGCCTCCATTAATCCCTTTTGATGGGGACCCCATACAGAGCAACAATATTCTAAGTGAGACCGCACTAGTGACTTGTATGCAATCGATTTAACGTCCGGAGTGCATTGTTTTAAATTACGACCTAGAAATCGAAGCATACGATTTGCTTTCCCAATTACATTCTCGATATGCTCTTTCATTCAATCGCGGACATGAGGATTATTGTGCTCTGGTTGCCAAGAAATCCTACAGGAGTCAGGCCTGGCCATGGCAGATCTGATTCATCTCTTCACCCACGGCGAATGAGAGACTTACCGAATTGCGACTGTGACGAGGAAGAAGAAACCATCCGTCACGTGACCTTTGACTGCCCACTTTGAGCCTTCAGGGGATCACCGAAAGACTTCATAGACATTTCAAATGAAGCTTTACATTCGCTACACTATGTGGATTTTGAATTTTAACTATAATTTAAAGTTACATTTTATTACTATGGAACAATTTTATATACTGTTTTATTGATTATGCGCTATGGCCATAAGATAAATAAAATTCAGGGGATAAACAACACACTACACTGAACGTACACAAAGTACAGTCGTTCACATAAAAAATAAACACGTAAATACATTTCCATTACTCGGGAAGGCAGGGGGAAAAATCAGTTTAAATTTGCCTATAAAACAGACAAACCAAGCTAACGGTTGAAGAGGAAAAAAAGGAAACCGATTTACATCCTTGGCGAAATTTTGCTTTGTTTACATGAGGTACACTCTGTTGTTTGGATTCCACGTGAAACTGTGTGTTTTTTTTTTCTTTTTTTTTGTCATCAGTCTTTCGACTGGTTTGATGCAATCCTCCATCTCTTCCTATCCTGTGCTAACCTCTTCATCTCTACAAATCTCTTACAACCCAGGTACTCAATTATCTGCTTCACATATTCCAATCTCTGTCTTCCTCTACAGTTCTTATCTTCGACCGTTCCCTCCACCAGCAAATTAACCAATCCAGCATGTCTCAAAATATGACCTACTAGCATGTCTCTTCTTTCTGAAAGCTTCTTCCACAAACGTCTTTCCTCACCCATCATTTCCAAAACTCGTTCATTTCTTACTTTGTCAGTCCACTTAATTTTCAGTATTCTTCTGTAGCACCACATTTCAAAAGCTTCAATTTTCTTTCTTTCCGGTATTCCTAAATTCCATGTTTCGTTACCATAAAGTACTGTGCTCCACACAAAGAGTTTAAAAAAGTTTTTTTCTAATTCCTAGATCAATGTTTGAAACTAAAAGGTTTCTCTTTTTCATGAAGGCACTATTTGCTAATGCTATTCTGCTTTTAACATCATTCCTGCTTCGACCATCGGTTGTAATTTTGCTTCCCAAGTAAGTGAATTGACTTACTTCTCCTATTACATCCGATCCTGTTTTTATATTTAATCTACTAGTATTGGTATCATTTCTGCTACATTTCATCACTTTTGTCTTGTTTTGGATTATCTCGAACGACAAAAGTGGATTGCGCTGCAAATTGAAACTTCACACTTCGTTTGGCAATAATGACAGACACAGTAACTATTAACCATTTATTGACTCTGCAATGGTGCACATCATAGAAATATTAATTGTAAGATACTAATTATCCTGGGAAATGGTCAGCCAAATGTTAGCTAATCACTCCGTTAGTGGATAGCGACGAGTTACTTAGACAAGAACGGTCCAAATTCTCCTCTTTCAACACATGCAAGCCGTTAGCTTGGGTAATCAATTTGAGAGGTATTTTGATATAATCTGGAAATGAAAAACTCCTTGTTTTGGTCAAAATATTATTGAATTTAATTAATACCGTGTATTGACATAACTTTAAAGACACTTTTGTTACATTGAACAAGTTTCCCATACATTTAACAAACTATTTTAGCTTGTGAACGAAGAGACTGTGATGCCGCATACAACCTTCTCCAACACACACACACACACACACTGCCCCACGTCGTGCCTTGCTACAATGCAGGCGCCCAATCAACAATCGTTACCCGCACAGCGTCAAAGATTGCTATTTAAATGTAACAGCACTCTGATATCCCTCTTACTAAACAAACTACAGTCTGGGCAAACCAAACAACATTACAAATCAAATTAGAAACAATAATTCAATTATTCAGGATACTTATAATTAATAACTGCAACATAATTCAATAATAATAATAGTAAATTAATTATAAAAAATGTTGGGGTTAGTGATAATGTTACATAATTTCAACAAAGTGCTCTGAAAAATACTTGGAGATCCGGTCGTAGTCAGCGATATCGGTTCCTATGCAAGGAACTTGCACGAGCGAGATGCAGTAAGAACCACGTGACTTCACAGTTTAACAGGGAGGACTGGGAGACACTGCGTACCTGAAATAGCTTGTGGACCACCTGGAGGGCGACCAGCCTAAACAAACGGCTGCCTGCCACCTCCAATTAGCCCTCAAACAGCCCATAGACAGGTAAACAAATAAACCAGCCGGCTCCTTTTTGGCGACCAGCTGTTTGCGTTATGCGCCCGGCAATGCGGCTGAGATTTATGGTTTTAGGGCCTCCACTTGGTTCAGAATGCAACACACTTCTGTCGGGACGACTATTTCTATCATCACGAGAGTTGAACGTCCGAAACGAACCCAACTCCTCTCCCGTACTAAACGAAATTCAACTGAGTACTCGGTACTTCCACGTGGATCACCTGTGCGCTAGTGTCCATGTCTGTCAAACATTTATTGAATCTGACACGAAAGAACATGGTGCTCAAAAATAGTATGAACTACTGTGCACGACTTAACCGTACCGTGTAGTAAAGACGCGGCAAAAAGCTATGACGTATTATGAACAATTACGAATTACCGCATCCAGATTTAGATATCTTGTCGTGTCTTGGAATAACTGCACAGAACTTCCGCTCCTTGATAAACATTAAGTCACAACTAGTTTTTTGCCAGTTCGTTGATAACAATTACCTCATTAGTGTAGTCTAATTATACCTACTCTTTTTTCTCACTGACGAAACTTGGAGTTTTATGGTAACTGGTTAAGTGACACAGCAGTTACTACACTGTTATCTTGATGACTCTGAATAATTTCTCTATAAATTAAAAAAAACTAGGATGTTCCAAAGAGCGGTCAAATAGCCGCCAAAGCGACTGAAGTTTCTCAATGATAACACGTCATGAATGTGAATTTGGAACTCTACCTCTGCCAATTTCTCCATACCTTGGTCCTTCGTCTGAACAGGGCTGCTTTTATTGTCATTACAAATATGACAATTATTATTATTTAACGAGAATTCTTCGCAGAGTTTATTGTGACAGTAATTTCATGGCGGCGTACTCTCCTAATTTTATCTAAGATTGATTTCTATTAGTGTTATCGCAACTTATGAAGAGCGAGTAAACGATTTGTCGAAGTCAAACATCGCTATTGTATGACGTAGTTCATGGCAAATATTAAGAACAAATGACGTAATAAAATTTTCTGTAGATATACATAATTTCAATCATAACAGAAAAATACCGTTACAGAATTTGTCATTCTGACAATTGTCCGTCAAAAGTAGACCTACATTCAGAAAAAATCTTGAAAGTAGCCTATAATTCATTAGCTTATACTAGCATCCGTATTTGCACAGGCAAGTTGATGGTTGCCTGGTTGTTCGTTTGTTTTTTTGTGTGGGTGCTTCTTTTTTCCATTGCCAAAGTATGGTAGTGATTATAAGAAAGAATGGTTTAATTGTCTGAGTACAATACACAAGTGACGGACGCTGTTGTTGGAATTTCATGTACAACTCCGACTTTTTGTAATTTTCCAATGAAATTTTAATTACTTCGTGTTACAAATCAGTTCCTTAAACGAAACAGCAAACCATTCTTGTGAGATCTGCGTGCCAGGCGAAGTTAAATGTATAGAAAAGTTGCTAAGAGTACAGTGAAAGTTCAATGAGGCATCAACTATCACCAGTCCTTTTCTTGAAAGAGTTAGGGGCAAGTTATGTGCTACCATTAACAACCGAAGTAATAGAAGAACAATTCGTTAAAAAAAAAAACAAAGCGAAAAAACCGTAATTTTAAGTTTTGCTGAAGCTTTCGGTTTATGCTTTATTTTACTTGATGTCAGTTTTAACAGAAGAGAAAGAATAAATGCTCATAATGCCTCAAATAAAATAAAGCATTGTGCAGGTCACCTGTAATTGTTTTTTTTTTGTGTGTGTGTGTGTGTTTGCCGCTCGCTGTTATCAGACTTCAAAAGGACTATTTTTTTTAATCTGTTTAATGTCTCTCTAACAGCGATGTCTTTAGAGACTGGAAAGGATGGGGGGCAAGGAATGGGAAGGAATTCGGCCATGGCCTTTTGAAGGAAGCATCCCGGCATTTGCTTGGAGTGATTTTGGAAACCATGGAAAACCCAAATCTGGATGTCCGGACGGGGATTCGAACCGCCATCCTCCGAATGCGAGGCCAGAACACTAGCCGTTACATCACCACGCTCGGTGACAAAAAGTAGTTGATGAAACGAAATCATTGCATTTCGCTGATATACATATGGATTCTTAAATTCTATAATTTTTATAGATTTAGAGTCTTTTATTCTACATCTTACGTACCTCCCACCTAATTGTGGCTTGAGATAGTAGTCAATGTGTACCATCGAAGGGTTGTTAAGTCGATTCTAACAGATAAAATTCGAAATTTGTTGATTGGCTTCTCAGGACAAGTCTGAAGAACTCTACCAGAAATTAATATTTTTGTTTAACATGAATAAATAATCTAGTACCAATATTCAGTTAAGGATGAAATGAGGAATTCTTTGAATTATTTTAACTATCTTGTTTACGTTAATTTCTATTATACTTTTTTAATTGGCCAGCAATGTTTTCAACCCAATGGTTGCCCCCAGGACTAGAAATTTTCAGTAGTGCAATGTATTTTCGTTTACCGAGGCAGACAGTGAAAATGATGGTTCTGAGACAGAGCAGTAAGCAAGAAAGTTGATGATTGACGACGATCCTGCAGTGAAATAAGACGTTTTAAATCTGCTGCTAAGCTACTGCCCAGCTTCTGCAGTGTTGTGTATTCAATCGCTCGTAAAAAAAATAATTTGACAAGCGAAATGAAAAAAAAACTGATTGATGCCGAGGTATTTAGAAAAATCTTACTATCAAACTGAGGGATTGTTTAGTAACTATTAAAAGATAATTACAATCAGTTTACTATTATTATAATAAGCAAGGAATGTCACATGTTTGTTCCAGCCCACAACAAACCAAATAGCGAAACTTTGTCACCATGTTCGTTTTAGTTGTAAAACATTAAAGTTTTGGTATTTTCATTTCGCCTGTCTCTACTCGCAAACACCGAAATATTATTAAGCTTTATAAAGTAGTCAGGATCGCGAATGAGAAGTTCATAAAATATTTCAGAGCTGTTTTAACTGACTTCACTGTGGTTAACACTTCGGATATGCTGCATGTGACATCTTTTAACCGCATACTGGCTCAACGTCTCAAAAATTGGAGGCGTACCTCCGGAATGATCCGAAAATCAGTACAACGTATCGTATCTTAAACCAACAAGACAGCCTGTGGTGAAATAACTGTACTTAAACTCTGTGCATTCTAGTGTTTGTTCCAGTAATCGAGTTAAAACTAGAAGTACTGTATTAACAACTAAGTAGGCAAATAAATGTTTGATGAGAGATTGTTGTGATAAATGAGGTACAATAAAACATGACATATCACAACAGTTCACACACAACTCAGTGTTTTGTACCTGTTATATATTGTCGCCTTCACTGCTGCACTCTCATCGCGTCTGCTGCCTGTGTTTTGAAAGCTCCTTTATGAAACCATTAGTAGGAACTGATTCACAACTGACAATCACAAACTTCAGTTGAAATCTCAATCAAACCGTTTCATTATCACTCTGATTTTGATGTTCTCATAAATCTCAGATCTTTTAAGAGGGAAATTATACCCACACCTTTCGTCTTCCAAACTATTGTGAATAGAAAAACAAAAAATTATAAACTGATCTCAATGAAATGCAATATTCGCCATTGTATTCTTTTTCATAATATTTTTTCATTTATGATTAAAAACGCCGTCCATCTTTAGTGGTTTCGTGGATTTGGTTATTCAGTTACTGAATGTGGACTTGGTACCAGGTAAGTGAATATCACATGAAATACTAAAGTGAATGCGTACCTTACTTCCGGTCATTTGAGTCCTATGGGATTATCTTCGATCTAACAGTGGCACAGTTATACACGAGCACAGGTCCAGAAAAAAGCGTCGTCCACGCATCACGAATATTTCCAAATATGGATGCGAACTACAGTAGTTATTAGTGACCAATCGTAAAGGGCGACAACTATATAGCTTTTATCGATTTGGGACAAAGTTATAGCAGAAGCTTGAAGTAACACAAAGTAATACGAAGTAACTACAATAGCTCTGTAAAAAGATTCCGAATGGTAGCTTACGTACAAAATTTCAAATTGCAGCGCATTCCACCTCTGTCTTGCTTAATCTGCCGGGTGAAGTGTACCTGCAACAGATGTTTTAGTGATGTTATCAGTAACAATGCAAATCGATCTTAAGTTAAATAAAATGTTTGTGCTCGGACTACGTGAAAGAAAATAATCTTCTTTAGGTATTTCTATCTGTCTATTTGTTTTTATTTTTTTCTTTAATTTTTTTTCTGATCAGAATTTAATCATCAAGCCACGGACGTTCTTCAAGTGAGTCCGATTTTGTAGTTTCTGCTTTTATTCTGTCTTTTCCTTGCTATGAATTCTCTGCTGCGTACTCCAGATTTTTTTGGCATTTGGTCTAATCGATTTAAGTATTTTTTTTCCGCAAAAATACTGTTTAAATCGAAACGATAGACACGGCACACGATGTGTATAGCAGCCACTGAGTAACCTCTTTCATTGTATAACATCCGATTCCACGGTGACGTCAATAAATCAGTTGCAAGCAAAGAGCCAGTAGCTTTCTTAATAATTTTCAAGTCACTAGTGCACTAAAGAAGTATTCATATAAATGTAAACTGTTTGTTCGCAAAGTTTTAAGGGACGCAGCTGTTTATTCATTCATCACAGATTATTGAGTTCTTTAGCATTTAGTTAGACCTGTTTAATGTTAAACTCTAGTTAATTCTTCGGATTATTTTAAAGTGAGTTTTATGGCAAGAATGAGTAATTTCTCACTTAAAAATATAACTTCTAAATTTGCACTGAAATTTACTGGACTGACGATGATTTGCTATCAGCATTAAAATTCTACCGGCACTATATGAAAAGTCCCTGTTATTACTTTTCATATAGTGTCGGCAGATGTAGTTTGTCTTAAATACCAGATTTTCTTTGCTTTTAAGTTACAAAGGTACAGAAAGGGTAAGAAAAGAAAAGAAATTCGACAAAAACTATTTTCAAATTGGAGACATACAGCATTTAAATCATATTTGTAGAAAAAATCAAAGTCAGGAGCTAAGATATAGACTTTTCAGTTATATACACCTATGAACTGTTTTCGAGTCTAGACTTTCATCCTGTAGGTATCTTATTTAATCTGTTGGAAGGGTTTATTTCTTATGCGGAAGTTTTCGCAGTTATACAATCGAACTTTGGTTTCTAATCACAATGTTTCAACCCCTCTCTCTCTGCCGTTATATTAGGGCGATAGCGATCGCGTATCATATATAGATTGATATCACCTGAATATACCACATAAGGAGCGGTCGAAACATAATGCTTGGAAACAAAACTTCGGTGGTATACTCAACATAATTTGTATGTAACTATCCGCGGAATAAGTTTCGATTGTCTTGTTTACTGATATTGCTTCTCAGTAGCAATCACTTAAAAAGCAAATGAAACTAGCTATTATAGGCACTAATTTCAACATCCCCTTTAGACGCATGAAAAAGAGCATTGTAGTGACGCAGAATAGTGTGTTTTATCATTTTTAATACTTTATTTTGCACTCTATTTCTATTATTTGCGCACTTAGTTTCAAGCTGAAAGTAGTTGTATTCTCTTCTTTTAGCTTCTGGTTAACTGCTATTATTGTTATTCGATATTTATTTATTTCAATTGTTTGTTTAAAATTTCCAAAAGTTTGTGTTCGAGCGCATGTCAGTTAATTCAGAAAACACAAACACTCAAAAAAAAAAAAAACTTTATAGAATAATCTGTAACTCGAAATAGTATGCTGTTTTCTCTGTTTTGAGTCGCGTTTCTTCAGGAATCATTCAGTTAATATATAAATATGACGGAGTTTGTCCCAATGACAGAATTATGAAATTACTTTCCTCCACAATAACAGAGAACCGAACAACCAGTGAAACAAAATTACGTCGAGGAACTCGATGCTATCAGACAAGTATTTGTTATCACTATCTTAATGGACTGCTCGCTTCGTTTTTATCTTTCTTTATTGGTTTTTATTCTACTCCAGTTGTCTGTGGCCTCGCAGAAACAATTTCTGCTACGTGCCCTTGGTCTCGTAATTCCAATTTCCGGCCGTCTTCTTTGCCGACTCACGTAGGCAACATGCGTCTTCCTGACTGCGCTGCAAAAAGTAGTACCACCTCAATGTCATACCTCCTTAACTTAAAGTGAATATATCTCAAGTTGATATAAAAAATAAATAAAGAAACTTTTGTGAGAAGAAGCTATTATCACTGTGATAGCGGTATACCGTATGGACAATACTCGTTGAATCTAATTTCGTAGTATTTGTATTGACACAGTTTTGAAATCTAATCGTTTAGCATCACCTTGAAAACACGCGTGTTGCTACAAACGTTACTGAACGGATGGTGGATTTTTTTTATATATATTTAACAGAACTGAGAGAAACTGCTTGATGAAGGCTTTATGCGTTTGTTTGCATCTTTTCTCAGTTGATACTTTTTAAACTGCAAGAAGGTGCGCTGTTTTGAAATAGCATCAAGGTTGAGACTTTTTGAGCGTGGCGATTTACGACACCTTTGTACGCCTGACGTCACATTTTTCGTAACTCTGCAAACATCCCCAGTCGGCTGCAAACGCACTCCTTGCTAACAAGCCGAAAACTGGTATTTTTAGAACAATTACGTCACTCCGAAACTGTTCCATTACGCGGCATTGGATTTTTTTTTTATCTGCTTAACGTCTCTCTAATAGCAAGGTCTTTAGAGACGGGAAAGGATGGGGGGGGGGGGGGGCAAGGAATGGGAAGGAATTCGGCCATGGCCTCTTGAAGGAAGCATCCCGGCATTTGTCTGGAATGATTTGGGAAACCATGGAAAACCCAAATCTGGATGCCCGGACGGGGATTCGAACCGCCGTCCTCCCGAATGCGAGGCCAGAATGCTAGCCGTTACACCAACATGCTCGGGGCGGCAATAGAGAACGTGTACTGTAAACGAACAGGCGATTAAAAGGGCATTGCTATCTATACATTTGTGGGTGATGTTGGTGCACGTGCCCCAATATCGAAAAAGTCATCTCTGAAGCAGTTTTCTTTATGTTGCTTTATAACGGAGAAGTATTCTATGTGTCTCGTTAGAATGGATAAACTGAAATGTTGTGCCACCAAAGAATTATTTATTTTGGACGCTTTACCGCAAACATGAATTTATCCAAAGTCGTTAACGTTTATAAGACATCTCTTCCTTCGTTTTCAACAGTGAAGAAATTAGTTGAATTTAAGATGACCCAAGTAAGGACGACCAAAAACTGCAGACACAGATGCCAAAATCGAGAAGGTGATAATTAGGGACCGAATTATATGCATTTGCATGTTTGCATATGCATTTGCGTATTAAGTCCATTTTCACCGGTTATTCCATACTTTGACTAAAACCTAGTGATGATGCATATTTTTGCTATATTTTCAATTTTTTTCGGTAATGTACCTAGTTAATAAATAAAAACTTTCATTGTGGCCGCCAAAACCTATTAGCAGCAAGGCTCTTAGTCTACGATAACTCGCCGAGGAACAACGATCCACATTTGGAAATGTAAATAAACTGATTTCATCAACAAAGAAAGCTTTTCTTAAGGCAAGCGCTCGTAAAAATGAGTATAAAATAATGCCAAATGTGCCTTGACCTCCGGAACCAGTGGTAACTCGATGGGCGACATGAGTTGAAGCTCTACTGTTTAACAATTAACATTTCGAGGCCATTAAAGGTGTAGTAGATGACTTTGATAGTGGAAAGGCTATGACAGCTCTCAGTACAAGGAAGCATTTAATAATTCTAGTATTAAAACCATAGCTGTGATTATCATTCGTTTTTCCCACATACCTGCGAGTATTAAAAAGCTTGAAACTCAAGGTTTGACTGAATCTATTCAGTTAATTAATAAAATCCGCATTGCCAGAGGTATTCCTGTGTAAACTTAAAGAGAATCTTGAAAGTATTTTGAATTATAACCCAGGTTTTGAACCTTTGTGTAAAATTGATGGTTTTAGCAATGGGACGGGTGAACTTTTTCCGGAAACAATTACTACTAACACGGCACCATATTACGTCACTGAATGTGGAACGGTCCGTATATACTTATAAAAATATTTTGAGAGATCGAGGAAACAATCTTACTATTGAATATTTGGAACGGTACCAGATTGTTCACGTTTACAAAAGTAAAGAAAAAAAAATGTTATTTATCGAATTTATAAATATGTTATTCAACTACTTACTAATTACATGCTGATTTTGAAATAAGAATCTAAAAATTACTATTTTTATATTATATAATTTTGCATATTTTAACACTTTTTAATACTTTCATGCATATTTTAAGCATTTTCATGTATATTTGCATGCATATTTCTAGCTTTTTGTGTTGCATATAATCCGGTCTTTAGTGATAACTATGGTATTAATGACGTTTGATGTGTCTGCAGAAGAAAAAGAATCGTACATTTTAGAAACGAAACTGCAATAACAAAGGTAGATGTAAGCCGGTCGGTTTTAATGCGGCAGAGCGGTTACGTTTACTGGAATGCTGAAGAAATTCATTTTATTACGGGTAAAAAAATTAATTATGAACGGTGAGTTTTTTTGGACCAACTGAATAAAAAGAATTGCAGAGAAGAGACGTGTATTACTAAAATAAAATAAAAATCATCTTTTGTCAGGTCAATTCAGCTACCCACAAAGGAGCATTGGAAATGAGACTTAGAACTATTTCTAAGGCTGTGGAAATGTATGATTACAAGATGATTTGAGTCAAACCTAAAGAGATATTAGACGTAGATAGTTATTTTTCAGATATTGCAGAATCTAACTTAAGGTATGGAATCTATTCATTGCAGAAACGTTGGTCAAAGTGCATTGAAGAAAAGAGTGACTTTGTAAAAAAATGCATTTTTGGAATAAAAAACATAGTTTGTTGCTGCGAAGCTGAAAATTTTTGATCTTATCCCTGTAAATGTCTGGAAGTTACTAGAGGGCCACAAAAAGTCGTATTTTACAGCATCCCTCCTGATTCCTCTGCATTTGTTCTGATGACTGTAAATATATTCTATGAAGAGTTTTATTGATATCGTAATTAATGTAAAAAATTGTGAGGGTAAGACAACTTATTTAAATAACGTTATGCTAGAAGATTGTTGAAACAATACAAGGAAAAAAAGTTGCGAACGACAAAAAATATATGATTGAAACAATTCTATCTGCTAGAATGTCTTGGTTTGTAATTTAACAATATCTTCAATTGGGCGGGGAACATTGGGCAAGTGGTAGGTAAAGATTACAAGGTATTGCATTTATTGGGGCGGGTGACGAGAGTGTAACAAGGAAGTGAAAGAATTGGTCTACTTAAGTTTTAGATTATTGTTTGATTATAGAATGGCGGTATTAAAAAGGGTTTTCATTAGGAGTATCAGCTATGGCTGTTGAAGAATATGCAAAGAAGACAAGTAGATTTGTCTGAAATGAGCTGGATTGGAGGTCACCGAAAGATGGAATACAGGTTAAGAGAATTCTGCAAGCGCGTAGGGTATTTATTGGTGAAGAAGCCTTGATGGCCGAAAGGTCCGCGGTTCGAATCCCTGCGGGGATTTTCATAGGCCCTTAACCCGACCTTCACCTCTGGCACAGCTTGCTGTATAATATGAAGTACGTTACAAAGCTTCTATGGTTTGGATTCCACGTTAAACTGTAGGTCCCGTATACCTGGTAGGATTGTCGGGTGAGGTTTAGGCGGCTACGACGGGGGCGGAACAGCCAATAAAAACCCTGTCACTAGGTGATAACAGTCACACGGAATTGTTGATATTATTTCAAGAATTAGGGAAAGTTGATTTTTATTTATTATTATTATTATTATTATTTTATAGAGGAGTTGGGAACAGAAATAAGTTGGCGTAGGATATCCCGCACAGTTCAACTAAAACACTAAAAGAGTGAAATTCAAAAGTTGGTATGCTGGGAAATTACCACCACAGGCGATGAGCCATCGCAATGTAGCCAACGATTATAATTATCAGTCTTACTGAACCCTCCAGAGTGGGAGGTACAATGGAACGATGTCAGAGTTCTGGTTGAGGTTTTACACGATTTCCCGCAATCATCTAGATGAATGCTGGGACCATCTCCAACTCATAGACTACACATTTCGCAAACAAAAATACACTTATCGCACAGAACAGTTACAGGTTTCTCAGACAGATGCGAACACAGATTTTCCTCCTCCAGGTCAAGTACACCGGGTCTCTGAATTCGGGCAGGACACAAGTCCTTCTCCCCTCATGATTCACACTCGCCACCTGGGTACAACTGGGAGCCGCTGGCACGAGATCCTCTGATGGCTGGCAGTCGTACTTAAGCCATGAACTCTGGTATTTATCAAAGATAGAACAACTATGTTTTTGGTTGTTAAATAGCTACCTTCCACATTACTTCGTTCCTTCCTTACCTCGTCAGTCTGGAACTGCGTTATCTGGCAATGTTATCTTTTGTTTGTTTGCGCTGCATAGATTAACACGACGATTTTCTCTTCTGCATGTTTTTGGCGCACGAAGTTAATTACATATTCTATACTCTCCTAATTACAAATATTTCTCTTTACACACTTAGTTTTAAATCTTTGAACCGTATTAAATAGCACAGTGCGTTTGTAGCTATACGTATCCCGATTTACATTGATATCCATTTATCGCAAGGTTCAGAAATTATTCCCAATGCACATGAGTTCTACATAAGACTCCTACTAACCATCTACAAATAAATTTATATGTTACAATTGATGCTGCTTTGGTTGCAGACGTTACCATCATGCTTTAAGTTGAAAGTATGGGCAGATCACACTCTGTTGATCTCAGTATTACAACTATGGTAATGAGCCATAGCGGTTGTGCCGGTGGAATTTTGATGAAAATGAAATCACACGAACCATATCAACATTCGGAAAAAATTTCAGACACATTCAGGAAAAGACGAATTAAATTCTACGGTCATATTATCAGAATGAGTAACAACAGACTAACAAAAAGAATTCTAAACCTGGCAATTTCAATGAAAATAAAAAACAACTAGCTAACTGAAATCGAAAAGGATCTCCAGGAAATTGGAATAACAGACGATATCATACAGGACAGACACCGATTTAGTAGTATGGTCAACAACCACCAGTTTGCCAACAGCCAGTATATTAGAAGAAGGAACACTTGGACAGAAGAACGTAGGAAAGAGTACAGCGAAAGAATGAAGAGATTTTGGGAACAGAGGATAAACACATCTGCTAGATAAGTTCACTCGCGCTCCTGAGTTGGACAGAACGATGGAAGAAGAAGAAATTCGTGCTGCGAACTATTTGCAGTGTTTTAGTGAGTTTTGCAATATTTATAGAAGATATTAATAACGCAGTGATTACGAATTCAGTTATCAATTACATTCGATTTTGTATGTCAAATATAATGTTTTATTCCACTGTTAGTTTGCTGCAGGTTAGCAGACATTTTCGTGATGGCCAAAAGGAATTTTGACAAGTATCCGAAATGTTCGATCGTAAGATTTCTGTGACTAGCCGGTTCCGGTTTGTCTGCCATTGTGATTGGTTGAAGCCATCTCAAGCACTCAAGCATCTAGAGTTTTAATTTTTCTCACTGTACTCATACAGGGGAACGAGATTTCAGAACTTTAACTCGCATACTTAATTTCATTTACTTGGATTATCACTATGGTTATTAATATTTTCCCTGAATTACAGTATCCGAATCCAAAGAATAATCTTAGTGATACATCAGGAATTTGAAGCATCACTTAATATGTTTTATTTATAATGTGTGTATTTCAGGATTCCCTACATATTACTCATACTAATTAAATAATATTCCAAAACTGTGTGATCGATATGAAGTTTATTCACAAAAAAACTTAGTAGGCCATCATTTTACCAAGGTTTTGAAGTACACAAACTGGTCGGTATCCAAAACAAAGTTTCTCTTTTTTTCCACTGTAAGTATAAAGTTCATGCAAAACAGCGAAAGAGTGTTCAAATATGTTCCCAATGGACTCAAATACGATTGCAAACAAAAGGTAACTCAATACGTGTAGAGCTGGCGATAAGAATAACGAAAAGTTAAATTACCACAGTGTTAAGTCTGCTACTGATAACTTTTACGTTTTCAGTTTTTACTATCCTCTGTAGTTGGTGACAAATTTATTTATTACATTGTTTTAGATCTGAAACATGAAACAGCAAATACTGAAAGAAAGATTAGAGTATGATCTCAAACAGAAACAAAATATTGGGACGAAGGGAACGTAACATCAATTTAACACAGTTGTCTCATGAAAAATCTTACGGAAGAATGCAGTGAAGGAAATAAGTTAACATTAATGAAAGGTGTGATGATCGTAACTCGAGTATTTTAATTTTTGTAAGCAAATGATTATAAATCTTAATAAAAAATTGTTAACAATTGTTTTTTAACGACATGGTACTTAGTTGTTGAACTAACTTACTGGAAAGCTGTTTTAGTTGTCTAATTAGAGACTTAAATTTCCCTTTTTCAACTTTACGAAAAACGTGAAGTCATCTTCACCGAAACTTTCTCTGATATTATTGATCTATAGTTTCACTGAATTGATAATCGTGTGAATAATTTCGGATTTGAAGGCCAGTTGCGAGGTTAATACTTCCTTTTGCCGTTTAATATGGCCCGTTATGCATTCTGGATTTAAGCCAAAAATGACGAACGTTAGCCGCCTCGCTGCTGTTTAATACATACCATTTTCTTGAGAAACTTTATTCATTACTCATTAAAAAAATTCTCCTTCGGTTTTTTCAAGATTGATTTTTTATTGTACACTCAGTATTTAAACTCACAAGCTTAACAAATCTTAATCCAACGATTTTTTAAGTAAACCTACTACTATAACAGCCATTAAACAAAACCATAGATGCAGTAAGCGATGTTCATTGCTTAACTCTTTGGTTTACATGTCAGCCAACTTAACATTATTTTTACTATTATTTACACAAGTTATTTCACAAATAACGCTATGGTTGTTATCTCACACAGTGCACATGCGTTTTCAAAAAAAAAAAAATCGTGGACATGTGTTTAATTCTTCGTATTTGATTTTAAAAAAAGGGGAAACTCTACTATTATGAGTACGAACTGATTGTTTAATTGTTGGATAAGCTAGGGGTATGTTAATACGAGGTGTGGATATAAAAAAAAAAAGAGACTATCGCTGAAAAAAAATTATTTTGAATTTATACTTACCTAGTTTTAACACATTCAATATACACTTTTCCTCTATCCCTACAACGTTCCATACTAATTTTCCATTGTTCGACAGAGCTGGAAGTCTTCTTCTGTGAACTCCTTCATGACGCGTGCCGCTTTTAGTATCACAGCTTAAACGGATTGAAATCTTGTTCCTTTTATTGAAGATTTGACCTTGGGAAACACATAAGTCACATGCTGCAAGGTCAGGCGAATAAAGGCGCGTTCCCACGATCCATTGTAACAAATGCGAGACGGGACGGGGTCCTCATTAGCCGAAGTGCAGGGACGACCGCGGGCCGCAGGTTAGTCCTAGCTACCTCGCCGCCACCTCCGCACCACGTTGCCTAGTGTCGTTTGGCACAGAGTACTTTACAGCAACAGAAGGGGAGCGCACCGCTGCTGCAAACCGATGGCAACACCAAACCGCTACACACGCCTGTGATGTTTACCGACTCAGAGTGGGTAGCTGCGTCTCGTCTCCGCTAGCAGAGCCGGCCCTGTTCCCATGGCGTGTGGTTGAGTATTCGTCCCGTCCCGTCCCGTCTCGCCTTCGTTACAAGGGATCGTGGGAACGCACCTTAAGGCGGATGGTCCAACACTTCACTAGAAACGTCTTCACAGACATGGCAGAATGAGTCGGGGCATTGTCTTGATGGAGAAACCATGACTTATTCTTCCACAATTTGGGTCGGTTTTTTCTTTCTTATTTTTTCCACGGAGTTGAGCAAGAACCTCAAGGTTAGTTGACTGACGGTCAGATAGAAACAGATCACAGACTTTTTCGATATTTTAATCCATTTTTGACTTGGAAGGATAATCGGGGCGTGAATTACCTTCAACTTCTTCTCGGCCATCTTTGAAATGGTTAAACCACTCAGAAGCTCGCGCACGTGATAAACATACGCTGCCATACACTTCTAGTAATATAAGATAATTTTCAGCAGCATTTTTCTCAAGTTTTAGGTGAAATTTCACCACAATTCGTTGCTCTGTTATCATTTTTTTCCGGTTAAAGAAAAAAACAAAAAAACATTCTTACAAAAATGAAGGCCACATCCAGATTGATTTGTTTACAGATAATGGAGGCGCTGCATTCGAAAGAGAAGCTTCACACTTCTCAGCTGTCAGTTTAGCCTTTGGCGCATGCGTAATACATCCGTACACCTCGTACAGAACACCACAAATAAATCGAACCAGATAGCTAGTAGTACGTATGTAACGATATGCAGAAAACGTGCCTCGCCTTTACTATGATTTGCGTTGTTTGATGTTTCGATAACCACGCAGCGTAACACCGTGTGATAACTTTCTTTTGCGTTTAATCTCGTTAGGAACAGACACGGCTAAAAGTGCAATCAGCAGAAGTAGAGCAATTACAGTGTGTTCCAGTCTCTAGTGGAAACTGTTAGGATTGGAGCAGACACCGGTCACGCGATCACCCCCCTCCAATTCCTTATCACATGACACACGGCAGTCTCGAACGACGCTGCGGTGTTTTCCCCACTCAGTTGCACCAGTGTTTTACTGCCGCTCCGCTTTCTTTAAAGTCGGGACAGGGTGGGTCCATACTCAATCCAAAATAGATAAAATAGATTCTTGTTCAATGATGACAAAATCTCCATTCCTAGATACCCGAAGACTCTTTCTGATATTAAAATTTTCGATTAAAATATTACCAAAAAGTTCGTCAATGTTTGCCCAGTGTAAAGCTTCGTGATATTGCATCGATGTTTTACGAATCCTTGATCATGACGAATCATCCAGCTTAAATAAGTGCATTGGGCCTGGAAACTGGACATGAACTCAGTATCTCGGTATCATTAGGCGATGACTCCCGATGTGTTAGTTACACAAGCTACCACCACAGCGCTGCTTGGTTAAGCAAGAAATTTCAAATAAATAACTGTAATTGATTTTATTTGCTCTTACTATGTTAAAATGAAATGCGACTGCGATGCCATCAAAAAACGTAATTGTCTATTTAGGAAGAAACTGCACACAAATACGAAGGGAAGAGCTAAAAAATTATAATTCTAGACAGGTATATATGCGATGTTCGTTTAAAATTACGTGTTGCCATTTGCTTATTTACGACTCTTAAACGTATAAATTAATGTAAGGTGAAGAGTAACTAATGTTTCCAATCTACCTGTATAATATAATACGTAATTGATAAAATTGAGATGGAGCACCCGCTCCGATGGCAATCTTCCTACACACACCCCTTTCTACTTTCCTCTTCCAACCTGCTTTTGCCCACTACTAATTTTTACTTTAAATTCCTTCAGTGTTTCCGATAAATTATTCATTACTTCTCTTGGCAATTTATCCCAGTCCCTCACATCCTTTCCTACGAAAGAAAATTTTCTTCTCTGTAGCAGTTACCACAACCAAGTCACAACATAGCCTACGATTCTTTGACAGGAATTAAAACAGGAAAGTTTTGTTAGAAACTCAGAGAAAGTTCATACGAACGTAAGAAATCACAAAATTTATTAGACAAAAAATTTATCGTTATTCCTTTTTGAAACTATACTTTTCTTAGCAATTTTTGTCATTTTTTTTACGGGCTTTGTGGTAGTAATTGCGAGTAATACAAAAATAGAAGGCAGAGATAAAAATCATTGTAATGCCAGCATTTTATCATTGAGAGTCTTTTTTAATCATTGTGTTCTGTTTACCTCTGATTGCCTGTTGTGAAAGAAGGAACGAGAAAACTAAAGGCAAAGCTGAGTTTTAAGATGTAGAAACGCTTCTTACTACAACTTTTGACCTTCTTATCGACATACACTTTTAAATTTTTTGGCAGCTTCGCACGTTGCCATTGTAACGGGCTCTAACCTAGTTGATCACAAAAATCGAAATTTTCGATGTATCTATAATTCAACGACCGGAACAGGTCTCAAATAAATAACTCGAGTTGGTTAGCAGCAGGGTTGCGGAATTTTCCAACTCTATTTCCATATCTCAGGCCTAGAAAGGGCATAAGGAGTTCTACCTCTGTGGATCGTTTCACCATGTTTCGTTTTTAATGACTATGAGTGTAGTTTGCTTATGTGAATTATTTGGAGATGGTGCTTGCGCACTTCTGGTAAGGTATGGCACGAAAGGATTTTCGAATGTGAAATAAAAATTCTGGCGTTCTGCTTTAGACATTTTCGTAAATCATAATGAACTGTAATTTAGATCTCCTGAAATTTTATTTTAGCTTTGATAAATATTTTCATCTTCATTTTTTCTCTTCCTTCGCAGTCTTCACCATATCTTCAGGGTTTTGCTTTCAATCTGCTCGGTTACCTTACCTCTGGTTAGTCCTCTTACCATTTCCTCGCATGATTATGGGGTATCCCCAAAATTTTATTAGTGATTTTTTTTATTTTATTTTACATTGTGTCGTTGTGGTCTTCCTGCCACAAAACCTGGTAAGTTGTGGGTTTACTTTTCTCATCATATTTTTTGTTTAAATTGCATTCTCCAGTTTATTGTTACCGTCACATGCTTATAATAATAATATGAACATTTCAGATGATTTAATACAAATTTCGTCATATATAAGGATTTATGAAGTTTGCAGCACTGTCTATTAGAGAATTCCTTCGCTGCAGATATGCACCTGCTCTGCAGCCTTATAATTCAGTGTATTGATATTTTGGCTCTATTTGTGCGTGTGATTGTCGTGCAATGTAACATATATGTTCACAACATTGATTCACCCATCCACTCCAGATAGTTTTCTTTGAATATACTGTACAGCAGAATAAATCTAGAGCTAATTTTTGCCATGCATCGGGATTCCTCTGCTTCAAATAAATCTATGCAACAATAATATATAGCAAGACCGTGTATGGTTTTTGCTGTATCACATAACAACTGCTGAACAGGATTTAACGTGGTTACCGTTTAAAAGTTTGTCGGTCTGACGTAGTGAAGCACTTTTTTTTATGACGGTGCTTAATCTGATAGCGGAGAAAGATCGCCGTCTGTAGTTTCATTCTGTAAGTTCGAATGTTTTCAGATTGGATAAAGATGAATGAGCACTATAACACCTAAGTTAATCAGCCTCCATGCGATTCGTCCTGGTAGTTTTTCGTTTGTGACAAATCGAAGGTTAAAAATTATTCAATTTTACACGAGTATATCCGTTGAAAAGTAGTTTAAGCAATAACCACTGTATAGCTGCATCGATCTAAAAGTTGTAGTTTTGATACCTGTGCAAGAATTTTTTCCCTGTGCTTTTTTTTCCCCCTGCTATTCACTGTTCGTGGTATTTTTTTTTTTTTTTTTTTTTTTTTTTTTTTTTTTTTTTTTTTTTTTTTTTACAAAAATTCATCAAATTAAACTTTGGCTTTCGCTGTTTAGACTGGTTTTCAATTATTTTAGTTATCAGGTGAAAAAAACTTTTTAAGTGACTTAATTTAGTAATTTTGTAAGTCCTGGCAAGGTTTCTTTGCTGCTTGGTGTTAGTAATATAGGTGAAACTGAAGTAAAAAGCTCTTCCCTCTTAATACCCCTGTGTTTTCATCAATTCTTGACCACCAGCATGATCTGATGTTATTCCCGATCCAGCTGACACCAATATATGTCTAAAAAGGTAATTTGAGTCACTGAAATGAGAAATTGATGAAATCTCGCGTGCAGTAGCATAGTGCTAAATCATATATGTGCTAAATGTGGTGGCAAGTTTAAAGATACATAGATATTCTGTTCTTCAGTTTTAGTATATCAGTTACTGTCTTTCTTAATAATATTTTGAAAATTAATTAATTATCATGACCAGGCCGAAAAATTTATAGTTTGATTTAAGTTGAAGGAGGATTGTTTATAATATCCCACCTACTCAAAAAAAAAATACTCATTTAGGTTTTTACTAACAAATAGTTGGTAACATACACATTTATTTAAGAATTGTACTTAGCAAGGCGTTGTTACTCATTGATTTTAATTATAAATTAATATTAATACAAAAATAATACGGTCATGTTTGACTCACGTGGTATCAATGTTTTCGTAGTTCCTAACCAGATTCATTAGATAGTAACCATTTCATTATTCCATGTTCTCGTGTGTTCGTTTCTAAACAATCTCTTGCTACTGTTAAGGAATGCACACACACAATTAAAATCACCGATATCTTACGCTAAACTTTAAGCAATTGTCACATTCCTCCAGAACCCACAAATAAAGAGGAACGCTTCCCTAAAAAATTATTCAAATAATGTTGAGGGGAAATTTATAGTCGTAATAATGGAATACTTTTGTAGTTATATTGCGTCATGGATTTGCCCCTGTCTCAATTATTCGAAGTGGAATAGTAAAGGAGGCAATAATCCCTGGATAGAATCCTTAATATAAGGAGCTATCTGTTATCAGATGGACTTGCAGAAGGAGTCGTGAATGTATTTGCAGGGATGACAATATATGTTAATTATTGGTTTTAAAGCAGAATTTAGAAAATCTCATAAAATACATAAGTGATAGATTGAACTGTTATGTCTGTTGTAAACTCTGCTTCATTAAATTAACGCAGCATGGTTTTCGTTTATATGGGTTCCGCGTGAAGTCTTTGTAGTCGTTAGACAGCCCCTGGCAACGCGACCGCCCGCGATGCGGAATGTCGCCCCTGATATGCAGACGCACCCGCGACACACTGCTTAGCTCATTACAGTTTTATTGATTGGTCGGCTGTGGAAGATGGCGGCCGCGCCGGCCAATCGCGATACCGGAGTGGGCGGGGCTGGGACTTGCCGGCTCACGTAAGTTTAGTTACGTTTGAAGACTACAAAAAACTGACTTGGTGTTTAGACCGCAGATACAACTCAGTCAACAAATCGAAAGGTAGTAGGATCTCCCGCAATGACATTAAGTGTCAGAGGTTAGAAAGCAAGTTTCTTTTCCTCCGGGATCTTCAGTTCCACGGGCTGTTCACGGAGTACTTAAATTACACAGTTCCAGGATAAAGGCCAGATTAAGAGCCTGCAAAACCTCCTATATGGAGACTGGAAATGGTATTAGGTATAGTCTATCAGAAGACTGAGATGATATTCCAAAACAGTGGAATATCTGCCATTAAAAAACTTAGTTCTAAATTTTTTCTCGTTGAGACGTAGTTGTTATAAACAAATATTTTTTATGTGTTAAATAAGGCAACTTTGACATCAAAAACTGCACAGCTTGAATTTCTTTATTTTTTTTTTTTTTTTTTTTTTTTTTTTGCTTGGGTTTTACGCCTCGTCGACGGCGTGGTAATTAGAGGCGGGATGGGATGGGGGACAAGGAACGGGAACGAGTTCGGCCATGGCCTTTTGAAGGAAGCATCCCGGCATTCGCCTGGAGTGATTTGGGGAAACCATGGAAAACCCAAATCTGGATGCCCGGACGGGGATTCAAACCGGCGCACAGCTTGAAAGAGAGACCGCAACAACACATATATGCCATCATAAAAGCACTTAAAGATCCATTCGAAGGGATCACCGAATCCATGTGCTTTTCAAGGTTTGTGGTATACTTTATTTTGTAGATGTCTTATTGTGACTGTCCATTTAGCGATTAGATTTGCCCATCATGAGCCTTACGATGCAAACGGCTACAGAAAATATCATCCACCAACACTTAACAGCGAAACAAGAAAGCTGAAGGAGAGAAGTCACACAGATAATTAGCAATGAAACTTTTGAATTGAAATTATTTATTCCTCGTCTTCGATACATTCGTCTGTCTCAACTTACAGACAGTCTATAACTTCAAAATAGGCTGATAAACCTTAGAAAAAACACAAAAAATATTCGCCAAAATAATAAACCAATATTAAGTAAGAGCGTCTGGCATTGTTGGCCGGGAGATACCGACGGATTGTTCGGCCGCCGCGTGACAGAGTTTCGATTAGCCACGCATGCGCCTCTGTCCCGGCTGCCCTATCCTGATAATCCTACCGGGGAAATGAGACCTAAAGCTTTACGTGGAATCCGAAACACGGAAGCGTTCTAACGTACTTGATATTACACAGCAAGCTGTGCCAGAGGCGAAGGTCAGGTTAACACATTGAACGCTACCGGTAATATGAAGAGTCCTGTCAGTGACTAACTCTGAATGCAAACCCACATAAAGCGGACGTCTCTAGACGTCTGCCGTCACGCTATTGACCATCTTACCTGAGGCGGCAGATGATTTTAATTTTCTGCTATTTATTTTAATTTAAAAAAATACAATTAGACTAATTAAATATAATAATAAGAGTTTAGGGAAAAAATAAATCGGTAATTATGGTATAAATTAAGTTTATTAAATGAAAAACGTATGCATCATATAGACTTACATAAATACTAATTATTTATATATATTTAAATTTAGTTTCGTCACAAAAACAATAATCGAGTCTTGGAAAATATAAATTGATAAAATAGAACGTAAATAAAATGAAAAAATATAAAATTAATTTTAATTACCTCGATGAAAAATTTCAAAGCAATTGCTCCCAACTCAAAGGAGGACAATAATAGGCGGTATCTTTCTCAGTTTATTTTTCGAATGTTGTCGACATTTCTTTTGCGTGGCTCTCGTCTTTCCGTCAGGTACGTCATATCGTTTTGGGAAATGTATTGGCTCACGTGGTGATTGTGCAGAAGACCATTGAGAGGAAGGAACATGACGTGGGGAACATGACCGAGAGGAAGAAAAGGGACGTGGGACAGGTGGCTTTAAGGAAGGAAGAACACCAAGTTTGAAATTTAAAAAAAAAAAACACCAGTTGTCCGATTTGAAAACGGTCTTTACTCGGTGAAAGGTTAGACTTAAATGAATGGCTGAGAGAAAGGGCGAGCTCGTAGGCCAGGTACTGGAATCACCAACCTTCTATACAATCACATAGGGAAAGGACGTCTCAAGCCGTCCACCGTCACTGGGATGCTCCCTAGCGGACGGCCGAAGACGTCCTCAGCACTGAACTTGTTAAGGGCTATGAAAATCCCCGCCGAGACAGGGATTCGAGCCGGGGACCCTTCGATCCCGAGTCAGACGCCTTAACCACTGAGTCACCAGAGCGCCCTCTCAGCTGGTGAAAAGGAGGGTTCATGGAGTCTGGTGATTGACTTTTGTTTAAACGCAAAGAATGCTTTTTAGCGTGAAATTCTTTAGCGCAGGATAAATCTGAGAGCTTCAATGTTTACGAAATGTCTGTCTGGACTCGCCCCTCAGGTAAGCTGGTACGAGCGACTCGGCTGTGATATACGGGCGGTCGGCTTTACGAGCGAGGCGGGGAGTAAATAACAACAACAGCAGGGACTTAACGACGCGCTGGTGCATGTTACAGGTAGACGGCGCCCACCCGCCCCGTACAGCCTCTCTCTAACGTTAGGCATACTCACCAAAACCTACTGTTATGCAAGCCTAAAAAGACTTTGAAATCTTATTACCCAGCTACTGGCACAGATAAATACACCATTCTCCCCCTCTTTCAGCTCAACTGAAGGGGAGCAAGGTTGTCTGTTCAGCAATTTCATGTACGCCATAATCCTCAGTGTATAAATGGATGTCTTATACAGTTTTGTTTTTAAAAATTTATTAATTACTTTTACTTGTTTCAATATTAATAAATAAGAAAGATAAGGTTAATTGGTTAGTAACTTCAATCTTTATTAAAACAAATTGTAAAAAATTAAAAGGATTATCTATGGTAAGTGAAGGAAGTTATGTGTGTGGAGGTCGTTGTTTTAGAGCTAGGTGTGGAGACATGATCTTTGCGAGAGATGACGAAAAATGGAATTGTTAAAACTGGATTTGCCAAGATTTTTTCGCGTTATTTGAAATCCAAGGCATTTAACAATATTGACTACTGCATTCATTCAGTGTGGAAGTTATGAAAGCTGAGGGGATAAAAAAAACTACGGATAGAAAAGTGAAGACTCCTGGCTTGAATGTTCAGGAATAAATCAGGTAAAATAAGCGGAAACCTGATAATAGTCTATATCTTCTAGAATCATTAAATATTTAATATTATTTTCTTGGAGAAATTTCTTACGATTGTTACGAGAATCATCTCGAAAGGATACGAGTCAAAATTGATGTTACCAGATTTCACTGGACTCATTCCATAGATTGACTACAAATTCCGACGGACATCACGCGTACGGTACACAACTTAAGAGAGCAGGGAGAGAGAAAAGACGAATTCACGTATGACCTTGACTGCCATGACTATGAACTTGGTTCTTTTTTTTTTTTTTTTTTTTTCAATACCGAGCAGGAAACTACAACTGGTATAATGTAAATTCATGACCCCGGCTACTAATCCATTTTTGGTGAAAGAAAACTTGTAGTCTGTTTCTTGGGCGCCAAATCCTTCACTCAGCGACGTTTGAAGACCTCTATTCTATATATATATATATATATAAAAATCTCAAGCATGATAAAATGGCGTAACAGAACAGCATATCTGCGGCAATCATCTGGCTCAAAATTTGTCAAAGCTAAGCCCAAAGTCTTGAAATTCAGTCATGGATATGAAAGAATTATTATTTGAAGCATTTTCATCATAAAACAACTCATTTCTAGGCAACTTGCCTGTAGTTTTCAAAGTTTGCTTCGCAAGATTAGGATAATATGCTTTCGGGGTGTTTCACCATTTTTCACGAAATGCAGAAGCAGCGCACTACCAGAATCCCAAAAACAGACACCATCACTTTCCCCTAGAGAAGAAACAGCCTTAGATTTCTTTTGAGGGGAAGAAATGGTGTGCTTACGTAAGATGGCCTTTTCACTGCCTTTCGATCAGCTTTCAAAAGTTACAGCACTTAACTTGAAGAAACCCTTTTCCTAACCACGGATGAGATATATTATTGCTCGAGGCATGCATGGCACCTTTCTAATATGCCGAACTGTTATTCTTCTGTCTGCCTTGTCCTCTCATCAGATATGGCTGGTTTTAATTAAATCTTGTATCTGAGTTAGTTGAAACAATCAACTGTAGACACCAAATCATATGTACTCGAGAGAATTGCAATCATACTGGAGTTAGGGAGCGTGCACAAACTACGTGGCTTGGACCAGGAAGGGGGGAAAGGGGGTTGGCTAATAGGCTACGTGGGGGGAGGGAGGGTTTCAGAGCCAGCTCACGTAGCTTTCCTTTCATAATAATTTTCACAATTAAAATGAGGAACAGAACACACAACAGCATGAGGATAGTTAATTATCTCCGCATGTAATTTAGAATAGTCTGATAAGAGAAAACAGTACAAAATGTCTTTTTAGCTGTGAGGTGTAGAAGCTAATTACCATTGTCTGTCTTCATCAACTCATGTACTTTGTTCACATTTTCCTTAGTGGTTGTCTTCATGACAAAGATATTCAATGCTGGTTCCTCTCCGTACAAACTCAGATGCTCACTATTCTACTATGCTGTTTGCGCGGTACACTTCATTAATATTGCCGCCATGTCCCCATGAATATCTTTAGGTAACATCTCCTTACGTAACCACTAAATCACAACACAAATTTGTTTCATCTCAATTGTTTACTAAACGAACACCTCATCTACTCCGAGCACCAAAATTATAATTCCTTGCATCATACTGTAACACTGGTCAATGTACAAACCACCAAAGATAGAGAAGCAGTTTTTGATTTCCTATTCAGGCCGCGAACTCAAAGCTCAAGTCTCCTATTTCTGAGGACTGCTTTGTGTTCTACGGTCCCAGCATACATATAATATTTTTTCCCCCTTAGACACTGAGCTTTTCTTTTATTCTATTTATTTATTTCACCTCGGAAACAAACATATTTACACAATAACGAACATCAAATTTTACTGGACAAAATTTAGCCACTTCCAATGATTTTTCCGAGGCCTAGTGTAAATCAACATCCGTGCAGGAGGTTGGACACTGGAGAATATGTTGAACAGTCTGATTCTCTCCAGAGTAGCTCTTGATGTTATCGACCTCAGCATAGCCCCATCTTGTAAAAGTTTAACTTGGATCTGACAACTCCTCATCTCGGACTATTTCCATATCAGCCACCCCCCCCCCCTTGTCATCCTCTGATATTGTTATTAAAACACGATTTCTCGTCACCAGAAACAATACTGGATAGGTATGATCGATGGGATTCAGAAGGTATCTGATGATGACGAATCTGAGTCGCCAATTCGTCTCTCCCCTGATTTTTGTTATTTCAGCTTATGCTCATGGAATGTGCAAACCAAATTTTTGAATCATGAAAATATCTCATGACGGTTTACTTTTGCCAGTTCTGATTTAAATTGAACGTAATAGTATAGTAAATGATCTAAACAATTTTCATTAAAATGCTGTGGTCTCAATGATGTAAAGAATAATCAAGCTTAAAACTGCACTTTCTCAAAACGGCAAAAATCTATTCACACGCAACTGTTAGCAGATTTTATCAGAGAAACGTGGAAAAAATGTTCGTTTTTACCTAAGTGACGCAGCATTTTCTTCAGCCAACAAATAATACTTAACTTTCTTCAAATTTGCACCGTGGAAGGATTGTTCAAATTCAAAACATTGTGATCACAAATCTCAGACAATAAAGAAACTTCGAAGACTGAAGACTCCAGAGTTGTTACAAGCGCAACTCATTCGCATCGATCATACTCAATGTCAACAAGGCAGACAATCTTTTGACGCATGTCTTACTTCATGTAACTGTTCAACGCTTTCCTGTCGGATATAAATACGTTGGCCTTGCATTTTCAACAAATTTGTGACTTTAATGGGTCTTCTGCTTTACGAAGATTTGTAAATGAGAAATCAGTCATTAGATGTCTCCTGGAAATTGACGGCAGTAATCGCACATGAACTGCCTGTAGAAATTAATCTACCTCGCCTCGCATTCGGGAGGACGGCGGTTCGATCCCCGTCCGGGTATCCAGATTTGGGTTTTCCATGGTTTCCCAAATCACTCCAGGCAAATGCCGGGATGCTTCCTTCAAAAGGCCATGGCCGAATTCCTTCCCATTCCTTGCCCCCATCCTTGCCCCCCATCCTTTCCCGTCTCTAAAGACCTCGATGTTGAGAGACGTAAATACATTAAAAAAAAAAAAAATTAATCTACAGAATCTGATAATGAAATGTCTCAGTGAAAAATCTGAATCCCTGGTGGTAGATTTATAGCGTAGGTTTCATCTTGCAACAAAGTAACGCAAGACAGTAATGTTACTTGGTTTATCAACTTTTGTCTTGTGAGCTGCTGGATGAATATTAATTGAATTTATATGTAACACAATAGTCGGGTTAGACGTTTATCTGTCTAATATTAATAAGCTTTCTGAAAGGGAAATTCAATTATTACCTATAATGAACAGGTTATTAATTGCTGCTATGTGCAATGGACTTTGTACATTCCATTTTTCCCCGTGATGTTATCTCAAAACTGATGAGTAATACTGAGCTGACAATCACGTTAATCACAATCTGCTTGACACAGGAAACAGCTTTCAGCGAACAGCCGTAAGTATAAAAATGTTATGCTAAAACCCACCTGCAATGTTTCATCAGGATTGCTGTTGCTCCATTAATCGACAACATTACAAGTGATAATTCTACTGCAGTGGACAAGGAGCTTAACAAACACTCACAGAAATGCGGAACAGGTGTTCGGACGGGATATCTAGTTGGGATGGTAAACATGGAAAAAAGATAAATGCAAAGAAGAGTCAGCTTATTAGATCTACAAATAAAAAAAGGTTGATTATGATTATAAGGTGGGGAAGGAATTGATTGCTGAAGACTTTAAATGTAAATATCTTGGCGTTACATTTGATAACAAGGTTAAATGGGCAGGACACATCGGACAGGTGGTAGGAAAAGGTTTCAAAATTCTGCACTTGTTGGAGAGAGCGATGAGGGAGTGTACGAGGGAAGTAAATGAATTTGGTTACAAAATTTTGGTCAGACCGTTGCTCGAATATGGTAGTGTAGTATGGGACCCGCATTTTGAGTATCAAATACAGGAGTTGGAGAGGGTGCAAGAAAGGGCTGCTAGATTTGTTTCTGGAAATTATCGCAGAATGCAATCAGTAACAGATATGATAAAAGAGCTGGAATGGGATTCAATGCAAGGCAGGAGTAGGATGAGTAGGGTCATGGGAGTGTACAGGGCGTATACTGATGATGAGGCATGGAAAGATATTAGTGCAGGTATGAAAAGTAGTGCATGGAAGGGAAAAGATGGCGATCACCATATGGTACGCTGGCACTGGATTTCAGGCCCAATGGTGTGGGAAGATTCTCTTTTTTAGGTAAGGGTGTCAGGGATTGTAATAAGTTACCAAGGCAAATGATGAATAATTTACCAAAAACTTTGAAAGAATTCAAAGTTAAAATTTGTAGAGGGCAAATGTAGGTGGGTGCAGGAAAAGGGGAAGATGGGTGTTTAGGGAAATTGCCAACGGAGCATGTGATCCATTGCAATCTAATTAAATTAAATGCACAGCTTACGTCACAATTCCAACGCAGGAAAATAAGAAACTGCATTAATATTCAGCAGCGAAGGCAAATTTTAGGAGGTATTTCTAGATTTTCTAGGACCTAGAAATGAAACAGGTGTGGTTGTATCTGCCCCCACAATTCCCCCACGAAGGCTTTATATGGAACTAGTTATACCAATTCCTAAGTGATGCAATTCCCATCAATCTGAACTATCTACGTCTCAGTGCTATAATGGGCTTTGACCACATGTAGTGGTATGTTGATTAAAACATAATAATCAAAGCCGACCTGCAAAGATGTATCTATGAAATCAGAGATTTGGAGAGTCATGGTGTGATTGTGTGTAGCGGCATTGGGTGTAGCTGGTGAGATCTCCGCTGCTTTAACCTGGCACTGCTCGAGGCAAGTTAAGGCGGTAGAGGACAAAATATACCTTCCAAATACTCCAGGCGTGATGTTCCTGAAGGGCAAGACTTCCATGTTGTGGCAGCTCTCATACCCAGCACTTTTATGATATCTTATTTTAAGATTTATGTACTTTATAACAAGATGAGACTTGACAAATCGAGGATTTGTACATTTTTCGTGAAATTAATTGTGAATTTGTGCATATTCGTCATATAAATAAACATTATTTTATGGAGAGAAACTGTGTAAATGATATTTAATACTATCAAGAACAGTATTATGTACCAAAAATTAACTAAAAATTTGTAATTGTAAGTGTTGATGTGAACCACATTGTTTGGAGGACAATTCTCAACGATTTGGGCTACTTTATGCTGATAACTTTCTGTGTAAATACCTGTAAATCTCTTTAATTTTCATTTCCGGGTATTTCATTATGATTGTGAATAATTTTGTACTAGTTGCAATTGTTTTAGTGTGGTTTTGATTGTTGGCCGCACTATCAACGCTCAAAAACATAGTTCGGCCTTCTTTGTATTATTCTGGGTGTTTCCCAGAGGGGAGCAGTTAATTGCCGCTTGGTTATAGTTTCAAGTTTCATCCAGTATGTATTTGTGCTTTAGTGTCTTTGGACGATTCTAGTGCATTATCCGTGTGTAATGTTAGTATGAAGCTATCAACGGAATGAAACTGAGGTGAAAAGTGATTCGTCGGTGTTGTCATTTCACAGAACTGTTTAATCCATTCAAGGCAGTAGTCATTAACCTTTGGTGGAAGGTAAACCCACCTGGCGACAAACAACAGTAATGTGTGAACGGGAGGACGAAGCTATTAAAAGAAACCATTATTAATTTACGACAGGAAGAACTAGTTAATTACCCAGTGTGGTGACAGAGTGTTTCCAGCGTTGCTCTGCTGGACTTATTAACCGCGTTCATCACCCGTCAGTCTATTGTATTCAGCAAGTTTGGGATGGTCTTTAAGAACCTGAAACATCCCCCTTGAGCAGTCAGAATCATTCTTCATGACACCAGTCAAAGCGTCTTGAATCGGATGCAGAGATGTGTATCATCTCCCACTGCAGATCATCTGCGATAGGTCTGCCGAGATTTCCAGGTTGTTTTTTGTATTGTTCTGAAGATATAAGCTCTCAATGCAGAGGCTCTTGCGACCTGGTTCCAAACATTAGATTAGGCAAGTATCCCGCCTCCGTCGTGGTTCAAGCTATAGGGCAGCTTAGAATTCGAACAGCGGAGCAGCTCTTTAAAATTCCTCGACTAGCGCTACCAGCATTTGAACTGTAGCACATACACCCAAGAGCCTTGACTCAATAGCTCTATTAGTAAGTCATCATCACCATCTTAAGGCAGTTCAATAATGGAATGCTGTGGCCTTTTAGAGTCATGAGTCCAGATAGAGCAGCGTTCTGAAGATAGAAGCTTCATGAGTGATCCACTGCCAGCTAACTCCAGCGTAGGTATGAAAAGTAGTGCATGGAAAAGAAAAGATGACCATGACCACAAACTGGCACTGGATTTCAGGCACAAGGGTGTGGGAACATTATCTTTTAGGTAACGGTGTCAGGGATTGGAATGAGTTACCAAGGGAAATGATGAATAATTTACCAAAACGTTGAAAGATTTCAAAGTAAAAATTTGTAGAGGTCAAATGTAGGTGGGTGCAGGAAAAGGGGAAGATGGGTGTTTAGGAAAATTGCCACCGGACCATGTGCTCCATTGCAATTTAATTTAATTTAATGTCATTGCCCCATCTTCTGGTAATCTTCCCTTGGGTGTCTGATGATCCCTTTGATTCCACTCCAACACAGTTTTCGTCCATGTTCCATCTTTCCTCTGTGCAATATGGCGGGCCCACTGTCACCTCAAGGTGGCTGTGATTAGTTGAGTACCAGTGTAAATTTCATTCTAATCGTACGAACCTTTCATCGTGCTACAATTTCCTCAAACGAGATTTTAGAGATGTTCCAAAACACATGAAGGATCTGTGAAATGCTCTCGGGTAACTATCCGAGTTAACAAAGTGTTATCACACGATATTTCGGCGCTCACATTCACTGTCGCCATCTTCTGGTGGTCGCCTTCACCAGAATATGGTGTCACTGGATGTGAGCCCCGAAATATCGGCTAGTTAATACCCGAGAGCATTGTATAAATTCCCAACGCCGAAATACAGTTCGTTCTCATGGAAATAAAGGATCTGTGCGTTTTGTGACTAAATTTATTTAAGGGGTATTATATTGCTTAAAATCTAATTTGTTTACTACTGAAAATCCTTCATTTTGTGGCACGAATGTGGTGGAATTGTGTTGCCAACCTCAAGATACGAAGTATGTGACTAATCATTCAAGATGCCGTGATTCTGACTTCAAACGTTCCTTTGTTTACCCGCGTGGGATTGTGGATTGCAGTGAAGGGGGCAGACTTCGACAGATGCAAACACACTTCAGCACCCTTAGTGCTGTGAAGCAGCAAAGACTTGACATGGAAATATCTTGGCATTACATTTGATAACAAGCTTAACTGGGCAGGACACATTGGACAGGTGGTAGGAAGAGGTTTCAAAATTCTGCACTTGTTGGAGAGAGTGATGAGGGGATGTACGAGAGAAGTCAAGGAACTGGGTTAGAAAATTTTGGTCAGACCATTGCTCGAATATGGTAGTGTAGTATGGGACCCACATTTTAAGTATCAAATACAGGAGTTGGAGAGGGTGCAAAAAAGGGCTGCTAGATTTGTTTCTGGAAATTATCGCAGAATGGAATCAATAACAGATATGATAAAGGACAGGATGAGGATGAAGAGGGTCATGGGAGTGTACAAGGCGTATACTGGTGATGAGGCATGGAAAGAAATTGATGTAGGTATGAAAAGTAGTGCATGGAAGGGAAAAGGTGACCATGACCACAAGCTGGCACTCGATTTTGGCACAAGGGTGTGGGAAGATTATCTTTTTTTAGGTAAGGGTATCAGTGATTGGAATAAATCACCAAGGGAAATGATGAATGATTTACCGAAAACGTTGAAAGAATTTAAAGTAAAAATTTGTAGAGGGCAAATGTAGGTGGATGCAGGAAAAGGATAAGATGGGTGTAGGGAAATTGCCACTGGCCTACGCTCTATTGCAATTAAATTAAATTAAAGTAGTCATTAACTACGCCTTTCGTACTCTGGCGTCTGACTCTTCTTGTGCGAGATCGTCTTGTATTCTGACACCGATATCGACAGCAATCTCGTCGTGTGACAGCCAGTCGCAATGGTTCCCGAATTCGTTGGTTTTTGTGTTAATCAGCCGCGGCCAATTGACAGCTCTCAATGATGTGTCAAGCGGCAGTCGGCTCGCTTTGATGTCGAGATAAGACACGCAGCTCGGTGGCCACTGACGTCAGCAGAGGAAGGACAACGGTCTTCAAACCATGACGAGCTGTTGGCTGCGGATTAACAGTAAACCACGTCATTTTGATGAGTCTTTGCAGTGCGGAAATTTTATTACAAAGAATTGACACTTGGAATTCAAGATCATTCAGGCAGCTCCAACTTTATCGCTTCCGTTCAAACTTTTACCAGCGATTTCCCAGTACAGACAGGGCTCGAGAAACTAAAACCACATCGTGTCTATTAGATAGATGTATTTCAGTAAGTTAACACATTTAAGTTCATCTTATCCAATCGACACAAGGTGGTTTCAGTTAAGTTTTTGTTTCTCGAGTCCTGTCCGTGCTGCGAAACAGTACTTACATGAGAAAATAGCTATTTTGTTTGAGTTAATACCAACCACACTGCCTTCTCAAAATGAACACTGTAGCTATGCGCTATGCTTCGTTTATTTGAACTGCGATTTTGGAATTTTGTCTGCAATTGAAAGTTTTATTATTATTATTATTGATCGACGGTGAGACGAAGAGCTTTTTTGTATTTTTAGCTCTGAAGAAACTTAGAACTAAGAAACATATTATGTTGTTATGCTAATGTCTTCGTGGCAATTAGCCCTTTGTAGAATGTTGTCCAAAATTACAACTGCCTTGTACGAAGCTTTATTTTAGTACAGGTTTCTCAAAACGGATGAGGTGTACGTTTAATGTGAAATTAAGAGGAATTAAATTTGTGCAGTGATTAGAGACACTGCCTGAAAAAAAAATGAAGACCGCAGAAGGGGAGGATGAAACGAAATCAAACATCACAGGTGATGTTATTTAAATTATTAAAAAATCGAATCAAATTTATAAAGAAATTGTCAGTTTGAGCCTACTTATCAGTATGACGTCGCACCCTCTTGTTCGGACATACGCACTTATTCGGTTGGGAATGGTGTCATAAAGCCGTTGTATTCTCCTCTGAGGTCAGCTGGCCCATACCTGTTGTAACTGGCCCTTTGATACCCTGGGCCAGAGTTGACGTTCCAGCTATGTTCTATCGGGGACAGAGGTATGGTTCTTGCTGGGAGTACCTCAACATCACCAGATAGTTCATAGAGACACGCGCTGTTTGTGGACGGTTTCAAAAAAGGCGCCACCTTACTGCCACACGAGAGGTAACACACGAGGACGCAGGTTGTCCGTGACCTACCATCTGAGTTCCCTCAACCGTTACCAGCCGTGACCTGAAGTCACACCCGATGACTCCTCACACCATGACACCAGCAGTATCACCGCAACATTAGAAGAATAGAATCCCTCCCGAGGTAACCGTCATACTTGCCTACGATGGTAATCCGAGATAGTGGAGAATTGCTTTGCATCGCTGAATGCGGAGCAATTCACCTGCTTTCCATTCTCCTCGATCGCGGCACCACTTCAAATGCAGCTGTTCGTGTTGTGATGTTAGCGGCAGCTTTTACTGGAGCTATTCCTGTTCATATACGGTTGAGGGATCTCCATTTTACCCAGTTCAATTTTACGGCAGAAAGTTCTTCCTCGTACCAGTTTGCAGGATCGACATTTGTGCGATTTAGAAAGGGTGCCCTAGTGATTAGCCTACTAGCTGGAGGTCCTGTTACTCCAAATATGACGTGATTCTCATCTAACGTTTCCTTCACGCTACTACGGCGGGTTTTCCGTTTGTAGGTGTATTTGGGTTGGTCTCATGCAGCCAGTGACTATCTGACAAGTAGGAACATAATATTCGAAAGTCACTGGAGGAAGTATGAGGAATCCAGAGGGACTATATTGAAAGGTAGAACATTTTTTTTCTTTTAACCCATCTTCATCGATGTCTTAGGACCGAACGTAGTGGGTGAGTGGTAACGCTCAGGCCTCGCATTCGGGAGGACGCAGGTTCCAATCCTGTTAGGTCATCCATGTTTCGGCTTTCCGAAATCAATCCAGGCGGATTCCCTCCCGTTCCTTGTCCCGAGTTCTTTTACGCCTATAATGACTTCGACGTTGACAAAATGTTAAGGGAATAGAAGAAGAGAACTTGGGAGATCATGCTCTTAATATGAAACATAAAACGACAATTAAAATGTAAACCCCCTGTTGATTTTTGTGTATTTGAACGGATGTTAATTGAATTGTAGTGTAATTTACCCTCTGTTTATATATTTATTATGTCTCTTTTTAATTTTTTGCATTAAACATTCTTCGGTAATTATAATATGTACTTTACATATACGTGTCAGTATATGACATTCAAACATTTTTTTGTTGCTATTAGATTATTTCGTTCCACCCTCCCACCACTAGTAATAAGCAAGGGGACAGGAATCCTTGTTGTGGGCACGTATGTTGTCATGTATTCGTTTCAGTTTAGCATATTTTAGTATGTTATCCTCTCATAAATAGCAGGATATTTTCAATTGTTGTGTTCGTTTCGCATGTCGTTGATAGTTCCTCTGAGGCAGTGCTGTTCCTCAGACTGCTCGCGTCTTGTAAATCTGGATTGGACGTCTCTGAAATTGTCTTTCAAGGTAACGTGTAAGGTCTTCGCTGTTATTTATGATTGGATTTATCTGGGATTTATAAATTTTGGGCGTCACAAGTAGTATTACAATTAATTCGTTATATCCTTTGCTTCTCTTTATAAGCAAGAGCAAAGGTGAATTTTCTGATCTTAGAGTGCCTGATATCTGATGGCACGATCTGATTTGAGATATTTATAAACTTAAACCGTCATTTGCAGCATAATGTTCTTTGTCTGATAATATTATTGTTCTGCCTTTGTCAACTGCCGCAAATGCTATGTTGTCCGTCAAATGTTTTATCTGTGTGCTTGATTGCTTTGCTGTAAATGCCTGAGTGATATGGTTTCTGTACTGGTATGTTATAATCTAAACCTTCGCTTTCATACCGCATTGCTTCCGCTTTTTGTTGCTTTGTGTTTCTGACAAATTGCGAGATGATTAAAAACAATTCTACAACTTCTAAATTTAACAAGACCAAAAGAGCTAGAAGTTTGGCTGACAAATCAATTCAAAAATCTTAAAGTAAGAAATACAATAAATTCGCAAATTTTCATTTTTTTTTTTTTTACTTATGGATTTACGCCTCGTCGACGTCGAGGTCATTAGAGGCGGGATGGGACTGGAGACAAGGAATGGGAAGGAATTAGGCCATGGCCTTTTGAAGGAAACATCCCGGTATTCGTCTGGAGTGATTTGGGTTACTGATGGAAAGCCCAAATCTGGATACCCGTACGAGGAATCGAACTGCCGGCCTCCCGTTAACCGCTCACCCACCACGCTCGGTAAATTTTCAGTGTACCCGATCTGTTATTTACTAACCTCGGAACCGACTGTAACAGTGTAGCGGTAGCTTTCTAAACTCTTTCTACACTGTCGATTGAGGTATTCGCAGTTCCCTATTGGCTTGGCGAATTTATTTTCTTGTACTGCTTGTTGAATATTCTCTTCAAGCAGACGTGATTGACCAGACGTTTTGCATTTTAAAATAATTTTTTTCCCCAAAGAACTGACGAAACCAACTTACGATACTCCAGCTATTCGTAGGAAGAATTCAGTATTTGCCATATATGTTGACGGCAACTGATAACAAACTTTCGTAACGCAAGTTTAGTTGCGAAGATATAGCTTTCCAAAATTAGCGTGTTCTTTTACAATACCTCAGTAAAATCCAGATGTATTGTCTCAGTTCCGATGAGTTTTCACCGAGGTATTGTGGTCGTTCGCGCTTTTCAATTACTTTATTTCATTGTTGTTGAACTAATCTGTTAGGATTGCGTGTCACGTGGTTTTTGTGTTTTCATATTAAACAAGATTTTTACATTTAAAAAAAAAAAAAAAAAAAAAAAAAAAAAAACTTTCTACCTCATTGCGCCAGTCCTAATTACCTAATTGCACATAATGTATACGTAGAATCTTCTTGCCCTGTGATGGATACTGACTTTTAGTTTGACGCCTTAGATTAGTTGGAATAACATTTTTATTTTGCTCGTTCGAGATTCGAAGTGTTCTTTCTCAGATATGTTGGGTTCTGCTCACTCACAAAGACTTTTAAACCTTTCCATTCACTTGATTTAATCCATGTCAGCCTGTAGCTCGCGGTGTAACGGCTTTATATTTGTAATAAACTCCGCATTTTCACAGTGGATCTGCAGGCCGTGTTATTCAAGTACTGAATATAAACTATCTTTTTTTCTGTATTCAATCTCTCCACCGATCTGATGCAGTACTTTATATCTTCTTTCCATGATTATCTCTTCATTTCTAAATGTCTATGCGACCTATCAGCTATACGCTTAGCATCTGTATCTTTGTTTTAATCTGAAGTTCTTTCCCTAAAAAATCCCTCCAGTAACAAATTAACAAATCCCAGTTACAGCGAGAGTCTTCCATCAACTTATTTATTTACTTATCATGCCTAGAATATGTTCATTTCGCACTTTATCGGCACTCCTACTTTTCAATCTGCTTCTACAGAACCATGTCTCTAATGCTTCAATACTCCTTCTTACTGATATGCCTCTCCAGTTTTTTTTATTTTCTATTTTTTTATCGCTTTTCTGTAGTTTCTTTTTCTACTGTAAACAGGACGCTATTATAGTACGTCTCAACAAACTAATTGTTTCTCATTGAACAATCATAGTACACAAATCTTTCTTTCCTTTCCTTAATTGCTTTCTCTCGTTGCAATTGGGATTGAAACAGACTACACTATTACCTCAAACCTAGTAAATTTACGTGTAAACATATATGTCATTGAATGGGCATACTGTTTAGGAAGTCCAGCAGTCCATCGTGTGGAGCGAGCTTAAATTTTCATAGTTACGCAGTTGACTAACGTAAGAGATACTGACTTTTGTATCAAGAAATAGTATCGGCGCAGGAACTGATCCGTGGGGGCAGCACGTCACTCTGTTCGCCCTCGTGCCACTGTGGATCGCAATTGACTGTAAGCTTGCAGATGGAAGCCTGAGGGGGTGCTGCACTCTTGATTCACGGAGTTAAACGGCGAGGGCTCGCAATGCGCCCCTCGAGACTCGTAGTGGCGGCGCGATTGATGTCGACAATTACCGAGCGGTTACCCGATAGCCCCGAGGGAGACGGAGGATCGTACACACCAAGGCCACAAAGCTAGCAACGCCCAGAGTACCACTTTAAAGGTCTGTTTAGTATCATTCGCTTTCTCCCTTCCTCTCGCTCTGTCTTAGGGTGTCAAACGTCATGTTTCAACTTCATGAGTGAAATAGTTTTCTTTACATGGATTTCTAAAGCAGACATATTGTGGTATTGAATCTACATCTACATATATACTCTGCAATTCACAAAATTGTAGGTGACAGAGGGTGCTCAGCACCAAAGCCAATCTCTTTGTTGTGCATTCCAATCCCTAATGGTACGAGGGAAAAAAAGAATTCATATAAGAATCAGTGCGGCACCTTATTTCTCTAATCTTATCTTTCCTGTCATTCCGGCTCAAATAGGTTGATGGAAGAAGTATTTCACTACACTCGTAAGTGAAAGTGGGAGTACACATGTTTACCAATAAGTTTAAACGAAACGTACGTCGTCTATCTACCAGAGACTCCCAGCCTACTCTACTAATCAGTTCTGTGACGCTTTCATAAGGACTGTAGCAAGCGGTCACGAATCGAGCGGCTCTTCTCTGTACTTTCTCTATACTTTCGATCAACCCCTTACGAAATGGATCCCAAATGGCACAACAATAGTCCAAATGTGGACGCACAAGAGATTTGTACGCTATCTCCTATGTTTGTTCATTACAATTTTTAAAGATTCGACCTATGAATCGCAGCCCAGAATTAGCTCTACCTACTAACGAATAAATTTGTATGTCCAATTTCACGTTCCTTTGTACTGTTACTCCCAAATATTTCATAGAATCGACCATATGAATAACTGTATTGTTTAACTCATATTTCTGAACAATTGGATTCTTTTTTCCAGTTATGCTTTTTACAATTTAGTGTAAGTAGCCACTCAGCGCACCATGCCAAAATAACATCCAAATCGGCCGAATTCCTTACTTCCCTATAAATAAGCATCATCAGCAAGCAATCTAAAAATGCGTGATATCACATCCTAGTGACAGAGTTTCGATTTGCCGCGTATTCCGCCTCTGTCTACAGTGGAATCCGAACCACGGAATGTCCTGGCGTAGCTTATATGATGAGGTAGACTATCGTGCGGTCATAAAAGTCTTCGCATTGGTCGGTTTCCTCCTATCACCAATGGAAATTTATCAAAAATTAGTAAAGATTTACGAAGAGTCAGCACCCTCATTTTTAACAGTGTGTCGTTTTTGACGGGGAAGCCTCTTCTAAGTTAGATGTTACTTCGGGCGTTCCTCAAGGAAGTGTAATAGGACCACTTCTTTTCCTGATTTTTATAAACGATCTCGGTGACAACGTTAATTGCAGGATGCGATTGTTTGCTGATGATACACTTATTTATAGGGAAGTGAGGTGCTCTGACGATTGCTTAGAAATTCAGCGCGATTTCGGAATGGTGCCATAAATGGCAGCTTACACTTAACTGCAAAAAGTGCAAGGCAATGCAAATAAGTATTAAAAAGACCCCGCTTGCTCAGGAGTACAAAGGTAACAATTCAGTTGTTGACACGGTGGATTCCCTGAAGTATCTAGGCGTAACAGTACAAAGCAACATGAAGTGGGACTTGCACATAACTTTCGTCTCAGGCAAAGCTAACTCTAAACTACGTTTTATAGGTCGTATTTTGAGAAGTTGTAATGCTCATACAAAGGAAATAGCGTACAAAACACAAGTGTGTCCGCATTTGGATTACTGTTGTGGAGTTTGGGATTCTTATCGCAAGGGATTGGTTGACATGTTAGAGAAAGTACAGAAAAGACCGCTAGTTACAGTCCTTATGTAAGTGTCACAGAGTTGATACGCTGGTTAGGCTGGGATTTTTTGGCGGACAGACGACGTCGTTTTCCTTTGAATTTGTTGGAGAATATGCGAAAATCTTTAATTTACGAGTGCAATGAAACTCCGCCAACTTATTTAGGTCTCTATGACAGGAGGGACAAGATTAGAGAAATAAGATGCAGTACTGATACTTTTATATAGTCTTTCTTTCCTCGTTCTGTTCGGGATTGGAGTGCACAGAATTAGGATTGGTGTTTAGCACCCTCTGCCACCCACAATATTTGTGAATTGCAGAGTGTAGATGTAGACGTAGTTGTAGAACTGTGTACAATAGGAGATCGGTGCAGAATCGGTCGTACATCTCTTGAAAAGATTTCGCGTGAGGGACAACCACAGAAGATAATATATGGAAGGCGCTCGTTACATTAGTAATCGTGTGACGTAGTTGCGGCCGTAGGCATGACAGAAAAAAGGGTACGGAAAATTTTACATTAAGAATTAAATATAACAGAGATTTGTGCAAGATGATGCCGTATTTTTTGAAAAGCTGATGGAAAAAACGCGGAAAGGAATTTCTCAATAATGTTTCGACCGTTTCAAAATGGATCCTACCAATCTTATGCGAAGATTTGCTACTATGAATGAGCCGTTAATCCTCCATTGCACGTCACAAACCACAAACATTACGTGGCTCTGCATCCATAACTGACCGCTGATTATTATTTTCGGAAGCCTAGTCTTCTATCTGTATGTACAACGCTAAAAATCAACTGAGCACATTTCGACGGGGTTTTTACCGTTTTATAGCTTAGGATTGGATTTGAATTGTTGGCGTATGTCAAATTGTCAGGCATCAACGTTACATGAAGACGGGGCAGTAAATGAAATTCTGAACGTATCGTGAGAAACACGAAAGGTATAATATCAACTAGATATTGTATACGTCATCGTTCATAAAAATAATACGGTGACTATCGGTTGCTTCCTCAAGTTTCGGTTGTTCAATCTTTAAACTCCATAGATGGCCGTACCTGATGTGAACAGCACACGAGGAAACGCGTGAATTAATAATACAATGGAAAAAACGCCATAGAGCTTCTTTGATTCTTGAATCTACAATCTCAAGCTGCTCCGTTACAATCTCTGACATTTGAATGCGAAATTATGTTCACTGTTTACAGTGAGTAATGCAATCTGATGCGTTTTAACATGAAAGTGAACTGTTTAAAGCCTTTGGCGTTGGCGTAAAAGGCAGTGTAGGAAAATAATTTTGGATACTTCTTATTCAACTGAAACTTTTTTGGTAGAACTGCATATCGCAACACATTCGTTAATATATACGTGCCAGTTTCTCCCATAATATAGCATGTTTTCATTTTTGATTATATTATTTAGTAATCCATTTCAGTTATATTTATAGTTTATTGTTGAACGATTTTGTCTTTTCTACATTTCCTGAAAAAAAAAAACTATTGTTCTCATTATAGCACGAATGGCTGAGGTTATTTTGTTGAAACTTGGTACACATGTTTCTGATTCAGGAACAAAAAATATTGTAGGAATAAATCAACGCCAATCTATCTGCTCTATGCTACACCGAGGGTTATTCTTTCAAATACGTATAGCAATGAAGTATTGACATGGTATTTGATTCACAGGTGCAGAAAATTAAAATCTGTTATGTGCTTCAGTATATTTTAACAAATAATCTACCGAGCGTGGTGGGTGAGCGGTTAACGCCGGTTCGAATCCCCGTCCGGGCATCCAGATTTGGGTTTTCCATGGTTTCTCCAAAACACTCCAGGCGAATGCCGGGATGTTTCCTTCAAAAAGGTCATGGCAGAATTTCTTCCCGTTCCTTGTTTCCAGTCCCATCCCGCCTCTAATGACCTCAACGTTGACGAGACGTTAAACTGTAAATAAAAAAATAACATGACATAACTTGAAAACTGCTGAGTTAATTTTGACGAGATTTTCACAGAACAAATCTTATATTGCGACTAATGAAATTTGAAAGCATAAGATCTGGCTTAGAATCTGTCGCATGTCTTGTGATGCTACGGGACCTGCCCCGGAGTAGGAAATGAAATTGTGTAAGTAATATTTTTTTTTCGCGCCAAGATTCACTAATTTCTGTAAGATAACAATGAGACGTCTTCTACATGGACATGGAAACAATATGATACTTCACGTTTCTGGTCCTAATGGTCTTCGTCACTGTAGAATTTTGTATCATCAAAAAACGAGTGCAGAAAATTTTAAAATCTTTTCTAATCGTCAGATTAGCAATTACCCCACTCCCTTTCCTCCTGCCGATTAGAGCTGTAGCAGACCGTATATATTCGTTACTGAGTAACGGGTTCGTCGCCTGAATCGAAGTAACGAATCGTTACTCACAAATTCGTTTCGTTACTCGCATGTTTCGTTACTCGCGTTGGTCGTATGGATGTCAGTTTGATTCGATAAACGACACGAAGTATCATGCGTCATGCAGGAGATGGAACGGTTGCCCCAGACATTGAATGAGCAATATTTTTTTTTTAATTTTTGATCTAAGTATTTAAGTGTACTGCGATTGTGATATTAGGTATTATTCTGAAGTATGTAATATTCAGTGCATTAAATCAAATGTACAAACAATTTACTTAAATTTACTTTACTCAATGAACAATTTATTTGAAATTTACAAGGTACTAACGAAGTAATTCATGCGATGCTTCATGCTAGTACTCAATCGTATCAGAAGTAATGTGACACAGCAATCAATGAATTTTAATTACCGCAGGATCCATGTGATCAATGCGGTACTGGCTTTGATGTTGAATTTTTGTTGTAACCGCGACGCAAGTACAATTACGAATCTAATCACAAAAAGATGAAGAATTTACAAAAATAAATGAAAACATTAAAAGAAGACAGTGGTGAAACCTCATATTTAAAAGCGAAATACTTTCATGAGATTATACGCCTAATATTACAATATTTGTTAAATACATGTCCCATTATCATATCAGGCTTGCATGCAGGATTTTTAGTAGGCTACTTTAAAAAATAACCGACATTAGTATTGTCAGTAGATATGTCACAGTCAGGTGAAAGGTTAGGTCTTTTTTTTTTTTAAATGCAAACAGGTGTTTGTTTTGAAATTAGATTATTCTTTCGTATATAATATTCATTACAGTAAATCAAGTGTAAATTCAGGTGTTTTCCGAAAGATCCATGTGCTAATTACTTTACTTTAAGTTTTATCCAAACGAGCAACTTACCTAAACTTATATACTAATAATTTCGTAAGCTCATTCACTCCCCTCGATAGCTATTGGCTGGAGAACGGTGTCACGTGTCAGCCTTCGCTCGCAAAACAATAACCAGAGATACTATTAGTAGAAATTCGCGGATATGTTCACAATTTAATAGCTAAGCAACTGCTACCAAATTAATAGCCATAATGCATTAATTAATTTTGCTTTTCGTAGCGTTTCATAGTTTAAAAAAATACTTATAAATTTTGCGACTGAAAAAAAACGTTGATCTGCTATTAAATAACATTTTGCTAATGAAAGCAACATAAAAAACTTACAAAAATTAAATTCCTCATGGTCTCTACTGTAAACATGAATGTCAATTGTTATTCCGGTTTAGCATAAATTTCAACTTAATTAAAACTGTCACTAATGTTGTTGCTTGACCAAAGTTTGTGCGTTACGGTTTGTTTGCTTTTCAGGTATTTTACTGACCACTTTTGTCTATGGTATTTATTCATGTTCACTGTACGTGAGTTATTAGATTATTTTAAGTGCAAATCAGACCAAATATGTTGCCGAATCAACTATTCTGGTAATCCATTTCTTCAGAATTGCTCAACTGTTGAATAATATGGAATGTGAATTAAGTTCTCTGGCCGTTACAGATACTATGACCAATAATTACGTTATGTATGTTTTCCCAGTCTCAATAAAAAAAATACCAACAACGTGATGCTTTCGAAGCAAACAGGAATGTTGCAGAGTGAACTTTAAGGGTCAAATAAAAGTCAAGTTTGTATTTAAGAGAGTTCGATTCTACGACCTTTGAAACCATTATACGATAGTGCGATCGTTCCTTTCCGTGTTTAATACCTACGTCTATTAATACTTCTGAGTTCTTTGAGCTCAAGAGGTTTTATTCACCCTAAGAGTGAAACACGGGTCAGGTTCATATTTGGTTAGATCAGGTGAACCTGTTACAATCTTTGACCCTAAAAATTGGAACTATTTTAGATCCGTGACGATACGCAAAAAACTGTCACGGGCTTACACTAGTTTTACTATATAAACATTTTTCTTAAACTTTACCAAGTACGAATGAAGTCGTCCCATACGTGACGCGACTCGATGCAGTGCTTCATGTTAGTGTTCGATTGTATGAAAAGGAATGATTCGAAAATAACGGGTATTGATTGGTTTATTAACGAATACATACGGCTACAGAATTTCTCGTTACTTTTACAGCTCTACGGCCGATTGAGATATGTGACGAAGTTTCTAAAAAGTTTTTTTATTTTCTGACAAGACTGAAGAGAATTTGATACACACGTTTCAAATCGTGCAACTGGAATTACTTACTGTATGGGCAAATCAGCCTCAGTGTCTCGTATTTCCTTTGCCGATGTCCAGCTTAGAACCAGAAAACTAAAGGTGTAAACAGGCTAAAAGATAAAGTAAGAAACCTATTTATTTTTGTATGTGGTTGAAGCCGTCGCTGTAGAGATTGGTATATGGAACTGGTGGTGCAGCGAGTCGATTCGAGTGTGAGATTAGGAACTGTGCTATCGGTGGCGCGATACGAGTTATCGTCTGTGGCGGGGAGATATCGACTAATCGAACAGGCCGACTGCTTCTAAAATAGGATCCAGCCGCCATCACTCGGCAGATTTAGCTCAGCATCGTCCTTATCTCTACACAGTCCACTCGCTTCATCATGTGTTCTCTATCTCTGGCTGCTAGTAGATGAAAGTCTACAGTATTTCACTAATATTTCGGCTAGTTGTTTCTAACTATCACTATCGATTAAATTTTTGAAGTATTGAAGAGTCAAATCTTTAGGGGCATCCAACTGACTCTTCCTGATTGTACAGTTAATCGAATGCAAAACATACCATAGCACACAGTGAGAAAGTTGAAAACGCCAGTACAATCTAGATAACATTAAAGCAAAAATAAAATTGTAATCAGTCATTATTAGCTAAAAAATTAATAAAACCTACAAAACCGATCTTCTTCCCGTCCGGTGGTCCGCTAACCATCCAAGGCAGGGGTGGCCAACCCAAATGATCTCGCGGGCCACTCTGGAAGTGCATCGTAACTCCGCGGGCCGCATATAAAATTATATATCACCACTAGAGACATTTTTTTGGAGTGAAACATTGAAACATGAGTTATTATTATGTTTACTATTATTCTTACATGTAAACATAGATAATATAATAATAATGATACAAAATGCACATTGCAAAGAAATATGTAACACTAAAAATGAAATATAAAAATTATTTTGTAAACGTGTGATGAATCTCGCGGGACGGATAAATGTTCAAGGCGGCCACAGGTTGGCCACCCCTGATCTAAGGAAATAAAACTATTTGTTCTTATTTTAATATTTACTTCTATCATCTAACTTGTTACACCCATCATCCTTAGAATGCGTATTTGGGCACTCAGTTCTTAGCATCTATCTCAAATGCTTTATTTTCGACTTTCCTAACTTCCGTAATTATGAAGTTCGCTTTAATAGACCGTTGTGTTCCATGCACACATTCTTAGAAAGATTTTTCTAGATTTTAAGTCATTGCTTAGTTCTAAACAGTCGTTCCTTTTCAAGACCAATTATAAATCTTTAAATGGTGCTGTTCACTGGAACATTGAAGGAGGTAACTAGAGAAATCAGTCTGGCGCCTTTGAGATAGAGGGATCTTTATTTAAATTGATTCAAACTTTAATTAACCATTAGACCTTGCCTGTCGGCATCCTCGAATATCAGCAACGCTCAGATTTATTGTAAATACATACGTAAAGAAAACTGGTCAGGAGGTATTTACAGATTAACTCTAGAAAACAAGTAAAATGTATGATGTATGCTCATGGAAAGGTTTAATTTATTTTCAGCTCGTAAGCAACTCTGGCCAGTTTGGACAGGAAAATAAATGTCTTTTTATGCCTAAATCAGTTTTTCAAATTGTTCGTATGTTTAACCTGCTGCCAACAAAGAGATCAATCAGCGTCGAACAATAGCCAAAATATTCATTGACTTTCACTTAATGTACACTGTTATAATTAGCAGCGTGATGCATACCTTAACAGCATTTGTTTATTTATTTATTTTTACGCCTGAGGTTTACATTGAGGTCGTCGGTGGCGGAAAAGAACCGGGGATAAGGAACAGGAATGAATTCGGCCATGGCCTTTTGAAGGAACCATCCCGGCATTCAGCTGGAGTGATTTCTGGAAACTATGAAAAGCCGAAATTCGGATAGCCGGGCGGGGATTCGAACCCGCATCCTCACAGTTGCGAAGCCTTAGTTTTATCTCTCGCCAACCACACTCGGGGCTTTTGTTTTGGATACTTCCACTAAGGAGGTAAGCAATATGGCATGAAAAACCTAATTTACTTGCTGCCATTTTCAGCAATTCCGGGGGAAATCGGAAAAAATCAAGATTTGAAAGTTCGTGGAAAATGAACCAGAAAATAGATACTTGAAATTAAACAATTCGCCACTAGAGGCAGTCACTGCAATTTACATTGGGCAGATCTCTTCCTTCAACAATCAGCTGCAGCTAGAATTTAGTGCACGAGTGAAGATGATATGGTAAGTGTATTGAGGCTTAGTAAACTATATCAAAGGTGAACTACCTCTGTGTCTAGTTACGAAAGTGCATAAATTTTTCTATCAAGTATGGCTCTAACACCTGTGCATTATCAAAGAAATAAGGAAAAAATCAGACGGACAGTAAGAGCAGTGAAAAGCTGTTTAGATCGTGTCGGGAACAAAGAGTTACGAAACAAACCAGTGACAAATGATGCTCTAAGTTAAGCTAACTTATTTTAATAGAATCGTATGGTACTTGCCAACAGAACATCAGATGCCGATGGAATGTTATAACCGAGCGTGGTGGGCGAGTGGCTAGCGCTCTGGCCTCGCATTCGGAAGGACGCCGCTTCGAATCCCCGTGCGGGCATCCAGATTTGGGTTTTCCATGGTTTCCCCATATCACTCCCGGCGAATGCCGGGATGCTTCCTTCGAAAGGACCATGGCCAAATTCCTTCCCGTTCTTCCCACCTCTAATGGCCTCGATGTCGACGAGGTGTAAAGCCATAAGTAAACAAAAGGAATGTTATACATGTTACCAGAAAGAAACAGACGAATGGGATGAGAGGGAAGAAGATGTCACGACGATTTAAGACTGATGTGGAACCTACACGGTGGAAGATAGCAATGGTCGAAGAAGCAGAAGAGGACTTTTCCGAGCATTACGACATTCGTTGCTGGCAACAACAACAACAAAAAAACAATATCGTTTACCGACTGGAGACATCATTCTTGGAGTCTACAGATCCCTTGAGTAAAAATGTTATATTGTTGTCTATAATCTCTAAAATCAAAAGAGAGTGTTTATCGTCAACATGGGCCCCTTTTGAACAGTTTGTTTCATTGGATGAGTATTTCCAACAAAATTCTATCATCAAACTGTCAAGTCTTTCACAATTTTTGATGCGTCCACGTTTTCTCTTGTAAGAAATTTAGTAATAATTCTTTGCGTCACACACCTTGATGCATTTCCGCTTCACTCATTGCTGTCAAACACGAGTGATATTGTTACTAGTCAATTCACATAGATTCATAATATTTATGTTGCATCAGACATCGACACCAACTTCGTCATTAGTTCCAGTTATCAGGCGCTCAACTGAAATGAGTATAACTTCAACGACATAATGTCTGAAATCTTGACTTTGTGAATTAAACGTTATTACGTTCTTCATTTGTTTAGATAAATTTATCTCCGCCGTATAATTCTCTGGCCTTGGAATTCTTGAACTGTTGATCACTTGTCCATCATTTGGACGCTTAAAGCGCGCGGTGGGGGGGGGGGGGGGCAGGTAGATTTTTCTTGTTTCGCTCGGCTACGCGGCTTCATATTGCCGATATTTACTCTCGGCGGAGAGAGATAAGGAATTTGTGAGTCGGGAGGGACGTGGCTATCAGCAGATAAGGCGGCGAGTGACGGTAATCTCTTAGAGCGGGATCATCCGCGCCGGATTCACGGGATTAGCTTTGTACGGCGCTCGACGTGCCGACAGCACACAAAGAGGCCGCACAGCATGTGAACACCAAACCCTAACCACGACAGAGCTATTATATGTAATAAAACATAATACAATAATATTTTAAACATAACAGATATACCCAACGAATAAATTTCATTTTACTGTATTTTCGAGTAATTTTATAAGCTCACTCACTCACCTCGATAGCTATTAGCTAGGGAGCGGTGACGTCACGCGCCGGCCTTCGCTCGCAAATTAACAACGACCAGAGAAGTTAGTAGAAATTCGAGGATTTGTGCACAATTTAACTAGCTGAGCAACTGCGTATCGCAAGGGCCTGATTGACTCAGTGGAGAGGGTGCAGAGGAGAGCCGCTCGATTCGTGACTGGTTGCTACAGCCCTTGTGAAAGCGTCACAGAATTGATACATAGATTGGGCTGGGTTAGTTTGGAAGACAGACGACGTCATTTACGTTTAAATTTATTGGAGAATATGCGAAATTCTATGACCTACGAGTGCAGTGAGATACTTCCACCAACCTATTTGGGTCGCAATGACCGGAAGGATAAGATTCGAGAAATAAGATGCTGTACTGATGCTTTTATGTATTATTTCTTTCCTCGTGCTATTCGGGATTGGATTGCGCAGAATTAAGATTGGTGCTTAGCACCTTCTGCCACCCACAATTTTTGTGAATTGCAGAGTATGGATGTAGATGTAGAAATTAATTACCATAATACATCCTAGCTTGTCATTTTTAAAAAGTATGTAGTATAATTTTATGGCTGATAAAAAGTTTAATAAAATTGTACTTTACGATTCAATGATGTTTTTCCGTCGTTGCTATTTTTCAATCGTTACTGCCACGCTGCTTTGCCGTCATTAGGTATGTACTGTACGAATTTACATCGGACACTAGACATAAGTTACAGGAGACTTCTTTTAACGTTGGATGCGTGTTCACTGTTGCTGGCTCACTTACGTCATCCACTCTGCCATCTCTAGGTATTTAGCAAGATCGTCTCTGTCCGTGTTAAATGCTTCTATTATTATTTCTAAGTCGCTTCAAACTCAAGCGAATTGCAGAGAGAGCCGTCAGGGTGAAACACAAGTCAACTTGTATTTTAGTCAGATGAGGTAAACCTGTTATCTCTTTTAACCCTAAAAATTGGAACTATTTTAGACGCTGACCACACCCAAAACACAGTCATGTGCTTACACTAGTCAATAATAATTTCATAGCAATTAATTTTTGTTGACACACCAGGATAATAATTTTTTTTCTGATGTATTATTCATCATGAAACAACAAACAACACAACAAAAATATAATAAATTCACTTTATAAGGGATAAAATAATTTTTATTGTTAATATAAAATACGAGACACAATAGTTCGAAGTTAGTGACCATTACGCAATCCTCGACGTCGGCTGGGCCGTTATATAACATCTCTGATTTCTCGGTAGCATTGCCGCGTTAGGTGCATGCTAAGTATCAACGAGTTTCGGGAGCATTATTCAAGTCACTTGTGCACGAAAAGATAAAATGCCTTCATTCGCAGATATTACTATGACATTTTGTCATCTTCTATTTTCATTTTTTTTGTTTTGTTTTATTTTTAAATAATAATAATAATTTGTGATTCGACGTTCAATGAAATTTCCAGCAGTTCTCATGAAGTACAGTTGTGTAAAAAGTATATGCAGACGGTTACTGCATTTTAATTTTGGTTCAGGCATACACAGCGAGTAAAGTTTCTAAAACAAAACATAATGTCTCATTTGCTGATGTTTATATATTGTATATTATACTAGAAATAAGTTTGTAAATCAAAATCAAGTAATAAATTTTAAAAAATAGATATTCAAATATTCAACGTCAGTAGATCCTTAAAACAGTAGTTTTCTTAACCTTTCCCCTTGAAGTCTGCGCCTAGTTTGAGTGACACTGGTTCCTGCCTTTGAGAGAGGCGTTCAGAAGGTACCGACGAGGCTCCTTTGAGTATATTGAATATATCTTAATACAACTCGTACACCAAACATGGATTCATTTTAATTAATTTTTCAGCAGAAAAGTACCGTAATCTCCAATTATCGATTGTTACTCTAGACCATTAAATGCTTCATACTTTTCAACTTCTTCTTCACGACTTTTGAAATTTATTCATATTTTTTTATTCATTTTTGTTTTGATAGTTTCACGAGAAGGAACTTTGCCTTCAACTGCATTGAAAGGTCTATTATCAACACTGATAAAATAAGCAATTGCATCAGCTATGCATACATATTTTTACCCACTTATAATATTTTAGTACGCCCTAGAGAGAAGCAAGAACTAACGAATGCGAGCGTAGCGCCACAGATTAAGCAATAAAACGGTGAACGCAAATTAGTGAGGAATGAATAACACGCACGAAACGTAGTGGAGGAAACGAAGTAATCGATTTTTTTATCGAGCTAAATCGGTGTATAGCACAGGCAAGTTTGGACTTGGCCACACATACATTTATTTGCAGGTTTTTTTTTTTTTGTTAAGTGGTTTGTAGCTTACGATATTTCAGTGCATCATATTGATATTGTATATCGAAAATGTGAAAATATGGATTTAAATATCGATATTTGTAGTTTGATATAATCTATCATTGTAACCCTATCCGCAGTCACTCCAGGCGAATGTCAGGATGGTTCCTTTCAAATGTCACGGCTGAATTCCTTCCCATTATTCCCTCGTCGATCCTCCCCTCCCGCAGCCCGCGTCCCGGGGAGGAATGAAATTTCTAAAGAGCTTTTAAGATTGGTTCATGCCTACGTTAGAATGGGTCTTCTGTTAGTATGCTAGCTGTGTAATTCGGCTGGAAGTATGTTGCTGTTGGTCTGTCACTGATAACTTGCTGCACATTTCGCTAACCTGACTCTCAGAACGTGTTGATAGTTATATGGAATGTGAGATTGAAGGCTTTCACGGCGTATCGATGAAATGTAGTCTTCACTGGTTTTCCACAGTATGTTGTTGAAAAGCGACAACGAGCTTTCGACGGCTGACTCTGCCACCATCTTCAGGTTAGATGGTGTGCAGGGAGAACCAGCGCTGCCTGGAGTGCAGCGCTGGTTCTCCCTGCACAACATTCAACCTGAAGATGGTGGCAGAGTCAGCCGCCGAAAGCTCGTTGTCGCATCTCAACAACATACGGCGGAAAACCCGTGAAGACTACATTTCAGTTATATGGAATGTCAACTATGATCCATATTCACCGCTTAGAACGTTCCATGCATGTGCCACATTATTAAAATGTTATATAAGAGTCGTTTTTTTTTATTTAAAAAAAATATATGTTTAGGTAAGTACACCTGGGATATCAGTACATATCCTGTACACTCAGTATGGAAAGAGTTAATTTTTTAACTTTCTATTTTTATGGCTCTAAAGAAAGATAGGAAAAAAACAGAAATATTGTTCAGCGTACCTTCACGGTCGTGAATACACGGAAGGCTTTTTCCTTGCGCTGGGCAGGTTTTCTATTGATTTATGAATGATGAAAATCTTAATTAACATCATATTTATTGCGTTTTCCTTTGACTAATATTTTTGCATGTTTATTTAAGACAATTTCTCAAAATGTATCTCACCAATCATTTCGTTATTTGGAAAAGTCAATCAGTACTTGCAATATATTGATAGAGTAGTTATGTTTCCTGCAGCTGTCTGGTGGAAATAAAATATAATTTTCAGTACGCTTTAGAACTGTCGCTCAATTTACAGAACTGAAAATATCTTTTCCCAAATTGGCTATATTGATCAGCTTCACTAAATCTCGAATTTTGGGACTGATCAAATAGTTGCAAGTTGTATAGCAAAAATTTAATGTCTAACTCAATAACGCCAATCATCTGACTACAAAAACCTTCCTAATAGAATAACTCAGATGGTAATGATAGTTTCGTTCGCAGTCTCAAAGACCTAATACACAATCCGCCTCTGTCGTAGCCGCCTAGTGTACAGCTTAACATAGAATCCGAACCACGGAGCAATGTCCATAAAATATGAGACAAGGTTGTAGTCAGCCTCCATTAATATTCGATTTGTATGTAGATGAAGCAATAAAGGAAGTAAGAGAAAAATTTCCATCTGGCGTGAGTGTTCAAGGAGAAAAAAAATCAATATGCTACAATTTGCTGATGACATTGTTCTGTTAGCAGAACAGATGAGAATTTTGAGAAGTTACTGAATGCCGTGGATAAAATAGTGAAGGAAGGTTTTACACTAAATATTATTATTAATTTTAATTGCGATGAAGCTAACATTCCGGTGGCAATTACCCCAGTCATCCATTTACCTCTTTTTATATACATATATATTTTTTTAGTTTTCTTTTATAACTGGAATGTTAAATTCCTCCCCATTTACTATTCTGATTTACAAATTTTGATTTTAAATTCCTTAAATATAAGCCAAAACAAGGCAAAGAGATGAAATGTAGTAGAAATAATAGCAGTAACAATGGATTAAATATTAAAATAGGATCTGATGCTTTATAAGAAAGAAATGAATTCTGCTATTTACGAATTAAAATTAAACTGATGGTCGAAGCAGGAATAATTTTACAAGCAGAATAGCACTAACAAAAAGAGCCTTCATGAAGAAGAGTAATTTTAGTTTCAAATAATTTTCGAGGAAAGAATTGAAGGAAGGTTTCATGGTAGCGAAGCATGGACTTTAGGAATACTAAAAAGGGAAAATTGAAGCATTTGAAATGTGGTGCTATAGCAGGTTGCTGAAAATAAGATGGACGGATAAAGTACGAAATGAACGAGTTTGGTAATGATGGGTGACAAAAGAAGTTTGTGGAAGAGTCGGTTACATTTTAAGGTATAAGAGATTGGTTAATTTGTTAATGGAGAGAACAGTCGAAGGAAAGAACTGTATTGGTAGACAAAGATTAGAATATATGATGCAGATAATTAAAGATGTAGGTTGTAAACGTAAAGGGTATGTGGAGATGATAGGAAGGGAATGTGGATTGCATCAAACCAGTCGAGCGGCTGATGACAGCAAAAAGAATATTCCTTTGAAATCCGGATTTGATCCAAGGACCTCCCAAATTCCAACAAAATGCCTTACCCAACTGTGCCATCAGATCTCTCTTAATGACTCGGTTAAAGATCAAGAGAATGGGGGGTAAGTTTGGGTATAAAATTATAATGTTTTCATATTATCGTTGTGCGAGTGACTGCCAGTCTTTATGTGGTTGCGATCACTCGCATTGAGGTGAACAGCGCCAGATACGAGGTGTCTACGCGGCGGCCGCCTCTGATCTTCAGCAGGTGGCACGTGACGTCACCTGCCCGTCGATCAATCAATCAGAGCGGACAGCCTGAGTCATTACGCCGACAATCGATAACGAAGCAGAAATTCACAGCTCAGACTTGTCATAAAACTTCCAACTCCAAATATTTTCTACCGCCAATAACATTTCGTATTTCTGTCTTTCATGCTGAAAAACGTTTTTATACGAAACGGAAGCTATTTCGTCCATCTAAACAAGGCTTTAGAAAAAAAAAATTATTGGCTTTGTGACCACCGTTTCATGCTAGAACGTTTGACAAGCCCATGATGTTACGTAGCGTATGGAGAGTTATGATTGTAAATCTTATCGTGTTGAATCGTCTTTGAATCAGTCTTCCAACATCAGTGTCAACAACTTTGTTCCAGCTTATCACGAACATTAATTTAGGAACAACATTGTCATATTTTTTCTGCGTCGCTAAACTTCACCTTTGTAGTGATTTATGTTGCCTTTGATATTTTCAGTCTAACCTACGTTTAGTCCCAGTGGTTCTTTCTCGAAATAGTTCTACAAGTTCTCACATTCTTCCAGCGAGGTATTCGATTCTCCCTTGTTTTTTGGTGATATTTTTTCTTTATGTATCATTGCTTCAATTCTCGAATTTTATGTTTTACCCCTTTTTCCATTTTGAGAGATTATATTAATTGTATATTTTGACTATTTTCTTACATATTTTTCTGTACACATAATAAGACAGTTATATAACCTATTTACTAGTATGTGCATCCATTTCAACTGTATAATTATTAATTTCAACGCATCAATGGTTGTATTTTACCTGTACCATTATAAAAAATATTGTTAAACTAATAATTAATTGAAAACGCTATTGTACACTCCGGCTGCCTATATGTCCGTTAAGGCTAAAATAAATAAAAAAATAAAATAAGTTTTTCTACTCACATAAAATGACAGTAATAAGTACTTTGGTTTCTTTATAAGTTTAGCCACAAACACTTTGCCTATAGTATATAACAACTCGGGATTAATGACAGTCTGTATATTTCGTAGATCACAATCCACTCAAAACCTACCTGACGAATTTTCACGAGGTTAAAACAATTGTGCAGACAGGAGTAAACTGGGGCGTGTTTCATCTCGATGCGACGTAAGGACACTGAGAACGAATTTAAAATATGCTTGAATATTCAACTGTTCTAAGGTATTCATTTAGTTTTGTTTATTGTGTGACGCTAAAAGTAAATGATATAACGAAGTCGATTGCACAATACGACTCCCGAAACAACTTGCTAGTTCATCGCACCACAAGAACATAACATGCTACCCCGTGTTTAAGGGGGTTCGATGATGATCTTGAAGTAAAATCTCAGACTGGTTTTCCCCGTGAGATGAAACGACAGTATAATTATATTTTCCGCTGTATACACTAACCACAAAAAATTTAAAACTATACTGAATTTTCTGTTCCGATGCTGCGATAATCACTCATTATGCAAATCATTTATGCAAGAAAGTTCATGAGGGCGAAGCTGCGAGTGACAGCTGGATATAATAATTAAATGGAAGCACATAGGACTACTTACTAGCTATGTCGATGGTGATTTATTTGAGCCTTTGAACTTGCTGCATATTTTCGATTGAACACTATTTTTTAGTTTATTCCTCTCCAGGTTGGAGTACAGTGATTTGGCGCACTCTGCATTTCCTACTCTGCGTGCCTGTTATGTAGAGCTGCAGTTCTTGTAATTCACTGTGCGGCTGAACTGTTGAAACTCACACAGTACCTGCTTGACAGGCTGATGGTGAGTATTAGACTCCTGTCGCATTTGGCTGTCAAGTGAGCAAGTAAGGAGTCACGAAGATACGTATGTTTCTTACCATGCGCCACTGCTAAGCTGTCGTTGACAGGTGTGTGCTTGGTAGTTTAATTTTAGGTATCTTTGGAGAGCCAACGTGGGTTCTTTGTTTATTTTTGTATTTTTTTAAACTGCTTTACGTCTCTCAACAGCGAGGTCTTTAGAGACGGGAAAGAATGGGGACAAGGAATGGGAAGGAATTGGGCCATGGCCTTTTTAAGGAAGACATCCCGGCATTTTCCTGGAGTGATTTGGGAAACCATGGAAAACCCAAATCTGGATGCCCGGACGGGGATTCGAACCGCCGTCCTCCCGAATGCGTGGCCAGAACGCTATCCGTTACACCACCACGCTCGGTTTATTCTTGTAGTTTCGGTCGAGGAAGTGGAGCAAAAGCTGCTAGGCTGCAGTCAGCTATATCCCGTGGCATCTGTAGATGAAGGAATGGGAGAGAGGACATGATGGAATAAAATAAATTGCTTTCATCTTGTAAAGAGAATCGCTCAAATCTCTCTTCCAAGAAAGATCAAATAAATGCGGTATTTAGGGGAAGACTATGTGAATTGAATGAATAAATGATTTTGTTGAAATCGTTTTAATTTTTCAAAATTTACATAAAAGTTATCTTTCATCTGTACCAAAATACTCCTCTCCAAATTCCCTTAGGTAACCCTGTAACTTCGCACTTTCAGAAAATTTTGTTTTCGGCATGTCGGTACTCTCTGATCCACTGCAGATTTAATACTGACTGAGGATTATTTTCAAAAGTATTTCACTGATACATTGATTGACGCGGATCGACACAAGCATGCTGCTGCTGCTGCAGTGTCGAGATTAAAAGGCGGGCGGAACATTAACGTTTAGAGTGTGACAATAATTTATATCTTTAATTCTTGACTGGTGAATTCTGACCAATTCAGTGACGATTAGTTTGGTTTTCCCTCCAATGTATAATAGGAGTTCAGTTCATGAATAATTATCTTAATTTCTTCTCATCTATATCTAGTGGATTCCCGGTACTACTAAAAAATTACTAGATTTTTCCTCAAAATATGACCATAAATACTATCGTAATATGACCAAAACTACAAACATGGTCTAAATATGCATTCATATGCTATATAAAATACGTTGAAATACAATCTGAAACGTGCAATCAGTGTTTAATTCAGCACTGCAGCTCAGAAATGAGGCAGGAAAAAAATATGACTTGTCCTAAAGATCGAAACCCTAGTTATAACATCTAGTAAGGCGCGGTAATTTAAGAAATGTTTTGGGTAAACTGCAGTCGATTTGAATTCCACTAGGTATTTAAAAAAATGGTCTTAACTTTGGCAGTGCGGTTCCCTGTTATCAGTTGGATAGAGGATGGAAGACAAGGAACGGGAAAAGGAATTCAGCCATAGCATTTTCTTGAAGGAACCATTCACCTTCAGCAGGGCCGGCGCTAGGAATTTCGGGCCCGGGGTAAAACGGGCGACTTTTTTTTTTAAGCTCTACAAAATAGCCGGGCGACAATGGGCTTCGAGACATGGGGCCCCTGCAGCCGGTAATCGGGGCCCCCCATCCGCTGGTGGGCCCGGGTACATTTGACCCGCTTACCCCCCCCCCCCTAACGCCGGCCCTGACCTTCAGATATTTCTGGAAACGATTCAAAATCGAAATATGGATATCCGGACCGGGATTTCAACCTGCGTCATCCGAAATGTAAGGCCAGGTCAGATGGGTTGTCAAACGTAAAAAAAAAAAACAATGTCAATATATTATTGTGTTTTAGTTTAAGGAAAGGAAGGGAGCCTGATGCTACTGCACAAACCTGCCCCATATGCAGGGACAAACCCATCTGATAAAGGGTTTGAAATAAGTGCAGAAACAATAAGTACTTATTTGATGAACACTGTTAAAGATCCAATCAACGATGACCCAAACTCAAGTCAGTAGGAGATTCGGTGAATATGGTGAATTGACCATTATTCCATAGAACGACTTATCTGTTCCAGAAGAACAGAAAAGATTTCTTTACGAAATCGTGCGTTGAACCAATATTTTCTAAGGTTTTATAGATTCGCCTACAAATCATTAGATCCCGCTAGTGTCAACGCAAGCGGAACGTACTCACCTGATGCTACAGCGCTCTACCAATAAGTAAACATCTCCAGTTAAAAAATTATTAGCTTTATGTGAAACATTTCTTATTGATATGAGCACAAACCGATATCAATCTCGTCACTGTACGAAAAGTCTTATTCTTTTAGATAAAACGAGAAAATTAGCGGGGAAACCACCCTGAACAGAATGGTGTAAAACAGGTTTAAAGGAGTAAACCACCCAACAAGCATTTTTCTTGATACTCCGCAATCCATTGTTGCAAAGAAGAGTCAGCTTATTAGATACACAAATAAAAAACAAAAGGTTTATTATGATTATAAGGTGGGGAAAGAATGGTAGCTGAAGACTTGAAATGTAAATATCTTGGTATTACATTTGATAAGAAGCTTACCTGGGCAGGACACATTGGACAGGTGGTAGGAAAAAGTTTCGAAATTCTGCACTTGTTGGAGAGAGTGATGAGGGGATGTACGAGAGAAGTAAAGGAATTGGGTACAAAACTTTGGTCAGACCATTGCTCGAATATGGTAGTGTAGCATGGTACCCACATTTTAAGTATCAAATACAGGAGTTGGAGAGGGTGCAAAAAAGGGCTGCTAGATTAGGTTTTGGAAATTACCGCAGAATGCAATCAGTGACAGATATGATAAAAGAGCTGGAATGGGATTCATGGCAAGACAGGAGGAGGATGAGGAGGTTCATGGAAATGTACAGGGCGTATACTGGCGATGAGGCATGGAAAGATATTCTTGTAGGTATGAAAAGTAGTGCATGGAAGGGAAAAGATGACCATGGCCACAAGCTGGCACTCGATTTTTGGCACAAGGATGTGGGATGATTCTCTTTTTTAAGTAAGGGTCTCAGGGATTGGAATAATTTACCAAAAACATTGAAAGAATTTAAAGTTAAAATTTGTAGTGGGTAAATGTAGGTGTGTGCAGGAAAGGGGGAAGATTGGTGTGTAGGGAAATTTCCACCGGAGCCTATGCTCCATTGCAATTAAATTAGATTTTGCTAGCGCAAGAATCACGGTATCACTTCCGAAACGACACCACCTGAGTTATCAAATAAACAAGTCTGATCTCTCACATACAAAGCAGATCAATAGACGGTCGCATTAAGCTGGTGCTATAAAATACCACGAAAACAAAGTATTTGAGAGATGCTCTGCGGTGAGGTTTGGGATTTAACCCAGGGATATGGTACAATATCCGCTGAGTAGGAATTGTGGAGCCCCACCTCTCCTACCCTGCCGGCCAAATACTGATGACGAAAATTTCTTCCTGCACCACGATTTGAACCAGGTAATCGTGTGACATCATCACGGTGCCGCAACCACATGAACCATCTAACAAAGATGGTACAGTGCTGCAAGTTGAAGGAAGCATGAAATCAGTTCATTTAAGGACTCTGCTCCAATTGATCTAACGCTTATTTGCTGTAATTCAGATGTAATGTTTGAAGATACTGTTACCTGCAAAAAGAGAAAGATTACACTTCATTGACGATTTTGAAATATGCTGGCAGAGACCACTGGGGTTATAGGTGTTAGATAATGCTGCTTTTTATTTAGATCAAGTAACACAAATTTCATATGAATTCCTGGCAGCAAAAATCTCTGTAATATGTTTACGGGAAAACTTTGTTATTTAGGTTTATGTGTACAGTACCTTGTTGTAATTATATAAAAAGAAGCTACAAATTTTTTTGTTTTACCATAGCAACAATAAACCAAGATTAGTGTGACATTAAATATTACGTTTGCAGGTCTAAAAATAGGGTTTTGCTAGAAAAATTGTAGATTTATTGAGATTTTCTATCTATGAAGTAAAAACAACGGTTGTATCATTAGTGTTGGATAATTGTTTTGTCTGGAATATTATTTGGATTAGCTGTTTAAAAACTTGAATCAGGCGATAGAGGAGTTATATTAACCAAATAAAATAAATTTAGATACAATCTTTCAAGAATGAATATTAAAGTTAGTTTAAAATTTATCTCCCAGTTCTGTTTACTCAATATCCCTGCATAATTTCGATCAGACACATAGAAATTGAAAAATTTTATTGGGAGCTTTTTTACAAACAACGAACAAAGTCCAAACTTAATTGTAATTTTTACAAAGCATCAGAACAGCATCAGTAAGTGATACTCGAGTTATTTTACATGAAACATATTGTTCGGCAAAATTTTTGCAAATCATCGGAACAGAAATCGGATTCCCGCTGCGTTATGCGTAATATTCTTCAAATTATAGTTGATCTTAAATGATGTCTTAAATTTTTAAAACATCCCTCAATTAATTTGTTTATAGTCAATATATAAAACCATTTAAAAAAAAATTATATAAAACTACAAAGAAGGTAGTGCACAGCCTGACATAGAAGACGTATTGGAATTCCTTTGAATAGTTAATAATATAGTGCGCAAGTCAAAAGACATCGAGGTCATTTAAGACGGTAGAGGATTGGAAAACAAGAAACGGGAAGGAATTAGGTCATGCCATTTGAAAGAACCGCCCCGGTATTTACCTGAAGCGATTTCGAAACAACCAAGGAAAATCGAAATCTGGATTGCGGGTATTTGAACCCTCGTCCTCCTGAATGAGCGTTACCGCTAACCCACCCGGCTCGCTAAGAATAACGACGATATACTGAATACGATTTTTTCTTCCATACGTAGTCAATTGATTGCCTGTAAATAATTCAGACACTACTTACAATTTAGAGTAATGGGTAGTTATGCAAAGCTTCATAGAAATAACTTCATTTTCTACGGATTGTCAGTAACCCCCAGCAGAAGGATAAGGGACAGCATCTATCGACTATTTTTTTAATGGTGTCAAACATGATAAACAGTTAATTTTTAAAATATAACGAAGTTAACAAAATTATTTACAGAGAGATACATCACAATAATCGCGAAGAAGCAGTTCACCAGAAGATGGCGACTACGAATCAGATCGCCGAAATATTGTGCAATTGTAACTAATTACAACACACCTTCAGCACCCCTAGTCACCACAGAACAATACTTATAAATATTACGAAGATGATTGTTATGAAGTTTATTTAATTTTGCTCACAGATTTTGTTAAATACTTATTTATCTTATTCCAGTAGACATTACGGCTGAGAGAAGTAATTAAATTTATTTAATTTTCACTATTTTATTGCTTAATCCATAAATATGCACGATTATTTAATTTAATTTAATAATCATTGAATGTTACATTATCAACTGTAACGAGATGATTTGCAGAAATTTAAGTCTATCGGACACTGCGAAATTGATGAAACAATGACTGCAAGATTTTCAACATACAAAAGTCATGTTAAACTAATATAAACTTGGTTAAAAGAACGACTCTTTGTAAGGTACTGAGCGTTAGGTGTTTTGAAACACTATGTGATATCCTAATGTTTGTTAGAACATGAGCAATTCAAAACAAATGCCGTTATCATTTCGTTGAATGCATATTATTATTATCATTCCAAACCATGCCTAAACCATCTAAACTTGGAATAAGTTTCCATGTGAATTGATGAATAATTTACCAAAAACGCTGAAGAAATTTAAAATTAAAATTAGTAAATCGCATATGTGATGGGAGGTGGAATTTAACACTAAGTGTATAAGATAATTTAATAAAAAATAGTAATAAAATGATTTGGGGAATTGCCACTGAATCATGTGCTTCATCGCAATTAATAACAATAATAATCATAGCTTCAGGAGCATTGCAGATTAGGGTCTAGCTTGCTTTTAAACCAAATCAAGCAGATCTAAATGAATTTAATACGAATGTTGTGAGATACTCATTGTAATAAGAATCATTTAAATATGTTTCGAACAATTGTTTTCTAGGTTTTGAATCAAAGTATTATTAGTTAGTAACCACATAAAATCGTCACAATAAATAGACACACAAAGTATTTATTAATGGTTGATGCTGATTTTTGTATTATGAACGTGCGGAGGGAACGAGGGTAAATATTTTAGTTAAGTTTTAGAAAAAAATTAGTTAATAGATATCTGAACTAACGTATCTAATAAAACTTAACACGATTAATATTTTTGATTTTGTTTGTATGTAGCAAATAATAGTTTTTCTATGTTTATCATTCATGTTTATCTATTAATCACGTCATTTTTCACATCCCAGAGGTTCTTCCTGGGCAGGTCTCTATGGAAAAAGAGTAATAAATAAATAAATGAGTTTGACATGCAGTGGTCCAACTTCGATGCTCATTATTGCTTTTGAAATTGATATTAAATAGTACAAACTGTTTTTATAAAAACCAAATAATTTAATACCTTTGCACAAGTAAAAATATAATACCTGGAAATTGGTAGCAAATTAACTTGTGCATTAAGTTTTTCACAAAGTTTCATAAATTGATCAGCGAAATATAAGTACTGTTTAGTATAATGTTACCAAAATTAAATTTATTTGCCTTTATGCACAAGATACTGAAATTTTCTTACTGTGAATTTTAATAAAATATATAAAGATGGACTCAAATGGGATGTCGCAACAGCTGTGCAGAAAAATTTAACTTTTTGCTAACCGTTACTAAATGGTTACAAACATATCTTGTAAAATTTCTCAAAAATTGTTTCATTCGCCTTACGGCTACCACAGCCAAAATCAGAATAGACCGACACAAATCACGTTGAAAATGAGGACGCAAGAGCTTCATGGATCAGAAACCTTAAATTCCTTGGAAATACAAAAATCTAAATTTTCCGTAGTTACATAATTGGCCGACATCGTACAGAACGTCATAAATATCAGAAGATGAACTCAAGAAAAGCATGATGATATCTTCATCAACGGTTAGAATACTTCTAAGAGGAATGATTTTGTTTATTAAATGTTTAGACCAAGACGTTTGAAAAAAAATAAAAAAAATCGATGATCGACGTTAATGGATCACCGGAAGTGATGGTACCACAACCTCAATTTGGATGTTGTTTACAATTATCACCTAGTAATAATTACTTCGCAAACGACGAAGCACACAACACTAAAAATTATGCTTTCAACATCAGAAGAAGTTAATGGTGACGTATCGCATCGAATACCACATTAACATGTAAAATGGTGGAATCTTCTTCACTCATTCTAAGATGAAACTCAAACTTCCACAACATACACACGATTTCCACACACTCACACACAGCCGCACGCTGATTTTGTATAAAGCGTGTGTGATACTCCTACACGGCACACAGGTCCACCCTGGACTGAAGCCAGCTGCCCGCCCACAGCTTCCAGGCTCCGCCACAGATAACAGCGCCAGCATGGCCGACGAGACAAGATGGCGGACCGCGCCCACAGCGCCGTCCTTGTTTCTGTTGTAGGCGGCGTCAACATCGACTCCACTTGGTCCCAGATACAAGATTAATGGGCCTCTTATTCTTCTTTTATCGGTTTCATTTATTCTTGTCCTTAATTTAAACAAGTACCAGTTTATTTTACACGTACTGTTATACAGCTTTTTTTGCACACCCACTGATTTCAAAAGAGGCAGAAAAAAGTGCATTTTCCCCGCAACTAAACTCATGTAACAGCACTTCTAAAGCTTGATAGACCGAACAACAACAAATATCTTATATATAGGGTCTACATACACATACACACACACACACACACACACACACACACAAGAAAACTAATCACTGTTGGGTTTCCGTTTGAAATAAGAGTAACTTACATTGTTATTAGAGCGGTCTGGTAGCTCAGTGGTTAAGGCGCTTGCTTTTAAGGTATTCGCTGTTCCGGTCCCGGGTTCGAATCTCGGCAGGCGCAGGAATTTTGAGAGTTGTGTTTGATCATATGAGCTACTCCAGGCTGCTCCGTTAAACTGTAGGTTCTAGAGGAAAGGAACTGGCCATCCTACCTCTGACACAATGGCTTAGTATGCCTCCTTCGGGAGGATCCAACCAACCTTCGGGTTGTGGACTAAGTTAAGTTTTTACGGGTAATTAAGGATTAGATTGTATTTAATCTGTAGAACAGGGAGTAAATAACAGGATGCAAAAACAACTGACTGTCAACGAAGTGTTATCTCAGTATGGTGTAACGTAAGGAAAGTTATCCCCCAACTGTATACCATTACGTCAAAGGAGCGTCAGAGAATCATTATTAATGATGGTATATGCAAAGCGTAAACTGAAATATTTCTTAGTGTTTATTCTCTTCTTCTTCTCCCTACGAGGGGTGTATTACTAAGATGGAAATTGTGAGAATTTATAACGATGGATAAAGTAAAAATTAATTGCAGAGCAAGGATCGGTTTTTATTAGCCACATCTCTGAATGTTTAGCTTGTGTGATTTCGTTCTTTTCTTGGAAGTTATTTTTTATTCCCAAAAGATATTCAGTTAATCAGGGACGAATTCTTTTCTCCATAAAAAAAAGAGGCTGAAAATGCCGGCGCATTAATGCAGGAGCCCAGGGTTGTGTTTCGGCTCTTACAACAGGCAACAAAAACTGGCTTCAGATAAGTTGCAGCGCTTTAAGAATCTCTAGGAGCGGTAACTCAATGCAACATAGGAAGCATCATGGTATGCCGTAACCGCAGCTGGGCAGAAAACCGTTAATCCTTTAATCGTTAATTAACGAAGTTAACAAAACTGCAAAAAAACTAACTTTAAAATTGACTTAAAAAACCATTAACGGTCTTCTTAACTTCCGCTAAATTGAACTTGCATTAAGTCCGTTTAGTCCGTTACTTTGGTAGTTGACGTCATTTCGCTTGTTTTAATGTTGCGCCACATCATGCTCTATGTTCGGCGAGTCGAATTGCGAACGAATTATGTTATGCAATTCCTAGTGTGATGCATATATGCTAAACATGGCGTGGGTGAGAGCAGGAATACTAGAGTCACGGAGTGTTTGTATTTTACATTGGAAAACCGGTGTTCACTTCAGTCGGTGATTGATTTTGATATTTTTATAACCATACTATTTTACAACGAAGAAAATTGTGTCACTGTTGGCGTTTGTGTGTGAATACATTAAATTGACGTTCGTTACGTGATTAAATTATTGAAGCTGAAGATCTAGAATCTGTTAGTGGAAGCAGCAAAACTAGCAATAGCAACAAGAAGATCAAAAATCTTCGGCTACATATATGCGATTAGGTTGCATTTTATCAAGATTAAGAGAATAATTGACTTAAGAATGCAAATTGTGATTTCCTAAACTTTCTACAGTTAATGTTCACGTTTCTAGCCTTATTAATATTAAATCACATATGAAAAGAAAGCATACATTGAGATACGTATAGTTTGAAAAAAAGTAAAAGCAGGATCAACTCGTGGGGAAAAAAACCACTCATAGCCTTCTGCAAGTGAGTGCCCAATATGTTAGTTTTCAGAAAGAAATCCATACTTGCATCATGCCTCACGGTACATAAGACCTTAGTATAGAGTGCAGGCGTGCAGTAATACTTATCATAGTACTTAGACATCAGTAAGACTTTTGGGAAGTTAACTTTTAACGGGTAACTTAAACTTGCGTTAAATTTACAAAAATATAACGCTTTAACGATTATGGAAGTTAACTTTCTTTGCCCACCTGTGGTCGTAAAGAAGGTTTAGGAATGCTGAGTAACACATGTGTCTACGAAACAACTAGAACTTGAGTAACAGATTTGAAACATACAGTCAAGAATTTTGTAATTTAATCATTTATTTCAATCATTTTTTGAAGAAACAAGAACAAAAAGAAACATTTTTTTCTTCCGATAATATCTTTTTGTTTCTTGTTTTGTTTTTTGGCCTCTCAGCACCGATTACCCGTCCAGCCATCCAGATTTTGGTTTTACACAGTTTTCCAAAATAACTGCAGGCGAATGCTGGGATGATTCCTACTAAACGTCATCACAGAATTCCTTCCCGTTCCATACATCCAGTCCTTTTGCTTCCTCTGACTTTGAAGATGCGTAAAGTAACAGAAATATTCATTAATTAATTTTTAGTAAAAATCTTCTCCAGTGCCATGTTATTCAAAGAAATCTTTGTTACTGCTATCTTGATATTACCTCTAATGTTATCTGTAACTAGTGCACTGTTTCACAGTAATCTTGACTGGACTGTCTATTTTTCGGCAACTGCACCTCCTGTTGAGCCACTTGTGGTCAGTACTCAAAGTGATAATTATAGCCTACGTGTACGCATCCTCGCAGTCAGCTGCTTGTGTTCCGGTAGACAGCTCATCCTTTTTCTCTTGTTCCGCTCGGTGCAGATTCTCTCCTCGGTTCACACTTGTCCATCAGGTGGTCTGTAACGTGAAGTGAAACGATCACAGCCAACTACCATGTGGCTCAGGTCTCACTTGACGAACCAAGTGAGCAATAGGCTTCCAACTCTGCGAGGTGGAGCGTCTGCTACAATCCAAACACAGCCCTGGAATACGATTTAGTTTCGTGTTTACTGCCCATATCTCTATAATGATGTCAATGGTGGAGCTGGAATTTTACTAAACTTCCAACATATAGTTGTTCTGATGTGTGATGCTATGCAAGAGTTAATGATTATTCTGCGTGTCTGAGAAGTTGGATACTGAAATTGTTGATGCATGTCAAATTACTTTCTGAATTATTAGTGGATTCGTAGAGCATACGATGAACTTTATAAAAACACACTACAATCGTTATTGACAGCGGGATATCTTTGTACAAAGAAAAATCTTCCCGAGGAAATTGACAGGAATCTTTATAACTAGAAAATCGACGACCTCTCTGCGAAAAGGAAAAAAGATCATTTTTGTAATAAAAATTAATAATCAGACATGTCTAAACACCATCGTATTCGCTTATGATTACGTCATTATCCAACAGAACTAAAAATACCCACAAACTATCCACAAATTTGCTAAATAAGCTTAGATTTGTTTGTGATATGAAAATATCGACATCAAAGACGAAACTAGTGGCATTTTAAATGAAAATTGTCTTGGACGAAATAATAATAATGGAGCACACACAGGCAAACGCAAATTTCAAATCTTAATTCGCCCTGTGTAAATTTGCAAAACACCTCACGTTAAAAATGAAAAGAGAAACTCAAATAGAGTTTTGCAAAGTCAAGTCAGTGCTCAATATGTTGCACCTATCGAGAAATATAAGAGCACACAAAAATATAGCCAGGTTCCATGTAAGTTTGTCTTTTTTAGAGGTTCTAGTAAACTGAAACTCCAATACATGTCACCGAACAATTGACTAATAGCCTAACATCCAGCTATTATTTGATTAAAATTTAATTTTTATTCATAATTATTAGTAGAAGAATACAAATCTACCAGGTTGCCTATCAAAATATAACAGCAAGTGTTTTTAATTAAATTTTCAAAAAAAATCGTTCACTTGTTTTTTAAACTAAATATATTCATTTCTAAGAGAGACACGTGAAGAACATAAATAGTATGAAAAAGGTAGAATGAGAAACAGCCTTCAGCCACCTAGTGACTGAAGGCTGTTTCTCATTCTACCTTTTGTCTGATTAATACAGTCACGTCAATATAGAGAATTATGGATAAAATTAAGATAAACAGTATGGATTTCCTATAAAGTGGCAAGTATTTTTTTAATTTAATTAAAAATACTTGCGGCCATATTTTGATGGGTACCCGGCAGAAACGTATTCTGCTGCTAATAACTAAACACAAAAATAGCATTTCAGTTAAATAACAGATGGCCGTAAAAATCATGCAGCCGGATCTTAGGCTATAAAAAATTTCATATCGTCAGTTTAAGTTGTGTTAGAGTTTATGATATTTCTACTGCAGTGTAAAGACTTGGTTGTTGTCCATTGCTTTGTTTTTTAGCTAAACCTATTGAGTATGCATCTAGCACAGCAAAAGATGATTAGCTGTTTAAAAACTATAAAGTTTTTTGCCAAATTAAATGGAGACATACAATACAGAAAAGAACAAACAGGGAATTTCACTCCCATCCACGAAACATACTTCTTCACTCTTATTTAGTGTCACTAGAGAGATAAACACTATTAGAAATAAGCGGCAGAGACTACAGACATTAATACTAACTCCAGAGTCCAGTAGATTTTTCTCGGATTCATTAATTTCTGGTAAACATTGCTCTTTAACTTGAAAAATAAACTTTCCGATCGCCTGATGTTAGTTCGATAAAAACTGAACTATACTTGCCGTCATTAACTAATTAATATGTTTACATTGTTTACATATCCGACACAATAATCGTGTATAGGAATAGTTTTTTTCAAATTTTAACTTTTTAGAAACTTCTCTGAAAGCCTGGCTAGCAAAAATCTCATTGTTTTCTCTACTTAGTAGGCCAAACAATACGTCCTAAGTCTCCCCGTCTAGCGTGAAGTTGCAACCACGGTTCGACAAATACAATACTACAATCTGCACTAATACAGGGCTACAAACCCTAGACCATACAATTAGCTTATATAAACACAGATATTATTTACAAGCCGTCATTTTTTTAAATTTTATTTTGCAGAAATAATACATTTAATTTTGTGATAATACTACATACATCATAAATTACCATTTTAACCATACGCTATCAATGACAGGTAGACGTACCTTGCTAAGACATAACGCAGATATAAAGATAACTTCTAACTTTCTTGATCCTACACAAAAAGAGATAAAAACCGGTTTCTTTTCATTATTATCTTTATTATTACAAATTTGGGTTTTACAAATTAACAGAATTTCATCTAGAGAACGTACTTCACATTAAAAAAATCTGAAATAACGTAACGTAGAACTAGATTTTTTAATACACGATATGTTAAAACGTTAGCTGCCTTAGTTTGATCTGTACAATTCAAGTAATAAAATACTTCCAATTTTGCGTTCTATTTTAATTAAATTGGTTTTCTTGATTTTCATGTATAAAGTATCATGGTTGTTTTTCAAATAACAATAAAAATAATAATTTTTCAAACACTGTATGTCTTTGGTGGAATACTATTCGTAATTTACTAACAAATTTGGGTTATCTGTGTGAATTATTTGTGGATACCTATGAACCCGTTACTTCTCTCGGCTTGCGACCCCGCCTGGTTACTGCTATTAACAGTTTCTCGTTGGCTGGTCTGTCCATAGCTCCGGGAGACGACCCGTCCTGCTGGTTCCCCTCTGCAGAGCTCCTAAGTAAGCGGCAACCAGCGCGACACCACTCAAGTACTGTCCCGACACTCTGATATTACGCATGAGCATGTACTGCGCGGACAGCCTGCCACGAAACAAGACAGCTCTTGTGGAAATCAATGCGAATATTCTGTCCAAAAAATTCATGTAGACCGATTTTCAAAAGCGCATTTAATAGTGATTTGTAAATTTAAAATTTTTATTTTTTAAATCTTACTTGGATACCGTCAGACATGTTAAGAACAGATTTCGATCTCCTGCATATATGTTGAAGGGTACACAGCATATATGTCTGTGGTACAGTCGTTTCTTCAAATGCGCCCTAGTTTTTTTTAGATATTCACGTGCAAAAAAATCTAAATGTCTTTTAAATACCAAAATTATTGCGACATGTTATTAAATAGCAGCTTGGTTGGCTTCATAATTTTCTGACCAGCGTTTACATCACCGTAATATCAAGTGTTTTGAATTATTTTTATCTTCAGAAATTGTCAAGCATGACTTTTTAAATTTATTTCAACTTAATTTACATACTTTTATTGATATGAAATTTAAAACAAATAACATTGCTTATAACAGATACAACAAATTCGATCAGTATATCTATAATGGCTTCGAAATATGTCTCACCCATACCCATCGAAATTTTTTGAGGAGGTGAAAATGTTAGTAAACAGGAATCTGACACAAGCATTTTGCAATATTTAGAAGCGTTTGTTACTTGTTCTTCCATTTCCTTGTTGATCTCAATTTTTTCCATTTGTTCATTATTTTAATTTCAACCATTTACACATAACCGCTCTTTGAATTAAACATACTAAGTGTAAAAAAAAAAAAAAATCTATTTTCTCGATGCTATGTATTTCGTTTAAAATACTTCTTGACGATATACAGGTACACGATGATAATACCTATTTCAATTAAAAACGCACCAAAACAATAAATTTACTAACAAAATTGAAAAAATAATGTTAGAATAGAGACTTCTCTGACAAAGTCTTCACGTGTACGCGGCTAGACGATCCGGCGGTAGATCCGTGAAGACTTCATTTCGAAAAACTATTTTCAGGAAAAAATGACGTTGCATTGTAGGTAGTATATTTTTTTCAGACATTATTTCATGCAATAAAAGTATTAAATGAAGTTGAAATGAAAACAATAACGCTTGACGATTTCTCAAGTGGAAATAATAATAATAATAATTCATGTTACGGGGGATTTGAACCCGGGTCAGAATTTTACGAAGCCAACATCTGACCGCATAGCTGCCGTTTAATAACATGCGTCAATAATTCTGAAATATCAGGCTCTTTTGTTATTACTAATAAATATTTTTTTTTTTTTTTTGCATACGCATATTTCCAAGACTAGAGCGCATTTGAATACCACAGATATACACGATGTGTACTCTTCAATATATGTGCAGAAGATTTAAATCCGTTCTTAACATGTCTGATGGTCTTCAGGTTAGTATAAAAAGGAAGTGGCTTTCAGCCGTGATCAGGTTAAATAAGAAAGAAACCAAAGATGATAACTTTTGGTTTTCATTTTTTCATATAACCCACAGCTTTAAGAATAAGGATGCATCCATCATATTACAGTAGGTTCTCAAAATTAGTATAAACATCAAGGTAACAAAGTAAAGACTTGGGAAAACTATGTGAAATGTCAGCAGTAACAAAATAGTGACACTTGTTAGTATGATATGTGGCTATTGTTTTTTATTATTATTTAAAGGGAAACGTTTATTTTTAATGAAGGAAAAACAGTTTGTCTTGAAATTTGAAAATAAAGTACAACGCCTTTTCAATTAATAGAAATTAATGCGCTCTTAGCGGTTTAAATTAAAAATAAACTCTATCAAAATAATTTGAAATGCATAAGAATCAGCGTTACATTTAAATTCCAATATTTGTTCGAATCTATTGTCTTCAGTGAACATCAAATTTGATCTGGTGTGCTTGAAACTTTTCTAACAATAAATGCTTCATTTTATTTCTCGTGATACCTGACTATGTGATCTAGACCGAACAAAACCTCCTTCTACCTGTTACTATCTTAACTATGGCATTTTTTTCGAGAAAATAATATTTTTCATTTATCTTCTGGAGGCCAAAGTATTTAATTTCCTCTGCTCATCTTCCATGAGCTCAGAACATTTCTTGTGCATTCATTTTTCGAAACACAACTCCACTAAACTCTATCAATGTTTACTTACAATGCAGCACGATACGTATACAACATACTGTCTGTTGTAGTGCAAAATCAAAACATATTTTATATATATATATATATATATATATATATATATATATACTGCTTAACGTCTTTCTAACAGCGTGGCCTATAGAGACGGGAAAGGATGGGGGGCAAGGAATGGGAAGGAATTCGGCCATGGCCTTTTGAAGGAAGCATCCCGGCATTTGCCTGGAGTGATTTTGGAAACCATGGAAAACCCAAATCTGGATGCCCGGATGGGGATTCGAACCGCCGTCCTCCCGAATGCGAGGCCAGAACGCTAACCGTTACACCATCACTCTCGGTCTAAACATTTCAATTTCAATATTCACATACATAGCTATAATCATAAATACAACATTCACTAAACATTATCGATTGTACAGAAACGAATAATATTCACTGTAGCTTCTTTGTTCAATGTTCTATCACAGAAAATGATCCGTATCTTCAAACACTTACAGCTTTTAATCCAGACTGAAAGAGTTTTTGCCTCTGAACGCATTTTACTGTGTGAAACAATATTTTTCTTTGAATTTGGTAAATAAATATGGCTGAGAAAATATGTTTTTGGGCTACGGCAACGGGATGATAACAAAGTTATTCCCAATTTTTTGTAGATATTTATTACAAACGCAGGAATTAATGAGAGTATATGAAATTGCATTCGTATATAGTAATTAACATAGAATGTTATTTGTTTGTAGTTAACAGTAGGTATTGAATACATTAATAATAGGCCTTTGTTAAGTAACTAACGAGTTATCAGAAGTTGATAATATCATTGATTTGCTAATAATTATATGTACTGTACTTCATCACTCAAACTGTTCTCACAAAGGATCAAACCAAACATATCTAACTTAATCTAACACAGTCACCAAATCTGCAGCATATTTACAATAACAAATTAGCTTAAATGCATCTGTCTGGACTAATCTTTGTATGTTGACTAAACTTTTTTGTTTATTTGCTCAGAATACATAACATTTTTACATTCTAATTTCAGAAAAGAAATTAACGCATTTATGGCATATACAGCTTTAATGCATATTGTGAGCGGAGACGTTCCCGACGTATTGATGAAAATAGCTATCCGGCTGAGCTCCTGTGAATAATTCATTTTAATGCATATTTCTCAATCTTTATGCCCGCAATTCTAAACCGGTTCAAATCATCTGCGATATTAGCGAGAGCAGTACTATCCTGTGTTTATGTGCCGGTGGGATAAGATGTTCGCTATCTTACCGGTGAAGCCGTTTCTAAAAAATTTCTTCAATGTAAATTTTTAATGCACAACTACCAAATTTGTCATATGGTGGTACTTACGTTGAACAGATGTTTATACGATGTTTTCATCCAGGCTATAAAATATACGTCAACACAGCTGAACTGAAATCTCATAGCTCAACAAAGTTACTTCTTTTTTACTATTACTTAGCAGAATACCCCGGTATGACTGAGGTTGATTTGCCATTACAGTAATTTCATTCGCAGAAATATAAATACACGGGCGGAAATAAAAAGTGCAACATCCAGACGGAGTTGTGATAAATGAATAAAATTTGGCCCCAAGTATCCACATATGAAGAGTAGTAAATCATTAAAAATTGAAAGTTTTACATTAATAGTATGAGAATTACGGGGTTATTTATTGTGCCAAATTACTATCTTTTTGAGTGGTGAACAGTGTAGTGTACTTTTTTGTTCATAAGTTCTTTTTGACAAAGTATGCCAAGGCGAAGAGTGACGATCCTCTACACAGTCTACACCCAAATGTTTAAATAAACTGTGAGAGAGGTCGGACAATTATCGTGTTTGAAATGGATGTATCATATCGTGAAATCTCCAGAAGGATTGGCCGTAGTGCAATGTTAGTATACAGGCTTGTCGCACAGTGGACGAAAAAAGGCTCTAGTATTCCTAGAGCAGGTATAGATCCATATAATAGGACAACAGCATGTGAAGACCACTTAATTGTGTTGGCGGGTGACTGCAGGATAGATCCAAGCAGTGGTTACAGAGAGTCACCCCCAGATGATTGTAAACCAATTGCTTGAAGCTTGGTTACACTCTCTCACCCCTTTACAATGTGTTCCATTAACCTGATTTCATTGCCAGCATCGTCTAACCTGGTATAACGCAAAACGCAAATGAACACGTGAGTTACGTACATCACTTTTTAGAGACGAGCCTCGATTCTGTCTGTGGTAAAGTGATAATCGACATCACGTACGCAGGCGTAGTGGAGAAACGGCTTACCCTGCTGTGATTCCAGAGCCTCACACAGGTGCAGCCACTGGTGTCATGGTTCAGAGGCAATCAGTTTCGACAGCAGGACTGAGTTGGTTGTTGTTGAAGGAACAATGACAGGCGACAACTATGTGAGCGGGGTGCTGCACCCTACTGTGGTACCCTACATGTCCACCATACAAATCGCATCTTCCTACAGGATAATGCCCGTCCTCAAACTGTGGCCATTACAACACAAGCCTTACAAGGGGTTACGATCACAATTTGAACTGCACTGTCCCCAGATTTATTCCCAATAGAGAATGTCTGGGATCATATCGCCTCCCAGCTTAAAATGTGCAAGGTTCGCCAGGTTAGGCGAAGTCAATGTTTCATAGCCTTGAGGTAATTCAAATAAGGAACGCCGGTATTCAGTTCGAAATTAAAATTGATCAAGGTTCTAAAGTAATTCACCAGTAAAGGTAACAAAGGCCAATGAAAATGTCTGACCGTAAAGCAGTTATTAAAAATGCGGATATGTCGGAGAAGATACAGCAGGACGCTGTTGATTGTGCAACCCAAGCTTTGGAGAAGTACAATATTGAGAAGGACATTGCAGCGTATATCAAGAAAGAATTTGACAAGAAGTACAATCCCACGTGGCACTGCATAGTGGGGCGCAATTTTGGGAGCTATGTGACCCACGAGACGCGGCATTTCATTTATTTCTACTTGGGGCAGGTGGCAATCGTGCTATTCAAGAGTGGATAGATGGAAGGAGTCCGTCCCAAAAATCACAAATCACATTGCCATATGGGAGGGGGGATATTCGTACCATTCGTAAATTTGTAACTCTTAATTCGATACATTGCTACCTATATGTAGAACTGTTCTTGCATTTAGTTTCTTTTTTTTTTTTCTTTTTCTTTTTGTGACTTTGATTTTGAGGGAAGGATTCCTCTAATATTTCGACAGTATTATAACAGGATTTAATATTATTATAAATTTCTAAAATTACTGCAGTATTGTTGCATTGCTCACATTTAAAATGTAAATGTGTGTTTGGAGTTGGAAATAAAAAAGTACGTTCAGTTTGGAGAAAGAATCTCGGCATAATTCAATTGTGGGGATACAAAAATAGTTTATTCTCGAGACAGTTTGTCGGAGTACAGACCAAAGCTGTTAAAGATTTGTGCAGCTTTTATAAATAAATATATATATTGTGTTCACACATGAGGGGAAATCTGAGAGAGATGACCTTCTGTGCATATCAGCGAGTTGATATTTTGTTTTGTTTATAGTTTAAAATAATAATAATAATAATAATAAAAACCTCCGCCACACACTTTTCGCGGAGTAATAATAATAATAACAACTGACTGCACAACACACGCAGGTGTCGAGGGACAAACCACAAGAAGACATCTGAACACTCTGATTCAATGCAGGCAAGGATCCACGAATGTATAGGTGCTCAATGCGGGAGCACTTTTTGCTTACAACTGTATTTAAAGGTAGTAAACTTAGCCTGATCCATTTCAATTTGTTAGCATTTCTTCTGGGTATGTCCCTGGATATATCTACAAAATTTTCTAAAATTCCACCATTCCTATCTGGGTGTTGCACTTTCAATTTCCGCCAGTGTATGTGCATCAAATTCTCCCCAGTATTTCCAGAAAATAACAAATCTTTTTATAAAGTTCCCAACAAGCCGTGGGAGTGGAGGGGGTAGATGTCAGAATGTTTACAATTTTTAATCTACGTTTTTGATTAATAAAATCTACAATGGACAAGAAACGAGTTGTCATACAGTTTCCACGTAGGCATTGAAGACGTCTCGTTATAATCTTACAATAATGAGTGAAACACGAGCCTAAAAGTATTTGACATTGCACACGCATTTTTATTCCCAGCGGCCGGTCATGTAGCTTCATAAGGCAAATGAATTGACAGAACAAATCTCAAATTCCCCGTGGACGAAGTCGCGGTTACAGCTAGTTTTAGATAGTAGTTTAGTATTAGAAACAAGCAACAGTACAAGAAACGGCCTATCATAATTACTAGTGTTCGGATCTTTATGACCAAAAAAATAAAGAAATATGCAGGCAAATATGACCTTAAAAACGGGTAAATATGACCTAAAAATGACAAAATATGACCAAACATTTAAATTTATTATACATGCTCAAATATACATCATTTATTTTATACAGTACTGTCGCTATCATGAAGGCAGCATAATTACCTTCCGCGCACTCGCTGCACCATTGGAAAATTAAATTTTAAATTGTTTTCTTGAAGTCACTTTAATTTCACATAATTTACTGAATAGAACTCTTTCATCTGTATTAAAATATTCCTCTCCAAATTCCCTTTCGTAACTCCATCACTTCGCACTGTCGTAAAATTTTATTTTCGGCATGGCGGTAGGTATACTCACTGACCCACTGCAGATTTAAAACAGACTGAGGATTATTTTCAAAAGTATTTCATTGACATATTGATTGACGCTGATTTGCACAGGCATGCTGCTGCTGCATTGTCGAGATTAATGGGCGGGCGGAACATTACATTTAGAAAGTGACAATAATGTATAACTTTAATTCTTATCTGGCGAATTCTGACCACACTGAAAGTTAGGTTTTTTTTGCACCCAAAGTATAGCAGAAGTACAGTACTGGGAATAATTATCTTAATTTTTTCATGTATATCTAGTGGATTCCCGGTATTGTTAAAAAAAAACTACCAGATTTTTCCCAAAAATATGACCATATTATTATTATTATCACTCCGCGATTTACTTAAAGTGTGTGGCGGAGGGTGCATTGCACCTATCCGAAAGGGTAATAGTTTGGAAGGGATATAAGGGATATGGCAGGAGGAGCCCATTGGCTAATATGAGGAACCATCCCAGCATTCCGCTAGAGTGATCCGGGAAAACCATGGAAAACCCAGATCAGGATGACCATAAATATTATCGAAACATGAATATGCAATTATATGCTATATCAAATACGTTTAAATACCATCAGAAGCGTTGAGTTAGTGTTTAATTCAGGATTTCAGTTCAAAAATGAGGCAGGAAAAAAATATGACTAGTCCTAAAGATCCAAACCCTAATAATTACGCATTGCGGATACGATGAGAGTGGACAGGGTAGGAATAAGAGAACCAGTCGACAAACTGATAAAGAAAGCCAATGCTAGCGCACCGAAAATGAGAAAGAATGTACTGAGAAGCGGCAGTTTTGTTGTGGCCGGCGCGGCGGGTCTGGGTATCTCGAGACCGTCGGAATGTTATCGCCCGCAGGCCATCGGCACCGTTTTTAATTGGTCGTTACCGCCGACCGCCGCCGCCATAAAAGCCGCCCCTCGGTCCTCCCCCGCACCGCTACCCCCGGCTGCCTTTTTTTTTTATTCTGTTTCCCCCTTTTGGGGCCCGTGTTTATTGGACGATGCCGCCAGGACGTTTCAATTCGGTGCAATTAGGCGAGCAGCCCAGCACAATGGCTGCCCGGAGTCTGATGCAGGTAGACGCCAAAACCACTGTGCGTCTCAGATAACGGCGGCGCCCGTGAAATAACCCAAGCTGTAGACGGCATCATCAGTCACTGTGTAATGTATAGTCTCCGGTATCGTGCATAATAGGTTTATTAAATAACATCTATGGCTCCTCGTAGTGGTATGAAACCAGCGACAGAGTTCAGCATGGAAAGAGATGCTAAGCAAGGAGATCCCATCTCTCCGAAATTAAATTATTTTCAGTTGTATTGGAAACGGCAAAGTCAAAACTACAACAAGGTATCAATAGCAGAAGACTTAATGCGCTGATGAAATTACGCTTGTGGCTGCTGACTTTTATGATCTCCAAACCTCGCCTCCGAGTGTAATGCATTTGCCATGAACATTTAAAAAATAAAAGATTTGTCTGTAAATTCGGCCACTGAGGGGATTATACAACTACGCAATATATCCTTAGAAAATCCCAGTGAGTACATTTATCTTCATGATTTATTGACTTTCGGGTTATGCCGCGTTGTTTATTTCATTACCTGAGCTTTCGGCTGGTATCCTACAGCCTTCGTCAGAGATACTGTTTATGTTGACATGAACAAAGATGGCCGCGGAAGTCTGAGGAATCATTTACATTTATCTTGGCCAGCTTGTGAATATGAGAGGAGATGAAATACCTGAAATTTTCCGTCGCATCTAGCTGGAATGGCAAGCTTTCGGTATACATTCCAGTATCCTCAAATCTGGCACGCTTGTAAATCTAAAGAAAGTAGTTTAAAACCAGTGCATTCTTCCTGCGCTCACATACGACTATGAGACCTGGACACTAAAAGAATTTACCAAACGAAAACTTAGAACGAGCCATGGAATCGTCAATGCTAGGTTTAGCTAGAAAAAAAAAAAGAAAAGATCGACCGACATTACATTAGTGTCAGACACAGACATCTTGGAGAACACAGCCTCCTTGAAGTGGCAGTGGGTCGCCCATGTTCCTCGGATTAAAGACTAAACAAAAGCAGTGTTGGAGTGCAGCCCAAGAGATCGCCATAGATTGAGACCAGACCGATGGGACAATACTTAGGGTTGTTAAACCTGGAAAAAATTGTTCAGGCTCTAACTGAACTCATAACTCTAAGAGACCACATCATTTAATGACCGAGCTGGATGATAATTATGATGTGATTAATTACATATGAACGTACTTATTTTAAAGTTTGGTTGCGTGTCATTAAGCCTGAGACTCCAAACTATACCTTACACAGTAACAAAAGTTTTACTCATTGCGTAAAGTATCTAATAATATCGTATATTACGAGACCGAAACTTTTTTAATAAAAGTGCTTAATGAGTGTAAGTACTTTATCGCCAGTTTTTATTCTACATCCTGTTTGTAGTTGGCAACAGTGCAAGAAAGTCCACAAGCCATTTTTTCTACTGTGCAGTGTTTTCAACAAAATCTTTTAAAATCATCAATACTGATAAAAGGCTAATATTGGTCATTGCAATCGGAAGTCTTAAGTCACGTTTCTGAGCTTCTTTGCCGAACTAATACCGGCAAGAGATGTTACTACCAACTGGAGATATTTGCGTTATTTAATATTAGTTATTAATATAATTACGTGATGCATCCCAAAGAAGTAAATTATAAAAACGCTGAAAGAAAGGTATGTGTTGCCAGTAAATTAACGCATATTGATTATTATTTGCTTCTTATTCATTTACATTAGTTCGATGTAGATCTATTCGATAAACTGTTTGCCCATGTAAGACAAAAGCTTTAATTTTAGAGCAGAATTGTTAGCGGAAGTTTTGATTAGATTGAAACTCAACCTGGGCTAGAATGATAACTGTCACTTGACATTATAACAGAGGGCATGGGTAATTTGACTTAAAAAAAAAGTAATTTCAGATCTGTCACGATCTAAGCGGCCTGGATCAGGATTAAAAGTAACATTACGTGACGTAACATAAGTTGTTAAGATTTACTTTGCTTTGCTTTCACTGTCGCAATATTATTTGAAACGCATGTAAGTAATTCCAACTGCATCGCGTCATTAACTACAGTCGAAATACGTACAACATTACATCAGGATTATGAGCGTTGTTTAATAAATTATGTTTATTCAGGCAAATGGGAAGAACAGATTTGTCAGAAAACCTGTTCAACACGTAATTTCTGACGGGATTAGAGGCTAGTTTATCTGTAGTGAGTCCTCCAACTATCCTTATTCCAATATCTTACATCAATGCTGTGAAGATAAAAAAAAAACTTTTGACGTAGAACTGCTCGTACTTCACATTATAAGTAATTGTAATCAAGTATATTTTAACTAGAAACTAAGAAAAAATGAAATACGCATTCCACATCACTATCTAGGTGGCAGTTTACGATGCATTTTCAATACTGGTAACCAGTTTTCTTTCACATTGATCTCTGTGGATGATTAAATTTTTCCACTACTTTTAGCGCGTGGATTGTATTGAAGTGTTCCATTTTCATCAGTTTAATTTAATTTATCGCGACTTTTCAGTAAAATGTGAGTGATTGACCCCGAAATTTTTTAATGTAAAAATTAAATAACGAGGGAAACTAAGAGGAAAAAAAAGTTCTAAACTTAACTTTTTGGGGGGGGGGGGGGGACACAATGTGTTGATAAGGATTTTACATGCTTTGAACAGAGACGAGCGTCAAATCTCGATTAGTAGTCTTCTTCCTGGCAGGGAATATAAAAAAAAATTCCCCTGGTTGAAATGAGTGGCTGTTGTAAGTTAAAACGATGCTGAAGCAAGCCAAAGCTGTAAGCAGCGCTGGATCGCGGACATGGTATTCAACGAGACCGAAAGCATTTACATTCCTGACAGCCTTGGCGCAATTTTATAGGCCAATCTAAATGTATACTGCACGGGTTAAATATTTCAAATGTACCGTTCAACTACATAGTTACAGCTCACGATACGTTTTGTTATTCGAACTGGAATCGTGATATGTTTAACTCGTAAGATTTATTTATTTACAATTGGATTATCCACACTGTGACTTGAACTGCGAGATCAACAAGTATTTCATTAGGATTAACAACGAGCTGTTCCTTACTTTCTTGGCATTGTAACTCCTCGATAAAGGCAGTACCGGATTAACCACGTTGCAGGAGGTAGCAAATGCTTCTAGAGAGCCTCGCGCCTCCTAGGGGGGCCCCAGACCTAGGCTAGATGGGCGACCTATTTTTTTTTTTTTAGGTCTACAATTTTCCACCGAACGTCAAAAATCAAGGGCCTCTTCTTCACATTTGCTACGGGCCCCGCGCTGTCTTAATCCGTCCCTCGATAAAGGCAGGGGCGTATCTACTTTAAGCGCAGTTCAGAGGCCCACGAGCCTTCATGGCAAACTGGCGACCTTTTTTTTTTTTTTTTTTTTTTTGCTCTACAGTCGTCTACGGGTGTCCCTGAGATACAGGGAACCCCTCAGTGAGGGCCCTAACTGCTCAGGGGGCCCCAACCACTGCTCAGGGGGCCCCTAATCACAACTCAAGGGCCCCATCCTCAGCTCAGGGGGCCCTTACCAGCAACACAAAGCAAAAAAAGGTCGCCCATCTGGCCTGAGGGCCCAAAATAAATTTTTTGCACCGGGGCCCTTGTTGACCTAGCTACGCCACTGGATAAAGGTTTCTAGTTTAACTGGTAAATTTGTATATTCTTCTATGATACTTACGCAGACGTTCTTAGTATCAGGTACAGGAGTTGGAGGGACTGCAGGGAAGGGCTACTAGATTCGTCTCTGGATACCGAGCGTGGTGGTGTAACGGATAGCGTTCTGGCCTCGCATTCGGGAGGACGGCGGTTCGAATCCCCTTCCGGGCATCCAGATTTGGGTTTTCCATGGTTTCCCCAAATCACTCCAGGTGAATGCCGGGATGCTTCCTTCAAAAGGCCATGGCCGAATTCCTTCCCATTCCTTGCCCCCATCCTTTCCCGTCTCTAAAGACCACGTTGTTAAAAAGGGACATTAAACTGTTTAAAAAAAAAAAAAAAAAAAGTCTCTGGATATTATTGCAGAACGCAATCGGTAGCTGATATGATATGACTGAGCTGGAATAAGATTCATTGGAAGACAGGAGGAGGATGGGGGTGTACTGGTGATGAGGCGTGGAGAGGTATTGGTGGACGAATTAAGAGTGATTCTAGGCAGGTAAATGATGACCATGACCATTAGCTGGCACTAGAATTCAGGGATAAAGGTAAGGGAAAATTTTCTTTCGTAGGAATGGGAAGTGATGAATAATTAACTAAAAACGTTGAAAGTACGTATTTAAAATGAAAATCCGTAGAGTGCAAATGTAGGCCGGTAAAAGAAAGGGGAAATGGGTGTGTAGAGAAATTTCCTCTAGAGCGTGCACTCCATCGCAATATACCGAGCTTGGTGGGTGAACGGTTAGCGTTCTGGCCTCGCATTCGGGAGGACGCGGGTTCGAATCCCCGTCCGGGCATCCAGATTTGGGTTTTCCATGGTTTCCCCAAATCATTCCAGGCGAATGCCGGGATGCTTCCTTCAAAAAAGGCCATGGCCGAATTCCTTCCAATTCCTTGTCCCCATCCCGCCTCTAATAACCTGAGCCATCGCAATTAAATTAAATCTGTGAATATTTTTTGACAGATCTTTATAAACAATTTAACTCAAATAGTAACGGTCTGGTGGCTCAGTATTTAAGCGGCTAACTGGAGATCGAAAGGTCCCCGGTTTGAATCCCTGTCTTGGCGGGGATTTTCAAAGGCTCTTAACCCGCCCTTCACCTCTGGCACAGCCTGCTGTGTAATGTGAACGCTTCCGTGGTTCGGATTCGACGTTAAACTGTAGGTCCCCTGTACCCGGCAGGATTGTTGGGTTAGGGTAAGGCGGCTACGATAGGGGCGGAATGCGCAGCTAATAAAAAACTCTGTCTCCAGGGCACTACAACCACACGGAATTATTATAAGTCAAATAGTTATGAAGTGACCTGTTTCGTCGGCTCAACAGGTTGCTGATCCGTTACAGTGCCGTTTAGGTGGTTCCAGTCCTGGTGATCGAAGAAATTTTCGTCATCAGGACGTGGCGGGCAGGGTAGAAGAGGTGGAGGTGGTTAAATCCCGAACCTCTGTGCAGTGCGTCTTGCTCGATGCCATACGACATTGCTGATGGTGACAACCTGTCACATGGGGACGTTAAGCCTGGCTGATGTCCTTCGGAAGAGCAGGTCTGAACGAGCCGCGCCTGGTTTCACCCCCACCCTTCGTCCATCTTCACAAATAACACTGCACTGAACATACACACGACATGCTCATCCACGCAAAACAATAAACACACTAACATCAGCGGTAAATACAAGGGGGAAACTCTCCAGTTTGAATTTCCAGAGAAAAGCTTTCCCACCAACCTAACGATTCAGAAGAAAAATACGGTATGAAGTATTATATCACATACCTTACACTGTGATAAACCACCTTATTGATAAGTGGTCGTCTGTCCCCGCTGGATTTAGTTTAATCAAAGTAAGAAGGAGGATATCGTTGGTGGTAGGGATTGTTGATGAGTGTTGCGAACAGGGAAATTGCCGTAGCAACGATCACATCGCTATCAAATTTCAAACTTACCAGTTTTTACTTGATTTCAATCTGATTATATTTGAGCCATCTCTTTCTAAAATTGAACAAATTAGCAAAAATTGTTTACCTTTTAATATGTATTCCGTCAATGTACAATTCAGCCAGATCATTAATAAGAGATTCTGTTTCTATGTATGTATATATATATATATATATATATATATATATATATATATATATACAGTTAATCTTATAGTACCATTTTAAAAGAATTTACTCTTTTAAGCTGTACCATTTACTCTGATTCTTAAACAGCTACTGCGCAGATGCATAATTTCCTAAGCTCACTCACTCACTCACCTCGATAGCTATTGGCTGGAGAACGGTGTCACGTGTCAGCCTTCACTAGTAAATTAACAGCCAACAGAGATATCATTAGAAGAATTTCGAGGTTATGTTCACAATTTAATAGCTAAGCAACTGCTACCAAACTAATTGCCATAATACATTCATTAAGTTTGCTTTTCGTAGCATTTCATACTTAAAAAAATATCTATAAGCTTTACGGTTGAAAAAACGTGGAACTGCTTCTCAGTAACATGTTGCTAATGAAAGCAACTTAAAAAAAAACTTTGAAAAATTAAATTACTCATGGGCTCCGCTGTAACCGCGAATGCCAATTGTTATTCCGGCCTAGGTTAAAATCCAATTGAATTAAAACTTTCGCAAATGTTGTTGCTTGACCAAAGTTTGTACATTACGACTTATTTGATTTTTAGTATTTTACTAACGACTTTCGTTAATGGCCTTCGCTGTACGTGAGTTATTAAGATATCTAAAGTGAAAATCAGAGAAAATATGTTACCAAATCGAGTATTCCAGCAATTCATTTCTTCGGAGTTGCTAACTGTTTAATAATCTGGAATCCGTATTAAGTCCTCTGGCCGTTACGGATACTATGACCAATGACTACATTATGAGTGTTTTCCCAGTCTCAATAAAAACAAACAACGTGATGCTTTCGAAGCAAGTAGGATTTTAAAAAAAATGCATGGTGAACTATTATGGTGATATACAAGTTTGTATTTAAGTAATTTCGAGTCTACGACCTTTGAAGTAATTATACGATAGCACGATCGTCCCTGTTCATGTTTAAAACCTACCTCTGTTAATACTTCTGAGTTTTTCAAGCTCAAGAGATTTTATTCACGATAAGGATGAAACACAGCTGAAGTTGGTATTTGATCAGGTCAGGTCAACCTGTCACAATCTTATAATCTTTCACCCTAAAAACTGAAACTATTATAGACCCGTGAAGATACGGGCTCACACTAGTATTTCAGTGTTTCTTCTCAGCTCTGAAGAAAGTGAAATATTAATTGAATGACTATGAAGACACATGACTGAATTACAAGGCTGTGACCTACCGACGAAGGGACGAATTCATAAGGGTTCTGTATTTACAATTTGGCTATAAATAAGGGAACAAGACAGGTATATATTCTCCCAGCAACGAAAGCTCACATTTTGCTGAGAAGTTCAAACAGAAGATACAAAGGAAAAATGTTCACCCTTTATATTTTTCGTTCTGGTAGAAGTAAAAAAATGTGAAATAGTTTCAGACAAATTCAGGACTTACATTCGTGCCCCAAGCTATCTTAATATTTATTTCGCAACAAACATAAAAAAGATTTATTATTTGTGGCTACTTCTATCTAACTTGCAAAAAGTTTTGCCTAGACGTGAAAAAAATTTGTAAGTCTAATCATACTGAGAGAAGAAAATTGTTGTTTGTTACTGCTTCTAAATGGGAGCCAATAGATTATTACGTTATATACGATAGTTTTCATTTTGACCAATGACCAATAAACAAATGATTTTGATAAGAGAAGTTTTAAGGAGTCTGAATGGGTCTAAGGCGAGTAACGGTGTCTTCAGTGACCTTAACTAAGCTCCATCACAGCAAAAATTTAGTTTCTAAATGTGAAATATGCTGTGAACCATCCGTGGTTCATATTCCTCGCAAATAATTAATTGCTTCCGTTGTATCGCGATTTTTCCGAAACCCAAACTGATCTTCATCTACTATGTCTTCTACTACCCTTTCCATCCTTCTGTATATTATTCTGGTCAGTAATTTTGAAGCATGTGATGTTAGACTAATGGTGCGATATTTCTCACATTTGTCGGCTTGTGCTTTTTTCGGCAGTGTGAAGATGAAATTTTCATTAAATTTCTGTTTGATAACTTTGTGATATCAGCTTGAATAATCTTTCGATTCCTTCTTCTCCTAGGGATTTAAGAAGTTCTGCAGGGATCTCATCAATTCCAACTGTCTTATGCTTTCAAGTCATTCAGAGCTTTATTAAATTCTGTTCTCAAAACAGGATCTCCTAAGTCATCAATGTTGACATCGCCTTCCTTTTCCATTACGCTATTGTTCAAGACGTCCTCATCGTACAGTTTCTCAATGTATTCCTTCCATCGGTTAGCTCTATCGTCTGAGCTTAAAAGAGGCTTCCCATCGGCCGCTTTAATGTTCACACATCTTTTCTTCATTTCTCCAAAATTCTGTTTGATCTTCCTATATGCAACATCTACTTTACCTAAGACCATTTCCTTTTCTACTTCTTCACACTTTTGTTATAGCCATTTTTCTTTTGCTTTTTTTATTATTATTGTTTTGCATCTCTTCTAAAGGGCTTTACGGTATCGAGAGTGTGCGGACGAGGGTTGCGTGTTTTGTGACCGGTTACGAAAGTGTCACAAACTTGAAACAGCGGGTGGCTGGACAGAAAACGACCCACTTTCCTCTCGAATTTATTGACTCACAAGCGAGAACCTACTTTCATTCACGATTGCCGCTAAATGCATGAATATATTTGGGTCGCAATGACAGGACAGTAAAGATCATAAATGTAAGGTATCGTTCTAGTACCTTTACGTAGCGCTTCATCCCTCTACCGTGAAGGCTTGTGATGAAATATCTGACATACAAAGAAGACTGTAACATTCATAGTATTGTGAAGATAAGAACATTTTCATCCAGAAGACTGGTCCGTAAGGTCTCATAATAGGAACGTTTTTCCTTTAGTTTGTGGATCTGGCAATATAGAAGTCTGCGATGAACATATTTCAAGCCCAACATTCTCTTATCTTCTCCTGTCATCTTAAAATCGGTCTAGGGAGCGTGCATAAAACACGTAGCTCCATTTTGGCCTCCTTTGAACACCCCCTCCCCACCACGTAGCCTGACGTGGCTTTTGTCTCTAACTCCCCCCCCCCCCCCACGTAGCACGTAGCTTTCTGCCATATTTTTTCCAGAAGACATTTTGTACTGTTTTCTCTTGACATTACATACGGGGATTATTAAATGGCGGAAATAAATATTTACATGCTTTGTGTGTTCTATGCCACATTTTAACTGACAGATAATATGAAGGAAAAGCTACGTAGCCTGACTCGGAACACCCCCCCCCCCCCTCACCCAGCGTAGCTTCCCAGCCAACCCCTCCCGCCCCCCCACCCCTAGACCGAGCCACGTAGTTTATGCACAATCCCCTAGGGGAATATCGACGCATGGCTGAATACCTTCCCGTTCTTTGTTCCCAGTCCTCTACTGCATCTAATCTAATCGAAGAGGAGTAAAGATATAAGAAAAGACAATGAGCTAGTGGACACTTCTCCCTCGCTTACTGTGTTGGGTGTGGGGCCCTCGCGGACGTTCACCTCCGACCTTGTGAGGCTCGAACCAGCTCGAACCAGCTCATTACAGCCGGGACAGGTTTGTTGGTAATGGAGGTAGATTGTCCGTGGCATTTATCAAGCATCCATCCCGCTAATTACTTCATTGCGATGGAATGCACCCTACGGTGACAATTTCCCTACACACCCGTTTTTACGCTTTATTATATCTGCCTGTTTCCGTCCTTCATGAATTTTAATTTTAAGTTCTTTCAGTTGTTTTGGTAAGTTATTCATCACTACTCCTTTTAACTCATTCCAGCCCCTGACTTTCTTATTCCCACTCACTTATGACTGAAATCAACTACCATAATGTAGTTAAGATTATGTTCTTCCTTCCAGGCACTACCCGTATTTTCCCACCAATATCCATCCAAGCCTCATCACCAATATATCCTGCAAACATACCTGTATAAACTTTCATTTTTGTGTCAACCCGTCTGACCTAACACACACGAGATATCTGTTAACGTCGTTACATCACGGCTCCGTAATTGCGAGATGTACTCCTCTCGGTGTGCTGTGGATTGTAATACGCGTTTTTTTCGATATTTTAATCAAATTAGTGGCGATGGGGGCAACAAAAATAGACGAGGCTTAAGAGAAACTGTAAGATAACTCAGTGTGTTTGCTGATTCTCTTTGATAGATGCTGCAGCACTGGCGTTGTTGTCTGTTCGTCATATGTTGGTTGTCTGGCGACTTAAATTTGACCAATACATAAAATCAAAACAGAGTGCTTAGTATAGAACTAAAACTAACTGAGTCCACAACCCGAAAGCTGGTTGGGTCTTCCCGAAGGAGGCACACTAAACCATTGTGTCAGAGTTAGGACGGCCAGTTCCTTTCCTCTGGGGCCTACAGTTTAACGCGGAATCCGAACTATGGCACGACCAGCCTCAAAGCTGATAGTATTTCTTAACTTGCAAATACTTAAAAAAAAAGTAAAATTAAAGTTATTTCCTTTTAAATTAAACAACTTATGACATTGTGTATACGTCTCTCTTGCAAAACTTACTGTTTTTCTTTATCGACGGAAAAATAATAGTTATACTGTTTGTCGAAAATTTCAGCTGTCTTTATCATTTGTTTTCCTAGCTAAGCTAATGCTCGCAGTCAATCAGCGATCTCGTACATAGCTGAAAAAACATACAGAATATAATAAGAACAGATTGTGGACAAATCAAATCATTTAAAGCCTTGTAATTATTATAATTAGCATACATCATATTTACGGTTATATATGGTAAGAGAAATAAAATTCGTACAAGTACTTTGAAGTTATAAAACGTGACTGAAATATTCCTGTCAGTGCGTACGTATAATTTCAGTGAAGAGTTTTGAGTGTATGGAGAAGGCTTGGCCCTAGACAATCTACAAAAATTAACCTCTATATTAAAGTTTATACGCTGTTTTCATTTTAGAAAAATCCAGAAATACAATAACAACAAAAACTTTACCACAGTGTGTGTGAGGAAAAAAATATTTCAACAAAAACACAGAAGTCAATACAGTATTCATAGAAAATAACCCTAAATTTCTAAACTGTTTTAAGAAAATAGATAAGTCTCCATCAAGATGGAAGACATCATAATGAGGAGTTTAATTTAAAACTTTTTTATCACTGAATTTTAACTTTCACCATCCACAGCCCATTAAAATAATTCTGATCAAATCTGATCCGCTGATCCTTATCAGATAATTTCCATACACAAGATCAATACGACGAGTTGTAGAGGCATAAGGAAAAAAATATTATTAGCAGTGAAAACTAAATTTTTAAAATATTATTTTTGTTGTTCATAAATTATTTATCTGAAAATGTTTGTAAATCGATTATTTAAGACCCTCACTGATATGTAAGAAGGTCAAGAATGCACTGTGATACAACTATTTATGAAATTTTGCATCAGATGTATAGGAAATCACTCGAGTTAAGATGCTACAGTCAAAAATGGTACCCGCAAATCGAAGAATGTGCACCGAAGTCCTGCAAACATGATGCCTCTCGAATCGTTGTGGTGTTTGGCTATGTGTGATACACATTAACTACGTCAAACCCTCGAAAACTGCAACTAAATTTCAGAAAATTTTAAAAAATTCCATGATACTCAAGAAAAAGCGTACATGGAAAAATTTATGTTGTTGATATAATTTCTTTTACGTTCCCTCTACAGCACTTACTTATTTTCGCGATAGATCTAACATTTCAACTTCCCAGCCACAGTGGAACTGCACCACACCATACTTCTTCCTCCTACCAACAACTACTGACGCAAGCTGCGTGCCCGATAAAATCGGGCACACGTATCGAGGTTTTCTGGAGTGTCACGACATTAAATTTCAAAGAAAAAACTAGCAGCCAGCTTATTTTCACAGACAGTTTATACCACAGCGGTCTTCAAAAGGAATGTTTCCAATTAGTATTAGGATTACTGTTTGGTTCTGGATGTTTGATGGGGGTGGTTTGTGTTGTTCCAGGCAAGACGCGGACCAAGGACAAGTACCGCGTGGTGTACAGCGACCACCAGCGGCTGGAGCTGGAGAAGGAGTTCCACTACAGTCGGTACATCACCATCCGGAGGAAGGCGGAGCTAGCGGCCAACCTGGGACTCTCCGAGAGGCAGGTCAGCACACACAAACACTGGCTTCGAGCGCTATACCCTGCTCACGAGCATCTGGCGGCTCAAGGTCACGCTGCTCACCTCACCCTCCAAGAAGACCGCTGTGTCCAGGCATCCAGCGTGACAGACATCGTGACCAAACTGGCCTTTTATTAGTATTGATGTTTTTGTGTATTTTATTTACGTGTCGGCAGCGTTACGAAAGAAAATCTCTGAAACTAAAAGTGCTGATTTGGGGACTGAAAATAGAAACACGGTTTAGAAAATCTGAACGTCACTAGTACAGGCCATCTGCAGAAAATAATAAATCCTATGTTTTCTCCTATTACAGTTGTTTCCATACGCTATTGTAATACCAAAAGTAATAATTAAAATAACATTGAATTATTAACGAATAACGCCAATGAAACTGTTTTTATTTATTAACGATTTAAATAATTAGGCAGCAGCGAAGAAGATGGTCTGCAATAAGATTGCATTAAAAAAAGTATAAACATTGGCTTGTTATCGACCTGTATGCAGTTCTTTGTTTATAACCTACATACCTGGAGATTGCAATTGGAATTCTCTTTGATTCTTGACTAAGCAGTATCGCCGACCAACTTAATTGCCGCCATACTGGTGCGTGGCATATGGAAAGGGGCTTCTTTCAAATCTAGGTTCGGTCACCGTATTTAAAGGTTAGCAAATGCTCTAATGGTCCAAGAACCAAAGGTTCACTTAGCAAAAATGCAAGCAAGCCATATATCTTCGCACGCGCTACATTGAAATACATTGGTTTCTTCAGATCGATTGAAACAAAAATCAGGCGGTAGCTTGCAGATGATGAAAGGTATTGTAAAAGCACAACACAATAAAAATAATCATCTACCAGATGATTTGTTTTATAAGAAATCCTTAAATAATCGTTATGTGTTACCTTCGTTTCGACATTTAATGGCAGCCTGCAGCTAAGAGATGAAAGAGAATGTGATAAACTATACGAGATAGTTTAATTTCACGTCAGTTTTTTTATTAGTATGTTTTTATTTGTTCTTATGAAACCGAAACATAGCACTGTTTCTCAAACTTCTACTTATGAAAAGAAATATTTAAATTTAAATAGCTAGAAACAAATATCATATAGTAAAAAAAACTAAAACTCCTGGTGATTCAGAAAGCACATTGAACCACGACATAATCAAACTGATAAACACGTTGTACCTTTGTACTATTACAATATCTTGTAAGTTCCTAACACAGCGTTGAATTATGATGTAAATGGTTGCCGGAGAACGCCAGGAGATCTGTAACAACATGTAATACGTCGTAACATTAAATACGAGTACATGACTACCATCATTCATACCTCAGTATCTGTCCAATCAAACGAGTTTATTATATACACATTTTTCCGGAAAAAGATATAACCTAATTAGCTAGTAATTATTTCTTACCTGATGGATGACGAATTTAGCAGTAAGTGACGAAAATCGCTTTCCAAGTGGATGAATGGTTCGAAACTACGAGTTAATTTTCAGGTTTTAAATACACGTCAGAAAAAATCGGGACAGTTGTACATGTAATGGTTGAAGGCTCAGACTGTCTAATTTACTGAAAAGGACACGGTATATGGTATTTCCAGAAAAGTAAAATATGGATTTTTTTTGTCTTTTAAATACGACTTTCGACAGAAATTATGCAACTATTTTAGCTGTGTTATAGTGCAGATGTTACTGGGCAGTAGCACAGTAATTATAACTAGAATGCATCTGCACGATTAAAATCTCAAATACCAGAGGTCCAACCACCAATACGAAAAAGCAATTCTGCGGGGATTCACAGAAAACAACGTTACGAAAATGTCCAAAATGACTGAATAAAAGTTTCACGGAAAAAAGATCAAGAAAAATATTATTCATGCCACTAAAATGCGTCCACTTTCCGATTTGAAGGATACATTCTTTGCAGCATCTAGTGTGTTATCCAATCTCCGTCTGACCCAGAGATGAACTGATGAGGCACAAAAAGGGCGGACATTTATCTACTGCGGACATGGGACAGAACTACATGACTATGGAAGAACTGTGTATTAAGTGTACTAGTGTTAAGGTAAATTGGGTTTGTTTTTAAAACTGAAGGACACTGGACTTGTGTCACGCGCCTTGTCCTGTCGGCGCCACGAAGTGTATCTGCAGATCCCTCTCCTCCCCCGCAATGTGTCCCACGGGAACGATACCCGGGAAATTGCCGGCAGCTCTCCACCAGGCTAAAACTTTTTCATTTACTAAGGAAAGGAGGCGCGCCTTAATCCCTCCGTCCCTACACTCTCACAATGTTTTCCTTAGCAGTAACCTGCATTTTAAGCTGACATAACTCACTTCTGACACTTCGATGATAAACTTTAACAAAACAGCTGCAATCACACAATGGACTCTCTGCTTTCCTGCCTCCGTTGTTTTGTCACTTTCTCTACACGAAACAGTGAGGAAAATAAAATAACCAAATAAAGATTTAAAGGAAGTTTCCTATTTTCGGAATTCCGAATCCAATTTTGTGTACATGTTTTCTATGTGTGTTGGCACGCACTTCACCTTCCATGGATTTTTATGAACCTGAGAAATAACCATGATATTTACAAGGACAAAATAAATCCTTGGCTTCTGGCGCTTGCGATGTTCTTAGTTTTATCCAATGAATACACTTATTTTCATAATCATTTACTGTTTATGTATATGTCTTAAATTCCATATATGGAATAAATTATTTCATTTAATATCACTGAGCGCAATGTAATATTATTCCAAGTAAATTGTCTGCAGTGCTGTTACGAATGTCACAATGAAATATTTTGGAGTTTCTTGTGAAAGCCGCCGAGATCCAATGAACACGAATGTCATCACAAAACTACTAAGGAATCTAAAATTTACAAATTTGTTTTCTGGAGCAATGTCTTAAGGTCACACATTTAATCTATTTATTGGAGCACTATTGTTAATTCGTTCAACTGGTTTTTCGGTAAGACCTGAGAAATACATCCCTACTGTGAGAGGAATGTATTAAATTTTCAGACTACACAGACTTCGAAAGTACCTCAATCCCTGGAATTAAAACGGATATTCTGTTCAACCATGACTCAAATTCTTTAATTTCCCAATCTTCAGAACATTTTAGTGAATCGTGTTGATGTAAACGAATTAATACTTGTTAAGATCTTCAGTAAATTAAACTCCTTTAACAACTCAATTCCAAATATTTACTGACGAATCACATTGTTCAGAAGTATCGTATCTAAAAAACAACATTAAAAGAAAATAAACTTTTAAAGCGAACAAAAAAAAAAACTATTGAGATTTAAACTTCTAAAATACACTAGAAAAAGAAATTACAATAAAGTAATAGATGAACTTTGCCTTAAAAATGTACATCAGAAGAGAAACTGCAAAGAAGCCATTAATGAATTGTAATGTTCAAAAGAAACTTGTCTCTCAGAAGATGACAAATATTGCGGTTAGAGTGAACATAGCCTAACGCACAAAACAACTAGTGAAGTTGCTGTAAATCATTCTGTATTCTAATTTTACCCCCAACCAAACCATAGTACAATTGTAATCATAATGATAAAGGAATGAAGAAAAGACCACACAAGAATTTACGATCACCTTGGCAGTTTCATATATTTCGAAACTAGAAACCTGTTGGTGAACAAATTTTCAATCTTAAAAGTGTACTTTATACAATTTTTGCTTTTGTCGGACGTTTGGGCTGAAATTTCTCCCGTTTCAACACTATTAATTTGTTTTGTTATTTTAATGGCTTTTAGCCTTATCGACCATAAGGCAAGCCTTCTACAAAAGAGTCCATTGGTGTGTGCAATAGCGTTTTCAACTAATTATTAGATTAACAATATTCATTACATTGACACGAGTAAAACACTTATGGACTGACATATCTTCATGCGTTATAATCAATCATCGTACAACTGAAATTGATAGACATACAGATAGATACAATTGTACGATAAAACAAACAATGCATTAAAATGGAAGGTTTCAAGTTGCTTAATGGGATCAGACGATAGTAAAATATCCGCATTCGTAGAGGATACCAATTTTTTTTGAAATTATTATCAGCATACTATTCTGGATCTTTTATAAGAATGACCAATGGTGCTGTATCAATGCTCGCTGAGGCAACATGCAACGGGAACTGACAACTTAAATGAAATCCTGGTGCTGCAAAACGACTTACTAATTTAGTATCTAATACAATGGTGACAAAAATTATTTTTTATCCAGTCTGAACTAAAAAATATTTAGAACATCGGGGGCCAGCATAGATTCATTGAGCTATAACGTACGAGAAGGTTACCGCCAGTCCCGAACTTCCTAATTTAACTTTCGACAGTGGTTTGTTGGTCAACGATACACGTTTTGAAATATCTCAATTAAAAAGTGCTGAACCTTAAACTGCATGCACCGTTGGTTGCGGCACCGTGATAGTGTCTGACGCTGACACGGGGTTAGCTGGTTCAAATCCTAGTGATACAGGAAATTTCCATCGTCAGGACTTGGCCAGCAGGGTAGGAGAGGGGGTAGAGCACGATTCATAATCAGCAAACCACTCCGCAGTGCGTTTAGAGTCAGAGCATGCGGCACTGGTGACGGTGGTTCCGGAAGAGTGGCTCTGAATGGGCTGGGACCGAGATTCACTCTCTCTCTCTCTTTTCCCATCTCGCACAAACACTGGACATCCGCGTCATCAAAATTATACACGCCTACAATAACACCTCCGAACACTATCAAACTGGGAAAAGCAACGAGAAACCACCTCACCCGCGTTGTAACCCCCTACACTTAAATTGCAGCCCAATAAATGATTGAGACAGAACAAATCAAGAGGATTACCACAAGCTCGTGTGACTACGGAAAAGAACGATAGCGTTTCACTGTCTATGGAGGAATCAAGAGCTGTGGTATAGAGCTTTGTAACTTCAATATGGCCACCGATATGTGGTATAATCAACCTCTGGTTGGGGTCTAACATTGTGTTTACATGTACTATCGTCGTTACAATGCTTATTAATTGTTGTGCCAAGAAGTGCCTCAGTCATCACGTTTATCCCAAATATGAAAACGGGGGATTATACAACTGCGGCAAGGACAAACGTCCTCGAAGTAGACCCGAATACGCAGTCATCATTTTGTTGAATCAGGTTTTAATTCATCGCTTGACAGCTGTGGTGAGTGGTTGCTTGATTTTCACTCTTTGAATTAAGAGTATGAAGTGATTGTATCAACCACATATGTGCTTCTTCTAGAATTATTTATGTTGTAGTTGTGCTTAGATTACGGCAAAATAACCTTTCTCCACTGCTTTCTGTGATAGAATTAACGTTTCAAAATACTTTAGATCGACTGAAAATCTATTTTTAACTGACAAAAAAGTATTAAATAGGTTGATCCAGGTAATTGTGTTGACGCGAAATTCGCTATAACAGAAGTATGTTGTAGTTAGAATTTTTCTCGTATGTTTAACAGATCATAATGTGAACGATATTTTACGGGAAGGTGAAAAAGACCGGCAGTTAAAACCTCAAGCGGTTCCAAGTCTAAATTTGCCGTCAATCGAGCCACCGTTTGCATACGACGAGCAACATGGACCTATCTTTTAGACTCAATAAATGGAACAAAAGAAAAAAGAACAAATACTAAGGGCTAATAATATCTTTCTGAAAGACCAAAAATTTATTTTTATGTTCGGCACAAAGCTGGCTTAACCAATCTTGGGGAAATTAGCGCACGGAAAAAGCAGCTCAACTTCAAACAATGTTTGTTTGATGATAGTATTTGTTCTCTCCTGTATAACTTGTAAATACAACCCAAAGCTCTTCTATAATCACTGGAAAAAACCTTGGGCCTAAAATCAGACCTTACATTTTTTTATGGTTTTACGCCTCGCCTTGTCGACAGTCATTAGAGACGGGAATGAACTGTGGAAGAATTTCTGCCATGGCCTTTTGAAGGAAGCATCCCTGCAGTGGTTTGGGGAAACCATGGAAAACTCAAATCTTGATGCCCGGTCCGGGATTTGAACCCGCGTCAACCCAAATACGAGGCCAGAGCGTTACCGCTCACCCATGACGCTCGATGCCCCTCCAAGAAGCACAAATTTAATGGTATCTTCAAGGTTTGATTGGCTTTGATGTTGTTAATTGTTACCTTTATATCAATTCTTACTTAGTTCACTTCGACGTATTGCTCCGCTTCAAAAAGTGACTTCTTCAGTTCTTTCATTGTCAAATTCTTCTAAACAGACTGCATCGCAAACGGAAATAAACGTACAGTGCCCAACCGGAAGTTAACAATACCACACTTTGCATAGTGGCGCTGCGGGTGGCGAAAAGAAAAACTAATAACTTGCAAAGCCGTATAGTCCCAGCGCAGGCTCGTGCAGCGTTGTTCACACATGAGTCGGCAGTTCCCGCGCCGTCGTTTTTACAGCCGCAGTGATATATGCACTCGTCTGTCTGCTAATTAGCTCTTAATTAGGGGCGACACACGTGGACGAGCGTCTGACTGCTGTTTACGACTGGGCGCCCTGAGGACAATAAACGCCTGTCACGCAGCATAAATGTTTTCTGAAGCAGACGCGTGCCAGTATTTACGCCGCGGTGGCGAACAGATGAATCTGACCAGCAAGATGACGTCAGGACTCTCCTTCGTTCTATGTTAGTGGGGCGCGCAGACGACTTCAGTTCTGTCGCGGAGGCATGATATAACTACTCCAAAGAATCACTTTCCACTTATGTTTATTTTCCAGTGAGCTCTACAATAACATTAGACAGTGCACACAGAGTTATTATTATTATTCATTTTAATTGCGGTGGAGCAAACGCTCCGGTGGAAATTTCTCTAGCCCCTAGTCATCCAATTACCCCTTTTCATTTTATTTTTTTAAATTTTATTTTATAATTGTAGTGTTAAATTTCTCCCCCATTTACTTTTAATATTTACAAATTTTAATTTCAAATTCCTTAAGAGATTTTGGTAAATTACTCATCACTTGGTAATTTGTTCCAATGCATGACACCGTTACCAACAACAACAACAAAATTCCCACTCCCTTAAGCATAAAATCGAGCGCAGGCTTGTTGTCTTGGTCGCATTTCCCCTTCCATCCTCTATTTATAATTTTTTTACCAATATCCCCCCCTCCCAGCCCCATCACCAACATATGCCCTGTACATTCCCAGCACTCTCTTCACCCTCCTCCTTTCCTCCAATGTCTCCCAATCCAGCTCCTGTATCATATCAGTTACTGACTGGGTCCTGCACAAAAAAGTCTGGCACACCCTCCAACTCCTGTATTTGATAACCAAAATGTGGGTCCCAAATTACAACACCATATCAACCAATGGTCTAACCAAAGTTTTGTAACCCAATTCCGTAACTTCTCTGGTATATCCTCTCATCACCCTCTCCAGTAAATGAAGGATTTTGTAACCTTTTCCTACCACCTGCCCCATGTTCTCTGCCCAGTTGAGTTTGTTATCAATCGTTATGCCAAGATATTTATACTCCAAGCCTTCAACAAGTAATTCTGACCCCACCCAATAATCATAATTACACATTAGTTTATTATCTATGTACCTAATAAGCTGAATCTTCTTTGCATTTATCTTCATTCAATGCTGACCTACCATTTAAATATTCTATCCATGTCGCCCTGCAGCTGTTCACAGTCTTCATCTGTTTTGATTCTACCGTATCCTTGTTTGTTTGTTTTTTTAACTGCTTTACGTCTCTCAACAGCGAGGTCTTTAGAGACTGGAAAGGATGGGGGCAAGTAATGGAAAGGAATTCGGCCATGGCCTTTTAAGGAAGCATCCTGGTATTTGCCTGGAGTGATTTGGGAAACCATGGAAAACCCAAATCTGGATGCCCGGACGGGGATTCGAACATATCGTATCCTAAATTCTTGTCGTAACCCACCAACACAGTCATTCTTTAGAATTATGAACAGCAACAGTCCCAATACACCAGCCTGTGGCATTCCCATATTTACTTCCACCTCTTTTGATAATGAATTTCCTACTCTAACATTTTTCTTTCTGGCTTTTAAGGATTCCTCTATCCAGCAAGTAACTTTTTCATCCAAATCCAATAGATTTCAGTTTATTTAAAACCCTTTTATGCCTCACTTTGTCAAATGCCTTAAAAAGATCTAGTGCCACACTATCAACTTGGCCTCCCTTGTGCAATTCATCTGAAATACCTTCCATACAGCCCACAATCTGAGATTTGAGATTCATATGAATATCCTTGCCTAAATCCAGCAACGGCTCTACCAAAGATTCTAAGCACAATCATACAAATATTCAAACGATTTTAACTTTCAATTAACTTGCAACTCAACTAACTAACTAACTCATCTCTGCCGCTTGTATAAATAGACACCTCAGAAAGATCCAGAATAATTCAAGATGATCCGATCGATGTTTCTCGAATTCTAACAATACTTTAACAATTAAATCCATACAAAAATAATTACAATTTGTACAAAATCACTCACAATCATTAGAAAACATTTTGAAATGAGCGTTAATACAGTTTACATGCATTTACATACAAAATTAGCAACATAAACCAGTCCAAACGGTTGCAAACTGTCCACCAAACTTCGTAGCTCTTATTAACACTTACAATAACAAACTTTTAATTAATATCATTTACACAGTTCCTCTCCATAAAACAATGTTAATTTACATGACGAATTCACACAAATTCACAGTTAATCATAAGAAAAACAAAAAAATCGCTAATTAATCAACTGCCTGCTTGCTATCCATAATTATTCAACTTTTCATACAAGGGCTGGGTCTTTGGGCTGATATAAGCTGATGAAGTTTATATTTGTAGTGAGTCACGTAAGAAAATAATTAAACATCGCCGACGACGGTTATTTTTTTAAATTAGGTCCTTATTTAATATGTTGAAAAAACTGTAAAAATGATAAAATAAATTTATTTCCATATCCTACATACTTTCATCTTCATTTCTATATAATTTCCCTTTCTGTTCAAACATTAGATAGATAGATAGATAGATATGTTCACTTTGATCCCATGTGAGAATAATCTCGGGGATGTGGAACAGTACATTCACTTATTAGTAATGTCAATATTACTATATAATTAATAATATTATATATTGACAAGAAGTTAGTTATGACCCATTAGTATAACCAATATTTCCTGTAATCTACAAATACAATCCCGAGTTAGTTAATACTTATTATGTGGAACAGTGTATAAACTTGTTACCAGCATCTAACAACCAGTTATTTTCTTACCAACCAGTTACCACAACTCATAAGCAGTCAATTACTTAAAAACCTGTTAGTATCATAATTTTTTACAGCAGTTTTTGAGTGCATGCTATCCCATGTTAGTTACTATATATGAGTGAAATTTTGTAAACAGTGTAATTACTTCATTTGTCAAAAGTTTCAACAGAAAGAAAAACCATATATCATTTTAGTAATTGTGGACAACTTTGTCACCTTTCCCTTCCATACACCATATATACTATTTTATCAGTCATTCTTAGTTAACAAATTCCAAGAAGAAAATTCTTTCACAGATTAAAATGGGTTCAGAAGCAGAAACTCTTTCAGTTTGGACTTAAAGTAGTTGGGTTTTTGTAGATAACATTTAATTTCTGTTGGTAAGACATTGAATAAGGAAGCTCCAGTAAATGTTAACCCTTTCTGTACAATTGACAGTGATTTGTAATCCTTGTGAATATTATATTTATTCCTAGTATTATGGCTATGTATGTCAGCATTAAGATTGAAGTGTTCAGGATTTTCCACTACAAATGATAGTACAGAGTATACATATTGTGTTGGCATTGTTAGTATACCCAGGTTTTTAAATAGATTTCTGCACGACGTCTGTGGACTTGCTCCACAAATAGTTCTTATAGCACGTTTTTGCAATTTAAATACCCTCTGTGCTTGTGACGAGTTTCCCCAGAATGAGATGCCATAAGTGAGCAGGGAATGAAAATATGCAAAATATACTAACTTTCTGGTTTCTATATTAGCTATTCTAGATATTACCCTAAGTGAAAATGTTGCAGAATTCAGTTTTTTAAGAAGTTGTTGAATATGCTGTTTCCAGTTCAATTTGTTATCTATACATACACCCAGGAATTTTGTGAAATTACTTTCATTGATTGCTTTTCCTTCTGATATCACATTATAGCTGTCCTTTGTTTTATTTTTTGTAACAAACTGAAGTAACTGTGTCTTTTCTACATTAAGTATTAGTTTGTTGGCACTAAACCACCTGTTAATTTTCTTTATAGCATCATTTGCTGTGTTTTCGAGGTTTTGTGCTGATGGGTCTTTCAACGATATGCTGGTATCATCTGCAAAGAGCACCATGTGTTCATTATCACTTAGTATATGTGGGAGATCATTTATATAGATTAAATACAGCAGAGGGCCAATAATTGTACCCTGAGGCACACCACATTTAACTATACCCCATTCTGAGTTTATAACATTTCCTGTATTAGCATCTTTCAGTGATACACATTGCTTTCTATTTTCCAGGTAAGATTTAAACCAAAGTCCTGGCTTACCACTAACTCCATAGTGGTCTAATTTACCTAGTAGAATCTCATGATCAACACAGTCAAAAGCCTTAGCAAGATCACAGAATATACCTAGGGAATTTAATTTTTTATGCATTGATTCAAGTATGTTGTTTACAAAAGCAAAAATTGCTGAATCTGTTGAAACGCCTTGTCTAAAACCAAACTGTACTTTACTAAGTAGGTCATTCTTTTGTAGATGTGCATAAACCCTTCTGTACATTGCTTTTTCAAAGATTTTTGAAAATGCTGGTAGAAGTGAAATGGGTCTGTAATTCTCAATTTTTGAGGTATCACCCTTTTTATAAAGCGGTTTGATTATTGACTTCTTGAGTGAGTCAGGGAAGATACCTTCTTCAAAAGAACTATTACAAATATGACTAATAACTCTACTAATGCTGGCGTTACATTGTTTCACTACATGGGTTGAAACCTCATCATAACCAAATGACTTTTTATTTTTAAGGGATTTAATAATTTTTTCAATTTCATTTTGACTGGTGGGAAATAGAGACATAGGTGCTTGTTTTGGTGTCAAGGATTTAAGTATTGCTATAGCATCCATATTCCCATTATATTTTCCTTTTATTTTTTCAGCAACTCTTAAGAAGTAGTTATTGAAAGCACTTCCTACATAAGAGGGGTCATTTACAAGTTTATCATTAACGCTTATAGATATAGGTTTGTGTTCAGGGGATCATTTCGTTCAACATGGTTTTGAATTCCGAAATAAAATAAAAATGTTCCCCTGTGAAGAAGCCCAACCCACTACATCAGTTGTCACTTTTTCGTCGTTGAACCTTTGACCACCAACGAACTCCATTAAGTACCGAAACAGGTGAAAATCACTGGGTAAAAGGTCTGGATTCTCCAATTTTGTTGTCCACGTCACGAATCAAATCTTCAGAAGTAATAAAAGGTCTGCCTTGTCGTGGCAGTTATAGCAGTAACACCCCATACTGCCAAAATCTGAAGGAGAATTTTCGCTGTTGCCCAGTTTCTTGCACTCAAGAATCGAATTACAGATATTATCTCACAGTTGGCGGCGAATCAATTTCCTTAGACAATATGAACAACTACATAGCTCAGCACACGCGCGCAGAGCATGCTGGGAGCAGACGCGCAAATAAATAGCAGTGAGCTGGCGCCATTCTCCTTATCTCTTACAAACGGAACTTATTTTTTAAAAAAAAATAATAATAATAATAATAACCCTTGTAGCAACGGTGGTGGGTTATGTTGTGTGAGTGAGCGGCTTCAGACACGTGAATCTCGTAACCGCGCGTGACCCTGAGTTCTCCCATGCCACAGTCTCTCCCTCCAAGCAATCAGACGCTAATATCTCACTTATTATTGATTGTATCAAGAACTTTTAAAAACAATAATTACAGGAAATTTCATATTCTAAAACTTTACATTCCGTGATTTTTTTTTATATCAGCAATAATGTGTTGAAACGAATGATAGATGGAGGAAAGCATCAAATATATCAAAAGACCGACGACAATAAAAATGGTAAATTCGAGAGAAATTACGTTACTTTCATTCTCAAAATATCGCACCCTAATTTGCATTTTGGTACAAGTTAAAGGTACTGAGAACTGAAAAAAAACTTTCCAACAATTCGAATGCGAGGTACAGCATTTTATGGAGAAAAAAACAATTGTTTCAAATGTGTTGCTATAGATTATAGAAGGATATTGAAAAATAATTGGACAGATAAAGTATGAAAAGAACGTGATTTTGAAAAAAATGGGCGAGAAAAGAAGTTTCTGGAAGAGTCTTACAGAAAGAATGGACAGGATGGTGGATCTAATTTTAAGACATGTGGGATTGGTTAATTTATTAATGGAAGGAACAGTCGAAGGAAAGAACTGTAAAGGTAGGCAAGGATTAGAATGTAAGCCTATAAAGCAGATAGTTAAAGTCGTAGGTTTTAAGGTTTATGTTGAGATGAAGAGGTTAGCTCAAGATAGGAACAGATGGAGGATTACATCAAGAGTACCAAGGTAGGTATTACTATTCGAAGTCATAAAACATTTACAGTAAATCCATCCTTTCTCTAGAAATTGACATGTAAATCATTAGATTTGTTCGGTTGGTTACGAGTTATAGCAATTTGAATGTACACAGGTTTCATGTCGGTCGTTTTGGATAGAATGCACGCCCAGCAAAGTGTAAGAAATGCATAGTATTCACGTCAAAAAGAGACCTAAAAATAACAAAGAGCTTCTTATCTGACATTGCCTGAAGCCATGACTACACTTTTACCTGCCTGGAGTCGGCATGCAAAGGGAAGGCGTTTATTTTTTGTGGTTTGGTTTACGACCTGCTCTTCCAATGCAGCCGCCCTCACCAGAAACGCTGTGGTCCCTCATTACCTTGAGCCGACACGATCCATCTCAGCAGAACCACGGATCTGAAAGTCAAGTGACAGTAAAACGTCCTCACCACCAATTTCTATAGTAATTACGCAATTAAACAGAATTCAGAAACAATATACTGGCATTCAGTGCTGCCATAAAATTGTTCAAAGTAAGTTGAAAAATATCGGAATGGATGAAAAAGTGACATTCTAGCTAAAGCAATTCTTAAAAGGCAGAAAGCAAAGCGTTAGATTTGGAAATGCAATATCCAAAGAGGTGGAAATGAACACGGGAGTGCCACAAGGCAGTGTATTGCGACCACTGCTACTAATCATTTTAATGAACGATTGTGATGATGGTTTAGAGTCAGATTTTAGGTTATTTAGAAATAACGTTCAATAGGATTAATGAATTCAATAGGATCAAAACGGGAGAGACTGTGAACAGCAGCAGGGTGACCTGGATACAATGGCAACATGGAATGACGGCAAATGCAAACAAGAGTCAGCTTATTACGGACACAGATAAAAAATAAATGGTGTCCATGATTATGGGATGAGGACAGGATAGTTTGTAGAAGGCTTGAAGTGTAAATATTTTGGCAAAACATTTGACAATAACTGCCTTTATTCAAGGCATCTTCAGTGCCCTCTATATATATATATATATAGAATGATGTTATTTGATTTTTGTACAGTTTTCTGATATTATTAACTAGGTACTTACAGTTTTTATATATGCATTAACACGCGCAAGTTCTTGTTTCCATAGCAGCTACTATAGTAGAATACTAGAGACCGAGCGTGGTGGTGTAACGGATAGCGTTCTGGCCTCGCATTCGGGAGGACGGCGATTCAAATCCCCGTCCGGGCATCCAGATTTGGGTTTTCCATGGTTTCCCAAATCACTCCAGGCAAATGCCGGGATGCTTCCTTAAAAACGCCATGGCCGAATTCCTTCCCATTCTTTGCCCCCATCATTTCCCGTCTCTAAAAGACCTCGCTGTTGAGAGACGTAAAGCAGTAAAAAAAAAAAATACTAGAATAGTAGCTGGTATGGAAACACGAACTTGCGCGTGTTAATGAATATATAAAAACTGTAAGTACCTAGTTAATAATATCAGAAAACTGTACAAAAATCAAATATCAAACAGTTATCATAGCAACTAAGGACCTGGGCTGAAAAAAAATCATCAACATGTTGAATCAGATCTGTAAAGCATTTGATAATAAATTTAACTGGGTAAGACACTTTGCGCAGGTGGTTGGAAAATGTTACAAAATCCTTCATGTACTGGAGAGTGTGATGAGAGGGAATACCAGAAAAGGGAAAGAATTGGATTACATAACTTTAGCCAGACTATTTCTTGAATATGGTGGTGTTGTGTGGGACCCACAATTGGGATATCAAATACAGGAGTAGGAGGGCTAGCAAAGAACAGCAGCTAGATTTTCGTGTGGAAATGACCGTAGAACCCACTCAGTAAACAATATAATAAAGGAGATGGATTGAGTCATTGGAAGACAGGAGGAGAATGAAGAGAGTGATGGCAGTGTACAAGGCGTGTTTTGGTGACGGGGCTTGGAAGGATATTGGTCGAACAATTAGGAGTGCTGCAGGGAAGGGGAAAGACGACCATGGACACAAAATGACACTTGATTTTATACATAAGAAGGTGAAATCATTTTCTTTTATGGGGTAAGGTTGTCATGGATTGAATATATTACAAAACGAAGTGACTAATAATGTTGCAAAAACGCGCAATTAATTTAAAATAAAAATTCGTAAAAGAAAAAAGTCGATGGGTGAAGGAATTTAGCACTTAAAGTATACGAGATAATAATTTTAAAATAATAATAATGTAGGTGGTAATTCGATGAAAAGGGAAATTCATATCGGAGTATGCGCTCCTTCGCAACTTTTAACGTGTTTTCTTCATGCTGTTTCACTAATTTTTTTGTCTTTTCGATCAAAATCGATCTTAATTTACGAAATCAATTATTTTACAGTACGAAATAACGACAAAAAATAAGTGTCACACCGTCCTGTTATAACATGTTATACTTGCATGGTGAAGTCGTGGCATTCAAGCTCGAACAGAGAAAAATTCAGATTTTTTTTTTTCATCCAAAATTGGGAAGGACTCCACAGGAATGAAAATATACATGAATCAATTGAAATATTTAAGAACTACGCGCGAAGAGATTAATAATTCAATGAAAACACCAGTCGAACGGCGGATATGTATGCTTATGTAACTGTAGCTTCTTATTAAATTGCTTACTAAATTTTCTTATTAAACTTTCTACATATTGTGCTTGCAGCAACTCTGCCACTTTCTCCAATTCACGTTAGACCGTGGATTGCAAACGGTTTCTCGAGAACACAGTTGCTTTTAGTGTTCCCGTGGGCCTGAAATACGAGAGGAATTTAGCTTAAAGTAGCATCCGCCCTGGATGATATGAGCTATGTTTGCCATCAAACAGAGTGACCTAAAATTTAATTAAAACTGAGCTTTTCATCTGTTTATAAACCTATATTTAGGATGTGGTACCAGTTATAACATTTTGAAAATAAACCAAAAATTAGTAGCCACTTTCAAAGGCACGAAAAAATATGTAATTAAGGCGCTAAATATATAAATTTAAAACTTTTTCTTTCGTGTGCTTTTTATTTTTCTCTTCCAAAAATATACTTTATTTTTTCGAAATAAGATGGCAACCCTAGGCTTAGATCCTGTGGGTATTTGCTGGTATGTGTTGGCAGATGCTGAAAATGAGTAAATCGGTCTACAAAGTAAGGAGCTGATGCTGAATCTCCTTGTATACTCACTTACCATTCATTAACCGTAACGGTGAACGAGTAAAGACTGTGAAATCGTGACTTCCTTTTCATCAACATGCATGACCACAGGAGTTTTACACATAAGCACTAAATTGATCAAGAGCAGCAAAAATAAGTTTGGTTAAATGTTAATATCGAATAGTTCAAAATGTTGACAAGAGATCGATATGTTTCGGGAAACGAATCACACAAAAATAGAGAGGGACGATAACATAATTGCAACGATTGCTTTAGAGCACTTAATTAATCGATTCAAGTTCACCGTTCTGACCATATCATCTCAGTAGGCCAGCGTTTGCAACTTTATTTGCTTAAAATCTAGCGTCTCTTTCCTATTGTATTTATAGTCTTCCTTATCCTAACAAACATCTTATGCTGTAGTTTGCAACTACATCTTACAGTACAACAGTACACGTGATTGGTGAACTCTATCATACCGTAATCTTCATCGGCAAAAACAGAGCCTCATATAGTTTTCATTCTGCATTCCAAATTTATCCGCCAAATTGCACGTATAATCATATAATAATCCATGACATCTCCCTTCTCCTTAACTTTCTAACCACTGTTTCTTCACTACCTTGTGTTTATTTACATTTTATTCCCACAACCAACATCATAAATTTGGTCACAAGCCTTAGAATATTGCCCATATTGCCCCAAGTCTCAACAGAAAGAAAATTCGGCCTTCAGAAACTTGTTTTTATTATTATGCGTGAATTTTCCCTATCCGATCATGTAAAACGCTGATTCTCATCACAGCGTTTGATTAAGAATTTGACCAGTGTCCCCACTGTGTACTACTTAGAACGAAGGACTAACAATTCCCGGAACAACTAGATAATTAAAATGTTGCCACCTGTCTGCGATTCGTATAACTTATGTTCTATATGATAGTTAAAAAAAATGTGAAGTTTATAGTTTATGATTCGAAGAAAGGGGACCGACCCGGCATTCATTTAGGTGACTGCGGAAAATCGCCTAGAAACCACAATCAATTATTATTGTTATTGATAATATTGCATATGGCTTCAGGATTGGGGCGAAGGATAGGAAAGAAATTTTGCCATGAGTATTTTAAGGAACTATCAAGGCATTCGTTGTTTTTGCATATGGCTTTACGCTTCGTCGACGTCATTAGAATTTAGCCAAGACCTTTTGGAGGAACCATCCTAGCATTCGACTGGAGTGATTTGAGGAAACCATGGAAAACCCAAATCTGGATGGCCGTATGGGGATTCGAACCCGCATCCTCCAGAATACGAGGCCAGAGCGTTACTAGGCATTCGTCTGTAGTTATCTCATGAAACTATGGAAAAACCGACAGGAGTTTAAACCCGCGTCCTCCAGAATGTACAGATGCTAAACAGCTGATTAAGAGGATCCTCATTTCGCATCTTCCCAAATACCAAAACAGTGTTGTAGGTCTTATCTTTAAAGACAAAGGGTTACTAAATTAAATTCTAATGGATGTGTTAATGTTCTTGCAACTTGTTTTTTGACATCCACGCTTCACCTATCTCTTCAAGTATCATCGGCGAAGAACCAGCATTTTCACGTTATTGTAACCAGACTTTTAACCTAAAATTTATGTCTATCTATGAACTACAATTTCGATTTAATGGAAGTGGTTTAAGAGTTGGAAAAGGTAAGCTGCAGAAACATCTCCACCCTGCTTGGAGAGAGGTAGATACAAATACTGAACTGCCGAACCAGTTAATAAATATACAGGGTGATTATAATTAAAGTTTAAGTTTCAAAACGCTCTAAAAAACGAACCACTGATTAGAATGACGTCAAAATTGAACGGCGTATTATTGAAGAAAGGGGTAAGAACATGAATGCAAGATGGAGCTCCTCCGCTCAATGCAAATCGAGTGAAGCAGTTGTTGAGGCGGCATTTCGGAAATGCTAGAATTATCAGTCTTCATTTCCCTACAGACTGGCCGGCTCGATCATCTGATCTTAGTCCGTGTGATTTCTGGCTGTGGGGTTATCTGAAAGATGTTGTGTTCAGTACTACGATTGCCAACGTAGCTGAATTGAAGACACGCATTGCGCAACACATTCTGAACTTGACCCCGGTGACACTTCGATCGGTTGTGGAACATGCTGTTTCATGATTTAATCTTGTTGCACACAACAGTGGACAGCATATTGATCATGTTTTGTTCCAGTCTCGCGAAACTTAAAAACTAATTGGATGGATGCTTTTTATGCGGTTTTTGGCCTCAGGACAATTAAAAACCGATTGGATGGATGCTTTTTTGGTTCATGTTCTTTCTCCCTTCTTCAATAATACGCCGTTCAATTTTGACGTCATTCTCATCAGTGGTTCGTTTTTTAGATCGTTTTGAAACTTAAACTTTAATTATAATCACCCTGTATAAAAATAAATGCTCATCGCTGAACCTTACTTCGAGAAACAAATTGACGAAGTTTCTATATTAATATGCGTACGAAATTGATTTCCCAGATATATTACCATAGTATCGTTAAGGTTTGTCAGGGAGTCGGCTTCCGCCGTGGTCTCCTGCGGCCGCTATAGAAAGTCACTGTTTGGTTGCGCTATCGGCTGCTCGGAAGCGAAGGAGATGCCATCGCATTGTCTGCGCGCCTCCTGCTGGGCTTCGTGGAACAGTGGCCACGAATGAATGCGCGCGGCACATATATCAGCCCTGTCAACCCTCCATCAGCACAACATATTCATTCCCACGTTCCTGGGCCTCTCTCCAATGTAACACAGTGCCGACCGCCGAAAATCTCTTAATTGTAACGTGAAGGAAAAGGTAACCTGGAAACCTGTTTGTCAAGATGAACGCACTGAATAATTACTACGGCAGCAGTATCTTTACGTTTATATCATGCATGAATATTAAATGACAGATTTCTCCAAAAACCAGAGGGAAGTTTCATTTACTTTATTTCTTTGATTGCGGCTATTTTTACACTATTGATTTTAGTTTGACCTGTATCCGTGTGTGTATGAATGAATGTAACGGAATTTTACAACTCCATTTTGACACACTTCCGAGCTGTTTGAAATTTCGCACACATATTAAGAACCGGTGAAAATACAATAATTTCATAGCAATGTCCTGCTATTCTCATTACTTTGACAGTAACAACAGAAAAATGGTTGAATGTGGTGGAAACTAACCCATGTCCAAATTGTTCGAAATTTTGCTGATGTATTGATAACTGATTACAATACAATAATTGCTTAGCTATGGCTTGATATTCTTACTTTGACAGTAACAAAAGAAAAATTTTGCACACGTATTAAGAACCATTGACAATACAGTAGTCTCTTTCAACGTCCTGCTATTCTCGTTACTTTGACGGTAACAATAGACAAATGGTTGCATGTAATGGAATCTTTCATTTCAGTGTTCACCTACTTCCTGACTTCCAAATCGTTTGAAATTTTGCACACTTATTAAGAACCGATAAAAATTCAATAATTTCATTCTCATCACGCTGTCAGTAACAACATAAAAGTGGATGAATATAATAGAAAATTTCAGTTCAATTTTCACCCACTTCAGAAAGTCCGAATTGTCTGAAACATTGTACACATATTAAGAACTGATAAAAATCCAATAATTTAACATCTATTTCTTGGTAATCTCATTACTTTGACAGTAAGAACACTAAAGTGATTTAACCGTCTTATGACAGATGTGGCTCATTGTCACCCACTTTCTGCATCACCCTTCGAGGCTCAGTTGGTTAAGGCGAGTGACTGGCGAACAGACGTTCCCTGCTCGAATCCTGGTTTCGGTTGGAATTTTTACGGATATTTTAAGTGGCAAAGATTAGGCTAACCCACAATTCGGATTTCACGTTAAACTGCAGGTACCCTATACCTGATGGGATTGCCGAGTTAGGCAAATGCAGCCGCGACATTAGTTCACAAGCGCGTCAATTCGAGAAACCTTCGTCATTTGTCGGCCGGATCTTTCGGACATTTCCCGGCCAGTATCGCCATATGCATTTAATATAATTGCCAACTTCCAGGCGTCTTAATTTTTCGAAATTCGTATTAAGAACGTTTAACGACACAATAATTTCACAGCTGTAACCTCATTACTTTGATAGTAACAACAGAAAAATTGTTTTGTTGCGCAACCTTTTTTACATGCGAAATTGATGATACTTAGATACAAGCTGCTAAGATAGTGTCTGCAGTCGCTTAGTTTGAAGTTAAATAGTGAGTATTCAAAACATCGTTTTCAATTACTTCGCACTATTATAGAACAATAGTTTTCCACATTTACCATGCTATTGGACCTCTAGTGGGGTTGACCATTTAATTTTACGATTCTTGTGGGAGTAATAATTAAAAATAAAAACTACAACACAAAGAAAAAGAGAGATTGGCGAATTAAAGCCTACAGTAAGAAACATACTTTTGAAACAATCTAAACTACAAAGTTAAAAATAAAATTATAGTTTAAACTACTTGGCCACTGGCGTCAAATAGCCAGTTAAAATCTCTTACGTCATTCTAAAATCGTGAATGCTTGTATTGTCCCTCATCGAGCTTGCAAACAGTTCAAACGTCATAGCGCGCAAATAATTATGTACTAAGATACGCACTTTAAAGACAATCAACTTTACCTCGATTAATACTGAATCAATTGCATTTGTAAGATATTTGAAGGAAGTGCTTAACATTACAGCTACGAGAGAAAGCGCCATTTCGGTATTGTATTATTTGTTTTTAATTAAATATATTTTGCAAAGACAGCCAATTTGTTTGTAACACATATGTTCAATCAACTGCAGAATAAAGGCTCCAACCAACTTAAATGTTGTTTTTTTTCGTAGCTAAGCTCAGGGAATAACTTGTCACTATTATCTCACCATCTTCTAGGTTAACATCTGAAGTAAGCACTTGGCTTTCTTTATGATAATATGATTCACGTTTCTTTTTACTGATTTTCTGGAAAACTATATATTTTTTTTTTATCTTACTACCTAAATTTTGTAATAACTTTTACATTTGTTTTTTTATTATTGTTTCTTTTCATTTCCTGCCATTACATAAATTTTTTTTTCAATGGGTAGCTACATTCTTCATTCATGACCATAATTTTCTTTAGATTTTTAAAAAAATAGTCTGGTGTGAAAAAAATATTATCTGTAATTATTTATCAATCAGTTGAGTTTCATGAAATCTGGTATTTGGGCCTTGATATTATTAAGATATGGATCTGTGAAATAGATCATAAAATATAATATGCAGTGCTACTCTCGTCATACGAGAATGGAGAGAACACATTTTCCATTAGTCAGTTATTGACACTTTGTCCAGGGTCTCATGAATAGTAATAGCTTACGTTAAACATATAACGGTGCTTTATAAATTTAAGATCTGTTTCTAATCTCGTTCTTTGACTTAACGGGATACATTTTTTCCGTCTCGAACGTAATAAAATTATTCCAATACCAGACGGAAGCACGTACACTAATGGAGTCAACTTTTTCGCACGTACGTGAGTGATCTCGTCAAGACATATTCATGACAGGCATCAACGATTTCATGAGGAACCGTAAGGCTAAGACATACTGGAGCGCATCAGGTCATGATTTTTGTTACCAGAAAATGTTTGTAAGATTTTTTTATAACCGTCTTGTAGACAATGCGTTAATTTTTCGTGTTGTCGTTCTATTCAAATTGTTTCAACCCAGTAAGGGTCTATGTCAATTTCAGGTCCATTAGCAAGCCATAGATCATCTAGAGCACACGTTCTTGGGCATTTCGGACGAAGAAACACATGATCTTCGGCCCAATACGGGTTGCAAACATATGGGTCTTTCACTTCCACCTACTCTACGCTAATAGTACGAGTTTGATATTTTTTGTATGAACGGAATTCAGTATCCAATTTCATGCGTTGCATACATATTAAATAATTGCGATTGTTTTTAGGAGATGATCACTGGATTCCGTGTTTATTTGTTGAAGTAGTTTTGAGAGATAATAATTGATTTCCAGCAATTTCCGATCACGTCAAAAGCGTTCTGCCTTATTTTAAGCAGTGTGTCAATGATATTGACCTATTAGGAGTGGAACAAGATGCACCTGGAAAAAAAAAAGGAGAGGCGTTGTCTTTGACACAAGTTGTCAGCACTAGATGAAACTCCTGCTTCAATATGTTATAACGATTTGTTAAATTGTCTGTACGTAGCTAAAATTTTAGCTCGGTTCAAGCGTATGCACTTTGTTTCTCCAATTGAAGTGTCAAATGGTATATCTAAAATAAGTAATGGTATTCGATTAGAACGTAGGCGACAAGTAAAATGCTGTCCACAAGTAAAATCTGCATCAGCAGCACAAGATAACGCGAATGAAACTTCAATTTGGTCCACACATGAGAAACTATTGTCCCTTAGCACTTCTATTACGCAAGAGATTCCAAGCTCTCACTCTGTCCCTAATGAGCTGAAACAGTATCCGGATGAACCACTATTACATAGAAAATCAGACGGGTACATTGCTAACATTTCACGCAGCTCTTCCGGGAGTCGCGTTGAAGTACCTGATATGCCAAGCCTGTTCAGTGTCCTCCGTAAGAATGGCTTCTGCAGTTAACAACAGGATTAAATTGACGGGGGAACATATAAAGAAAGCAGACAGTTTTTTTATGCCTCCATAAGACGAATACTGTTTTGATTGATTGTAAAAATAAAAAATTAATAAAAGTTTCTACGCTTTCTACATGTGTCATTAATTTTCCAAATTTTCTTAAATGTTTTGGGGTATTTTTGTGATTTTTTCGATAATAACTGGCTTTAGGAAAAAAATATCGATTTATCAACAAATGGATATACTTTTCTCCATACATATCGATAGTGTCTGTAAATATCGATAATATATTTTTCGATATATTTTTTAATCTGCCCATCCCTAAACCTCTATACTAAACACACACACACTATTACAGTCATCCACACATATGAACATACACGTTGGAAGACAACAGGACACCTCTCCAGTTGCATCCTCCACCATCCATGCGACCGCCTGGAAATGATCATAAACAGAAGAAGAAGATAAATACGAGTAAACTGCGGAAAAAGAAGACTGTACAAATCAGACTTGGCAGAAGATTAAAGTAGTTTTCTGGCAACCCCATCAGAATATTTCTTCCTTTGCTGATGGGCGTACGGGCGATATCAGTATAACTGCCGAAATGTTAGTTGCTTCTTTTAAATCCATCGTTTTGAAGTGAAATAAGATTACTGCCTCTTTGTTGCTGAATTTATGACAAGTGGGTAAATTTTATTTTTTCCTTTATTTTGTGCGTAGGTTTAGACACCATCGGATATTCTCTATATTATTTCATTCATTACATGGCTTTCTGCATATTTGCCGTAGTGTCGCTTGACATCTCTGTTACAGTATCGGGATAATACTCAAATATCACTGTCCTGTAATCCACACCCATGGAGAGACGTGCACCAGAGACGAACTCTACTTGACCTTATTTTTCACTAATTTACTTGCATCGGTAAATATTTAAACATTTCACAAAAGGATCCCATAGTTAACTGTGTAAGACACTGACTGAAAGTTAAAAAATAAAATTCCCATCACTCTCCTCCAAAGTTTAAATTAGAAGAGGTAAACAGAAACTATTCTGACCATAGATGTGGATATGAATCCAAAGAACGCCGGGATCTCAGAAAGAAGACACAAGAGCTTTCTCAAATTCTCCGTTAATTATATAAGAGATTTTAGTCAACGAACGGAGATTTTAAGTTTAATGCAGTTTTGTTATGGGAGAATCATATGGAAGCTGCATGAGAATCACACTGTGGTAATCCGAACTGGAAAATTCTAAGCGGAATAAAAAGTTAAGAAGGAAGAAAGGCAAGATTACATTCTTCCCCCTGTTCTAATCAATGTGTACATGCAAGAAGCATTGAAAGCTGTGAGAGATCAAGTAAAGGCAGGAATTTCCATCCATGATGAGATTTGCAGATGACATTGCAGTTGTTTCAGAGAATTAAAGAGATTTGGGTGAAACACTTGCTAAAATGGAAAAGGTCTTTACTAAGTATTATAATCTGAAAATAAACAAGAAAACTATTTCAGTATTAATATGTGGCAGGGACATTTAAAATTGGACGAACAATTAATTCAACAAGACATCTGGGTAGTATAGTCGCAGAAGATGGAAGAATCAGAAAAGGTATAATATCTAGAATCAGCCAAGCTGAGAATACTTTTCATTTCGAACAACATCAGCCTGTCGATGAGTAAGAATCTCCTAAAAACATATGTCTGTAGCATAGCCCTGTATGGACCATAGGGATGGCGGAAAGGAAATGGCTGGAGTCATTTGAGGTCTGTTGTTGCAGACGAATGCTGAAGATAAGTTGGATGGATTAAGTCACAAATGACGATGTGTTCAGAAAAGTTTCATTTTGCAGGGAATTACAGAAAAGAAGAGAAAAGATGTCAGGTCATGTTTTACGTCGCGATGGTTTGCTTAAGGTCATTATTGAAGGAAAAAACCACAGAGGAGTATAAGCCTTTATGAACGAAATTATGAATGACATGAAATGCCGCAGCTATGTAAAAAGGAAGGCAGAAAAGCGGCAATGGAGAATTGTTACAAACCATTTTTCGGACTCTTAAGTAAAAGAAGAAGCCGCTTTGTTTTGAAATAAAGTTACGATTTGCGACATAGTTTGTGGCACAGTTCGTTATTTTTCTTTTTCCACAAAAGCAAAGATATCGCATAAATAGTTCTCAGATTCCGAATCTGAGCTGTGCTGGATGTGAAGGTTGGGTTGAGCCTCTTTAACAATTCCCGCCGAGACAGGGATTCAAACCGGGGACTTTTCGATCTCCAGTCCTACTCCTTAACCCCTGAGCCATGTCGCTTTACTTCCTACAGAATAATAATAAAAAAAATAGGGCCACAATTACTACTAAGCAAATACCTAAAATGGCAAATGGACTTTTCTCAATTTCCGTGCCCTAAATTCGTTAAAGCTATAAAGCCATAAGGTGTTCTACTATTCGGTAAGTTAGTGGTTTTAAATGACAGGATATATAGTGCTGTATAAGTTTATTACTGGAAAATATTTTCGTTCAAAAGAAGAGAGTAAGTAATATTAACGGACGCCGAATTAAAAAAATTAGTACTAATATTTCCAAATAGAATACATGAATATTAGATAAATAAAATAAAAGTAGACACATGGTGCGTCAATTTAACGGCTTGGAGATGTATATGGGCCGATAACATGGAAAATTATTCCAACTACTTTTCAAACGAAAGGTATTTGCGAATCATTTTTGATAGAAAATCAACATATTCTCATTTACATGCGAGTTGTATATTTTGTATTTTCAAAAACGAAATCATCTTGCTGTTCGCAATAAATTATTGAATCGTCATATTCCATTACTCTAAACTTTTTAAAATGAACGGAGGGTTTGTTCCGGTTATATCTATAAACCTTTTAACTGTTTTGTGGGATGTATCCAATATCTTTAAACGAGCAATTCTTGTAAATATATATAAATAGTATCGAGGAAAGGGCACTAACGTTTTGGATGAAATTTCATATTTAGATAACGTTTTGGTTTTTAAGTTTATCTAAATATGTGTATACCCGAAAAAAAACGCGATTTTACAAAATACAAACAGTTTTTGTATTTGGTATCTCGGAAACGGTTCTAACGCCGTCTCGTAGATGTTCCAGGTGCCAGAGAGGCTACTAATAGTTAGTTTCTCTCTTTAGTTACAACAAGGAACTCTTTTATCTTTAAACGAACAGTTCTTGTATACTAGCTGACCCATGCACAGTATCGTGATCATTCACCGAATTGTAATACAATAATGTGGAAATAAGTAAATGCAAGTATATTTATTATTTAAAGGTATTTTATTTTGAGGAATAGTTATAAGTATCTTATTGTAAAAAATCGTTATCATTAAATACTACATGTTCAGTTGTAAGATATTTAAAAAGTAGATACTGGTTTTGCCAAAAGTAATTTTTTTTTCAATATTCTTTACTTCGCATAACTTCTTCGCAAACATTAGTAGCAGTCATAATATTATTGTTTACTTTTTGACTGTATGTGTCTTTGACACAAACATTAATGTTAATTTAATCTACGAATGTGAGAAAAGGCACGTACAGGTGTCCATACAAGAAAAAAAGTAGGTTCCTGTGAATACAATCCTGCGCCTTGAAGGGTCTGACCTTTTGCTTTATGAATGGCCATCGAGAAGGTTACTTTTATTAGGAATTGTTTTGTTGTCATTTGGAAAGGCACGGTTCGACAGAAGGTGTGAGGTTAATACGACGTATGAGCGTAGTTTATCAGAGTGAATGAATTTAGCACTGACGATGTAATCGTCTAAATAAATTACCACTAATCTTGCGCCATTAATTAATCACTGATTAGTATTAAGATTTCTATTTAACATAATAATAAGATTTTGCTTTAAAAGCAATTTATGAGATGGTAAACATGACGATCTCGGAAATGTCTCTAGCTATTTGAATAAAATTTCATATGTAGATAGTGTTTTGATTTTCAAGTTTGTAACACGATTTTACCAAAATGGAGAACAATTCTTGTATTTCGCGTCTCGCAGACGGCTCTTAACTCATCTCGTAGAAGATTCAGATACCAGTAAGCATGCTGATGTTTGTTAAGCTTCTGCTTGTTCAGAGCAGGGAACTGTACCGTTCAAAACGCCTAGAAACAAAAACGTTTAATCAAACTTCAAACAAAGTGTTACATGTTGAACAGAAATTGATAGATGTCCAGCAAAGATCGGTCACCCAATAGTACAGAATTTAACTCTTGACATCTGGTAATGGAAGAACGTACTGCAGAGTATAAGATGCCACTGATTATCACTCAAAATAGACAGATGGAATTACAAATGAATTCTTCTTTGTATTGCAGTTATTCTCTGTTTTTCAGATAAACAGGAAAAAAAGGAAGCATTGAGCAAAAATTCACAAGCAGTTTAAGATATTTCAGGAGTGAACTGAAATGTTGTCGGTACTGACGCATGCTCGTGTATTAATGTATCGTTGTCCACAGCAGAACTTGTCAAATTAGTTAGCAGAACGGAAAGATGCAAATAAATGCGATTTGAATATGTAAAGTAACTTCATTAACTTCGTGAACATTCATCACACATACCTGGAACAGCATCGAAGCTATAAAATGCGGTAAAGATGGCAACGATAACCGTGGAATGATTTGCGTTATGTACGAAGCACAGTTCTGACTGCATACAAGGCGGGTGATTTTAAGAGGATGCAGTTACATGCGTAGGATGGTCATTGGTCAAATTGCTTTTGTATAAACCAGTAGGCCTTCTTGTATGGAACTGGTACAACTAAAGTGTATGGCGTCATTCAAGAAATCTCACTAGACAACAGCAGGTATTATGCAGATAAGCAAACATACTTAAAAAATTTCCCACGTTTAATTCAATTGCTATGGAGCGCACGCTCCGGTGGCAATTTCCCTGCACACCCATTTTTCACCTTTCTTGAAACCGCCTACTTTAGCCCTACACGAATTTTAATTTTAAATTCTTTTAGCGTTTTTAGTAAATTATTCTTGCTAATTTATTCCAATCGTGACTTCTTTAACTAAGAAAAAAATTTTCCACATCCTTTTTCCTGAAATCTCGTGCCAGCTTGAAATCGTGGTCATCTTTTCCCTTCCATGCATCGCTCTTAATTCTCCCACCAATATCTGTTTTTATTTCACTTTCTAAGTGTGCTTCACGTGGATAATTTTGAAGGTTGATAGGTCAAGGTTTAAATTTAGCTTGCCATTTCTTATTGCAATTAATATTTCATTAACTTCCCGTGAAGTGAATTTTTTTTACATCCTTGTTCACGATGGCAATTAAATATTCATTAATTTATTTTTACCAATTAATTAATCAATTAATTAATAAAGTTAAGTCTATTTAATTAGTTTTCGCGTGGGAAATGTATAGATTCGGATGTTTCGGCGGCACTAGTTGCATCAGTGCGGTTTTTTAAGCTCCTTTATCAAGTATAAGATTAGTGTTGCAAATTGAAAAAAAAACATTTTGTTTTTTTTCAAAATTTTGAAAAAAAACATGAAAAAAAACATGGCACCGTTGTTTTTTTTCTAAATTTGGTTTTTTTTCAGAAAAACAATATATTTGATAAATTATAGTTTTATTTACATTTTACATTGTTGTTTTAAATATTACTGAATGATATAAATTATTACATAATGTTTGATAAATGTATCTCTATAGGTTACATAATATTATTCATCATCGGTGTCAGTATTAGTATCACATTCACTGGAATCAGCGCTACCAACACTAGTTTGGTCGGTGTCGGTGTTTTCACTTTCTCCTTCTGTTTCCTCTAGTTCCATCACTTCAGAAACATTTGCATTTCCTTTTCCTGGTTGTTCTTGTATTGTTCTCAGACGATTTTTAGATTTCAATTTTAAATTGTGAGCAATGTACACAATTTTGCTAGCTCTATAATTTGTCAGTCTATTCCTTTTTTTGGAATGAATGTCACTGTAAGTACTAAATGTTCTCTCAACTGCAGCCGATGTAGTTGGAAGGGTTAGAACTCTGATCGCTACTTTAGATAAGGCAGTCGACTTGCAAAGTCCTGCCCACCAAGCAATAGGAGTAAGCTCTTGTGATTTCGGATATCGATTACGCGCAATATTTCATCGTTGGAAGACCGTGGCATTGAGCTTGTCACTGTGGCACCGTTCATAAATACTGCGCCGTTAGTTCTGTATTACGGTCTTTTAAGTTTGAATTTAAATCTATTAACATACAAAATATGAGCTTTATTTCTTTTCAATAGTTGGTTTACCCAAACGGTTGCAAGGAAACGATTCATAATTACTGACAATTTTATGACTCGGTATCAGTATCACTATGCGCTGGCACCGTTCGTAAAAGGAAATTTTCAGTCAATGTCGCCAATACTTTCGTAATTATTGTTTTACTGAACCAGAAAAATATAGTACATTTAAAAATTAAGATAAGTACTTAGTATAAACTCTAAAACAGTCATATTAAACGATAACTGCCTTACAAAATTGAGATTTAGTAGTTGTGAAAAAAAAACGTGTTCCAGAAAAAAAACATGTTTTTTTTTCAAAGTTTTTTTTCATGTTTTTTTTTCAGGCTTGAAAAAAAAAACCGTTTTTTTACAACACTATATAAGATACGTTTTTTATTAAGAACTTCATATTGGTGAAATATTTACTTTTGTCAGTTTGAATTTAAGGAATTGACACGTGACTTATGCTTCGGAGAGCTAGATTAAAGAAACTCTTTGATCTAATACTGCTATCAGGTAGGGACCAACAATTTTACAAATATTCATGTTGACTGGAACCTGTGACAGTTCCAGTTAAAGTAAGAAGGAATACTGCTGTAACCGTAATATGGGTCTTTCTTCTCAAAACAGCACTTGAGGTTGAAGGAGTTACTATGGTGCGGGATCGCGTCTAGTTTAGAGAGTACTGTGTACATAGAGTGTTTTATGACCCGCTGGCTGCCAGGGTGTTGAACATAGTACACGCAAGCAGTCCCCTCCTGGTAACCTTTTATCTTCTCTCAGTACACACCCGGCTTGTGTGTGACATTATGAACTGCAGACAACGCCTGTCCCAAATATCTGTTGCATGCGCCCATTATTTTCTCAGATAAGATTCGACCGCAGTCTTAAAAAAAGTATAATTATCAGAGCGTGCGTGGTGGGTGAACGGTAACGCTCTGGCTTCGCATTCGGGAAGACGCGGGTTCGAATCCCCTTCCGTGCATCCAGATTTGGAATTTCCATGATTTCCCCAAATCTCTCCAGGCGAATGCCCGGAATGATTCCTTCAAAAGGCCATATCTGAATTACTTTCCTTTTCTTTCCCCCCACCCTTTTCTTCCTCTAATGACCCCGACGTCGATGATGCGTAAAGCCACAAACAAACAAAAATTATAGGATGCTTTGCACAGTCGTTTACGACATTAGCTACTAAAAGTTGATTTCAGCAACATTTCACTCTTTTTCCCGGCCTTGACGCATTGATGTAGGTGCCTCAAAGGTCGGGATGATAGGAAAATCAAGCATCACCTGCCTGAATAAACATTTTCTGGGATAGATTTCCGAAAAATTGTGTAAAAATAGAAGACATATTCGTAATACTTCCATCCTACGTCCTCATCTTGTAATTAGTAATTTTTTACGGCTTCCAGGAAAGTTCACACTGGTTGAGAACCATTTGTGATTAATTGACGACAGATTTTTTGGGTCTTAACTGAGGATTGGACGCTCTAAATTGAGTGTTGCACTTTTGTTTCGTTATCTGTTCTGGGTTTGGTATGAATCCGAGTGAGAAATTAAGGGTAGAGGTGTGTTACACGGGGAAAGAAATGGAGATGGTATAATGTGATGCTGTAAATCGTAGGTCACTGGGCGATAGTGGGTGGTGAGTGAGCGGTAACGCTCTGGACTCGCATTCGGAAGGACCAAGGTATGAATCCCCATCCGGCCATCCAGATTTCGGTCTACCATGTTATCCCGAATACTCGAGGGGGATGCAGAAATCATTCCTTCAAACCTTTTCGCCGAATTCCTACCCGCTCGATGCCCCAAATCCTTTCCTGCTTTAATCACTCCGACGCCAACAAAGGAAAAATAAAAGGGTTGCAATCTTATTTTTTCTCGCCACTGGAATACGCAAAATAATGCTTCTCACACTTTTCAGAAATCAATTATTTTGATCAAGATCTGTTCATTTCTTGTGTGAATATCAGAAATTAATTATCGCTCTTAACCCTCGACAAAAATGATCTCTCTCTTTTTTTTTTTTTTTTTTTTTTTTTTTTTTTTTTGCTTCTGGCTTTACGCCTCTTCAACGTTGAAGTCATTAGGGGCGGGATTTCGAAGTCGTTAGAAGTGTGAAAAGACTGGGGGCAAGAAACGGGAAGGAATTCGACCATGGTATTTTGGAGGATCCATCCCTGCATTCACCTGAAATTATGGAGGAAACCATGAAACCCCAAATCTGGATGGACGGACGGGGATTCGAACCCGCGTCCTCCCGTATGAGAGGCCAGAGTGCTGCATCATCGAAGAACATAAATGATATGTAAGAGCAGAATTGCCAATCATGAACATAAGCTAGAAGAAAATCGTAAAGTAGTTTATTGCACTGAAAATTGTAGGGATTCTAATGCTGCCTGAAACTCGTTTCCCAGATGGACAAATTACTTCTACAGGTCACTCAAGAAGAACTGCAGTAACTACCCGCCATAATACGAAATAAGCTCGTTAGAAAATAATGCATGATGAGTGAAAAAACTACCGGTGCTGCAGTTTGCAGATGTAAAATGCCCTGCATTCAGTCTGGGTTACAATCAAAACACTGTGGCCATACTGTTTACAGTAGTTCGGCCGCGCACCTTAAAACACAACAACGAGTCAAGCAGTTCGCCGTAAAAACGTACCAACCATCCTGACTACGGATTTGAGGCATTTTCTGTGATCGTCTACGCAAATACTGTCACGTCTCCAGCTTTTCCTTCACAACTTAAGCATTTCGCAATCCAAGTTTACACATACTGTACTGAATACAGATTACACGTCTCACAGACGTTTCACGACACAAAAGGTTCTCCTCCAACAGCAGCAGGTTCTGCGACAGTACGGCTGGTAAACACGGTTGTCGCAACTCTACAGTACACGTGAACTCTGCTCAGCAGCCATACAAAGAAACAGGATTCTCATTTGAAGTGTAATGGAGCGCACGCTCCTCTGGCATCTAATTACACGTTTCTTGGTATTTTTTATTATCATTATTACCTTATATACTACCAGTATTAAATCCTTTCACAAACCAGTGGCGTAGCTAAGTCAACAAGGGCCCCGGTGCAAAAAATTTATTTTGGGCCCTCAGGCCAGATGGGAGACCTTTTTTTGATTTGTGTTGCTGGTAGGGGCCCCCTGAGCAGTGGTTGGGGCGCCTAGAGCACTGGTTGGGTCCCCCTGAGTAGTGGTTGGGGCCCCCCTTAGAAGTGAGGGCCTCATAGTGAGGGGACTCCCTGTGTCTCAGGGCCCTCCTTAGAGGACGGTAGAGCTAAAAAAAAAAGAAGGTCACCAGTTTGCCGTGAAGGCCCGTGTGCCCTCTGAACTGCGCTTGGGGGTACCCAGAGATGCGCTTGGGGCCCCCTTGAGGTATGCTTGGGGGCCCCCTGAGCGTAGTGGTCCCGGTGCACTGCACCGCCTAGTCCCATAGTAGCTACGCCCCTGTCACGAACTACTTTTTCAATTTAGGAATTTTAAATTCCTTCAGCGTTTTTGGTAGATTATTCATCACTTCCCTTGGTAACTTATTCCAATTCCTGACTCCCTTACTCACAAAAGAAAATTTTCCCACTCCCTTTTGCACGAAATCGAGTGCCAGCTTGTGATCATGGTCATCTTTATCCTTACATCCACTACGCCTAATTCTTTGACCAATATACCTCCAAACCCCATCACCAACATATGCACTGTACATTCCCAGCACTCTCGTCTCCTTCCTTCTGTCTTCCAATGAGTCCCAATCCAGCACCTTTATAATATCAGTTACTGAATGGATCCTGCAGTAATTTCCGTAAAAAAAATATAGCTCCTCTCCTTTGCACGACCTCCAACTCCTTTATTTGATAGCCAAAGTATGGGACCTAAACTACACCATCATATTCGAGCAATGGCCTGACCAAAGTTTTGTAACAAATTGTTTAACTTCTCTGGTATATTCTCTTATCACTCTCTCCAGTAAATGAAGGATTTTGAAACCTTCCACCTGACTAATGTATTCTGCCCAACTGAGTTTATCATCGGACGTTATGCCATGATATTTACACTTCAAGTCTTCAACAATCAATTCTCTTCCCACCCTGCAATCATAAACAACCTTTAGTTTTTTTTATCTGCGTATCTAATAACCTGACTTGTCTTAGCATTTATTTTCAATCCATGATGACCTATAAAGTTAGATTTTCTATCCAGGTCACCACGCTGCCGTTCAGAGTCTTCTCTAGTTTTATTCCTATTATATACCACTAAGTCATATGCAAACAATCTAATTTCTGACTGTAAACCATCAACACAATCATTAATTAGAATGATGAATAGCAATGGTCCCAATACGCTACCCTGTGGCACTCCCATTTTTACTTCCACATCTTTTGATACTGCATTCCCTACTCTAACCCTTTGATCACCAATTACGAATCTTACGAAAATATAGTAATTTTGTTTGTATAGACGTCACTACACTACTTGGTAACATTTTATCTAATGTTTGACCTAGGACCTTTCCTAATACCACAAAGGTTGTCATTTACTGATTTTTATGTTCGCACACTATGATCTTTGTAGTACATCAAAATATTTACCATACTCCTCAGGGAATGTCTCATAAACGCTAAACAGAAGTTTTTTTTACGGAACTTCCGATCTAATTTAACTTTTTTTATGAATAATTGTAACGCCAATGCAATTGAAATTGTTGTTTTATTTGCCGAACGCGTTTCGCTTCATTGCGATGCATCTTCAGCGGTTCTGTCTGTGGGTATTTATACATATAATTACATTTGTTCAATTGTACAATTTAACAAGAAAATTGTGGGTTACAGATTTAAGATTACTTACATTTTTCTTTGGTCACATGCTTATAATTGTTCAGCTTTTTAGCATCAGTTATGTTTGCAACTGCAGTATATATTACACATGTTGGTTGCATTTTACCGATTATTTGGGTAGCACTGTAATACATTGAGATCTGATGTCTTACGTTAGTTACTGTACATCGCTGATTAGCAGGTTTGTTTACCGTTTGTCTTCTGTTTTTCTAAGCGAAACGCGTTCGGCAAATAAAACAACAATTTCAATTGCATTGGCGTTACAATTATTCATAAAATTGATCCTATCGCAATTGAGGAAATGGCCCACAATATCCAGATGCTAATTTAACTGTTTGAAAATTGCTTCTTTTTTGCATTTCGTTTCATCGCACGCCGATGTCGAAGTCATTAAATGCGTGAAAGGACTGGGTGCGAAGCACTGGTAGAAATTCAGCAATGGCCTTTAGATGGAATCATTCCGGCATTCACCTGGAATGATTTCCGGAAACTGTATAAAATCTGTTTCCAGAACCTGTCCTCCTGAATGAGATGCCAGAAAGTTACCGCTTTTCAGCACGCTCTGTTAAAAATTACTTCTTGACAATGACTTCCAATATTTTTTAAATTTGTTAGTTACGAACTAATTCGTGGAATTATCTGCATAGAGGACCGTTTTATCATTTAAGCACTACGTCGTTAATGTAATTATTAAATTATCGAAGCTTTTTACAATTATTTTTTCGATTTTATATTTTTCTTTTCTGATCTGTTATTAGTTTTAGCATTATATTTTTGATACATTTTAAATAATTTTCATTTACCGACTCGCAGCTCCTGTTACCCACCATTTTCTGTTGAGCATATCGTGAATCAATGTTCTAAAACCTTCTGAAAGGACTAACATCACCTGCAGTTGCTGACTGCATAATAATAATTTCTTATTACACTGGTCATTGCTGGATGGCATCTAGGTTGATCCTAGTCTGTGGTAGTCTCTCTTCACATCATTCTAACCCAAGAATTGTTTGTTTCTTAATGTCACACACTTTTGAAATTTGTAGGTAATTTTATTGATCTAATTTGCTTTTAATTTTTCAAGAAAAATATAAGTCTGCAGATTTAGTTTCACTATCACTTCGTTAGGGTAATTAAATTATTCCGTAATCATTAATTTCAACGCCAAAGTGTATAACGGTCCTAATTTGCTGAAGAAATAGCTATGATTCTTGCATACTGACATCAGAGTTTTTCAAGATCACTACGTTATTTCCATCCTCTACTTTTTTTTGTGCCTTAGCAGAAATATCAATCGTAGTTATATCATGTCACTGATCTTTCGTCATTTTTGCTTGCTTTCCTGAACGAAAAACTTTAAATACGTCCCAAAATTATCCGACCTTCCTTCATATTTCCCCGCTAGTGTTATTTTGCGTCATCGGGCTGCTAGCATCCTTCGAAGTAATCCACATTTGGTTGAGAATACGCACTCAACGGCCTTACCACCTTTGGAAGCAGAACTGGAACTCGTTTTTTTGGTATCGCCTTTAGAGCTTTCGTCGTATTGGTTTTAAGTGTTTCTTAGTCGTCGAATCGGTGACCTTTGAGCGGCATTTTTAATGTTGGGAACAGCCAAAAGTCGCAGGGAGCTACGTCAGAGCTGCACGGAGGTTGAAGGAGTTTTACGACACAAATATATTTGTCAAATATTGCTGCACGAGGTTGGATGCATGCACTGGCACGTTATCGTGATGAACAAGCCAGTCACCGCTCGACCAAAGCTGATGCCGTTTTCTTCTAATAAGGTCACGCAATCTTTCATAACTTGACCGTCTGACCTTTAGGAGCATATTCATGGTGCACAACACCCTTATAAAAATAAAAAAAAAAAACAATCAGCAACGACTTGACATTGCTCCGACTTTGGCGCACTTTTTGTGTCGTGGCTCCAACGACAGCTTCCATTGCGAAGACTGTAGGTTTGTTTCGGGATCATAACCATAAAACCACGATTCATCACCAGTTATAATCTTTTGAAAGAGATTTTCATCATTACTGACCATTTCCAAATTGTCCCGAGCGATTTCAAGGCGAAGGTTTTTCTGCTCCACCGTTAACAATTTTGGAATGAATTTCGCACACACGTAAACCACTTGCAAATTTTCAGTTAAAATCTTCCAAACACTAGATTTTGATATGCAAAGATAACATCTAGTTCTCGCACAGTCAATCGACGATCTTCATTGATCGCAATTATCCGGATTTTTTGTCGTCGAAGTCCGCCCAGAGAGGGGTCACTATCAACAGATGTGCAGCCATCTTCGAACCGCTTATACCGCTCTTTTATTTATGTTTTGCTGTTACACTCGTCCCCAAATGCCGTCTTCATCATTTCGATGGTCTCCGCATAACTCTTTTTTAGTTTAAAGTAAAATTTAATGCAAAGTCGTTGCTCCGATCTTTCCTTCATTTTTTACGATAGCAAATTGCGACGAACGTACAAAACACTTTTTAAACAAATACAGGCTGAACGTGAACTAAGGCGTCCCGGCGACAACTGCGGCATTTGATGTAATCCTCCATCCCTTCCTATCTTGTACTAACCTCTTCATCTATACATATCCCTTACAACCCACGTCCTCAATTATCTGCTTCATATATTTTAATCTCTGTCTTCCTCTACAGTTCTTACCTTCGACTGCTCCCCCACCAGCAAATTAACCAATCCAGCATGTCTCGAAATATGACCTACCAGACTGTCTCTTCTTTCTGTAAGCTTCTTACACAAACTTCTTTCCTCACCCATTATTTCCAAAACTCGTTCATTTCGTACTTTGTCTGTCCATTTAATTTTCAGCACCACATTCGAAATGCCTCAATTTTCTTTCTTCCTGGTATTCCCAAAGTCCATATTTCGCTACCATAAAGTACTGTGCTCCACATGTAGAATTTTAAAAAGATCTTTCTAATTCCTAGATCAATATTAGAAACTAAAAGATTTCTCTTTTTGCTAGTTCTATTATGTTTTTAACATCATTCTTGCTTCGGCCATCGGTTGTAATTTTGCTTCCCAAGTAGCAGAATTCACTTACTTCTCCTATTGCATCCGATCCTATTTTTATATTTAATCTACTGTGATTGGCATTATTTCTGCTACATTTCATCACTTTTGTCTTGCTTTGGTTTGTATTCAGTCCAAAATCATCCTTCAGTATTTTGTTCATGATACTCAGTAACTTCTCAATATCCTCAGCTCGTTCTGCTAACAAGACAATGTCATCAGCAAATCGGAGCATACTGATTTTTCTCCCTGCACATCCCTGCACATTTATGCCACATGAAAATTTTTCTTTTATTTCCTTTATTGCTTCTTCTACATACAAGTTTAATATGAACGGGGCATACCCGGCGTATGGCACCAAAATTGTCAAGAGCGAAGATATGAAGGAAGGCCGGATACTTTTGGGACAGACCCCGTATTTCTATTTTCCCCGATCAAGGTCACTATGCTCTATCCCCACTCTTCTGCCCTTACCCCTATATACGAAGAGAAATTTTGCTCTCGCCTTCCTGGACACAGCGTTTGTTTGGGAGAAGCAGTAATAGAGGGGGTGGTGAGAAGAAGAGGGGTGGGGGCCGGGGGAACATTACCTTGAACTGTCAGTTCGGAGTGAATAGGGTATAACTACAGATTTGCACGCGTTCGAAGATAGTCTGGTTCTAATGCTACGCTGTCTTGTTTGTTGCAGGTGAAGATCTGGTTCCAGAACCGGCGGGCCAAGGAACGTAAACAAGTGAAGAAACGCGAAGAGCTGCTTCACAAGGAGAAGATGGAGGCGGTGGCGCACCACCAACTAGCGGCGCAGACGACCCCCCAGCAGCAGCAGGCGCCGCCACCTCTGCACCAGCACCAACCCCACCAGCAGCACCCGCACCCGCACCCGCTGGCGCAGGTCATGTGACGTCAGCCCCCCTGGGCGACCGCGCCCCCCGTATGACGTGAAGGTCAACCCAAGGTCGCCGCACAGCAGGTGTCACTCAACGGCTTTGACCATGACTAAGGCGACGGCCAAGGTGAACACCCTCTCTGCTGACTCTACTGGTGGACCTGGCAGTGGTATGAAAGCCTCGATAAACTCTTGAGACACGAAAAGTTATACGAGTGAAGGCCATTAGTCTCTATAGACGTTACTGTGAAGTAAGAGAGGTATGATACATCAGCAATACTGTCAGATGTTCAACTAGAACACGAGGTTGCCTAGCTGGAGATACAAAACAAAGCAAAAGCCTCTTCTCAACACAAATGGCGTTGAACATTTATTGCGGGACAGCAGTATAAGCAGAAATGCAAGTGATCAAGCTATCTTAGCCCCACGGGTCCCAGACCTTTCAACTCTGAAAGCAGGAACTGTAGACTTCTAACAAAACCTGAAGCATCCAAATGGAAATTGAAGATTAATATTTGTCATCTCTGGAATTTTGGTGTGATGGAAGTGTGGTTATTCACAGAACTCCTGAATTGACTCAAACTGCCTGCTAACTAAAAGACAAAACATTTCTTTGAATGATTTGTGTGTTTGGTACTACAAGTTGTTGATATTATTTATACAATAAACAGGTATGAAAGGGAGGAATTGCTGCCTCCGGTGAGATTCTGTTCAGTGAACTCGTATTGAGATCTGACCCAGTGCAGTGACTAATTTGTGATTCACGCAAAAAAGGTGACACTTTTGGTGGTAGTTTATGGACGAAAAAATTGTTAAACGCGCGGCGATGAATTATATTTTTTTATAACGTGTGACGAAGTAATCCTTTAAGTTTTATTTTGAATAGTTTGTATGAACAGTATCGCATTGTTGTGATCTAGAGTAGATGCTTGAAGAGAGCCATGTTTTATTAACAAAAGTGAACGACTCCTATCACTACTCGGCTCTTTATGTAAACCGGATACAAGGAATCTATGTTCTTGTTGTTGTTGGCCTTTTAATTTGTTGTTATTGTTGTGGAAGCACAGAGGCTGCACGAGTGATAGCTTTTGCTGTTTCAAAGTTTGTTTGAATCCTTCTGTTTTTGTTGACTTTTGTAAGGTCGGGTAAGAAACTGAACAAACACATTTAATTTCTTCGTCACTTTTTTTTTTGTTCTTTCTTTGTGTTAGATAACAATAACTGAAATAATACGAAAGATTAAATCAGGTAATAATAATGATTTTAGAAAGTAGTCATTCTCAGTAAGAATATTACCAGTATGTCGCTCACAGTGTGATAGCACAACGGACCTTCCAATTTATTGTTTTCAGGAGTAATTATTTTCTGCTCTGATATCTTCTTATATACGACAGCCTCTGAGACTTAAAATCTTATTTAATTTCGTAAACTTTCCTGCTTTGCTTTGAATCCCGATGGTAGGAAAAGATATATTGTTGGTTCAGTTCATTCACAAAGACAGACTCGCTGGCTGAAATTTTTAAAATATTTCTTCTTAATATTACTTGTATTCAGTAATTGTAAATACAAAATCGACTAACTAAATTTCCCAAATTTAATATTTAAATTTACACTTCTGTACTTGTTGCTAACTGCAAGTAAGAACGTTGTAAAAATGTTATCCGCGGTGCAACCTACGTCATCCTGTAGCTGAGTACATTTGAATTTAATGAGTAGCACATAGAATAATTTGCAGAAATATTCTATGCCGCACTATATCTTCCTGTCGTACCTCTTTCTCCTGGAAATACGTTGAAATATACGAGGAGAACGTGTTGTCCAAATAAGTAAAAATTCTTGTTCTTTGCGACACATCTTTCTGCCATAATTCTTTCTTCTCTGAGATATTTTCAAGCTGAAAATATGTTCGGATACATCAGAAGAATGTATTACCTAACTCAGAAAGTACTCTTATTGCTTCAAATATACGTTTACTGGGAAATAATTCCAAGTATTTTTTGATTTAATACATAGGTATCTTCACTCTGTCTATAAAGATGGTAATTGCTACCCAAGCATTTATCGACCTGGAATGTCTCAAGAATTACTGTTAACAAGAGAGTTTGATGTTTTTTTAAAAAAAATCATTGAAAAGTGATTTTGTACATTATAAACAATTTAGTGAATAAGTTTTAGTTTCTCCTTGCCAAGATCCTCATTTTGTTACAAAATTAATTTGGGCTTGTAACGTCAGAGCTGTTATCTTGCAGCCTCTGTTTGCTTGTGGCCAACAAGATTAGCACAGAACAATGCTTATCGCTTCTCATGTAGTCACACAGCTTTGTACAAACAAAGTTCCGCTCTCGGTGCCTCCCTTGTAACATACTATCGAATAATATATATTATATTCTAGTTATTATTTTGAAATTTGTGTTTCTTTTCTGTTGTTTTACAGTCTGTATAAAAACCCATCCTTTTCTCCCGAACATGTTAAGTCTGGGTTTTTTTATTTTTCCTTATGTTATTGACTAAATGCAGACGTAGAAACGGTGGCTGCAATACAGTGTGTTGTATTAAGGTAAGATACCGACAGGATAATATATGGTGACGCTCATAATGTGTGAAAACTTAATTCAACATCAGGTACTTCACATGGACGTCCGCTAATCTATTGAGTAGAGAATGCATCAAGAATTACCAACATTAGTTACCAATCAATTCATAGTTTTACTGTTCTTCAGATCTTGACGTTAAAGTTTCTGCAATGCTCACAGCTGATATTTAAGGCAAAGAAGTTCATTGTAACAACTGCAGTAAACAAAGTTACTTTTGTTGGTTTGCATCTCTTTCTAATGCATTTTAATAATAATAAAAACCTGATTAATTTTCTGTGCAATGCTTACAGCAGGAACTTCAGTTAAAAATTATACCAACCTCTAATAGCAAACAAACAAAATCTAGAGATATTAAAGCCATTCGGATAATTTTATTAGACACAGGTCGTTCAGTTAACACAGTGATCGAACAATTATTTGCTTTTCCAAACGTTGGCAGCATTTGTGGTATAGTCACATGTTTGTACTCTGTAGAAGGAATTATAAATAATCTTGACAGGTATCCAGCCGGATATTCTCTTTAACAGAAGTCGTTTCAACAGCTGCCTTGACTGTCTCATCAGGTGAAATAGTGCATTCTGCTGTACACTACGACAGCTACTACTCAGTTGTAGAAGCAATTGTTCTTACCTGTCACTACTGTATCTTAGGTTTTGTGTTTCATGATTTAAATGGTTAGATGATGTAAAAAATCAGTAATGCCACCAGAAATATATCCCTGATGTACGTAATGTTCGGGCGCCAGTACTTAGCAACCAATTTGTTAGGATAAAACGCAATGAATTCAAGGCGTCATCGCCAGTCATTTGACTGCCATATGAATTTTATTGGTCCAGGAGCCATATCATTGTATTCTAATTAGTGATGTGCCGGATCGTTAAAAATGTATATCCGCGGATACGGATACAGATACGGATCATTAGTGTCCAGATCCGCGAATACGGATACGGATCTCAACTTTCTCAACTTGGACGGACAGTGGAAAAGTCGACAGCTACGATCTATTATTGACGAACGTCCAGCTTACGCGATGTGTTTCGACCTTGAACTGTGCGTGTTTATGTTTATATTTTAGGATGACATAGGATAGCGTAGATTATATACTTTTCTGTTTTTTGGGAAGTTTTAAGTTAAATTAAATTAAAAACAATTTAAACAGAAACACCCACAAAAGTATGAGTTATTCTTAAAAGAAGACTCCGCTAAGAAGATTGCCGGCGAACACATTCGGCAGGGAACGTCTTTAAAAACGGTAAAAAGAGAATTTAGAAAAACATTTTTTTTAAGAATACATATAAATGTCAAAATGTGAAATAGTAAAAAATAAAAATTATTTAAAACTATTTAATTGGAGAAATGATAGCTTTATCTGGATTACCTTTTCAACACGTAGAAAATTTTGGATTCCAACGATTGCTGGATAATGTTATTGCAAATTATGTTCTAAAAGGCAGGAAATATTTTACGGAATTTATCTACAAGGAACTTTAGGATCGAAAATAAAGACGTGCTTAAGGATTTTGAGAGAATTTACTTCACATCAGATATCTGGTGTGATTTTTGTAAGGTGTTTCATTGGTATCCAGAACATTACAAAAGATTTTATAAGGGAAAATATCGTTTTAAAAGCGGAGATACTTCAAGAACGCGAAACGGGAGATAACATTTCAGAAATATTTCAAAATATGTTTGAAGGGTGGGCAATATCTCAAACAGAATGTGCACTGTATGGTAAGAGATGGAGGATCCAACATGAAGAGATCCTGCACTTTGTCTGACATAAATAATATTGATTGTGCAGCACATCAGCTGCACCTGATTGTTAAAGAAGCTGTTAACAATAATAGTAAAAAATTTCGAGGTCTATGACACATGGGTCACACATATTTATCATCACCTGTGACAAGCGTTCCAAGTGAGCAATTTTTCAGAGCAGCAGGAATAATTTATGATGTTCATCGTAATAGACTTTTGGGTGACATAACTGCTAATTTACGCTTTTTTAAGTACAATTTACCAAACTTAATGTTAAATATAATTTTTATTTTTAAAGTTTCTGTAAAAGTGATTATTTTATCTGATGTAAACACTATATCAATACCTTAAAAATAATTTCAGCAAGCAAATCACAAAGATTAGAGGCCTGATATCACTATAAAGATAGTTAAAATAATACCTTAATCTTACTGTAGTGGTAAGTTACCACTTACCTTTGGTAAACTAATAAAATAAATGTAAGAACGAAGACTTTTCCGGCGTACGACTGCAATGAAGTCTTCACGGGCGTACCGTCGGATTGTGTTGTGGAAACACGATTTTTCGACGACTAGCTCCGCCGTCTTCAAAGATAGGGTATTTGTGGGTCAGCCGGCCAGTGCAGATGTCTCCACACCTGATGAAGACGGCAGAGCTAGTCGTCGGAATATCGTGTTTTCACAACACAATCCGGCGGTACACCCGTGAATACTTCATTGTAGTAAAATATATGTTTAAATAATTAAGTTTGCAATTTAAAAGTGACAGATATGAGATTTTAAGAAATATGAAGTAATTGGAATTGAAGTTAATAGTATTTCATTGCTAGATATCTTTAAAATTTTATATACGTGCTTAGTGAAATTCTTTACAAAAGATCCGTTAAAGATCCGCTAAAAAAGTAACGGATACGGATACGGATACAGATCTTTTTTTTCCCTCGGATATCCGCGGATACGGATACGGATATCCGGCACATCACTAATTCTAATTCTGAAAACCGTCATGTTTGTTTTTTCGGACGATTTAATTTGTGTTATTTAAAATTAAACGACAGTGATAGTAACACAGGATATTACTGTAAGAACATTACATAACATTATCCACATCCAGCCGTTAAAACACTTATGATAGGTTTATTTGATACGTGGTCCAATAAAGTTCATATATCTTGTGCAACCCAAATAATTTTGATGTCGTATATAGTTGACCCTTAGTCAGTGTTTAGGGTGAACATTTTTAATTCTATCGAATTATGATCAATTTGTAAACAAAAGCAATGGATCAATAAAATAAAATCATCTTTAGTTTTCAACCACCGAATGGGAATTTATAATATTTATGTAGCTGGTATACTGAAAAACTGGAATTTTAATAAGAATAATATTTTACTTGGGCATTGATAATATTGCTAGGCACTGAAATCATAAGAAATCGGGCAAGAACAATTGCTTGTATACCGTGTAAATTTTTATCAGTTCCGCATTTAAACAGGTGCTTTATCTGGAATACATAGTTACAAAATAAACATGGTGAATTGTAACAAGAAGTTGTGCGTTATTTTTCAACAAAGTCGGACAGTTTCTGATCAGCAAAATGTTGTAAAAACATCTGACTTCAAGGATGGGATGGGAAGGTGGATAGAAAGTAATTATATGATGGAGGCGACAATTTTGGTATTTCTTTTTTATCAATGTTCTGTCATTCCGAAGAGTCTGATATCACGTAAAAAGGTAAGCATCTTCGTTCACTGTATCTCACGTTAATGAACTCACTTGTATCTAATGAAGTCTTTGTGATAGCGACCAGTGGAACTAAACATCAGGCCTAAATGTGAACGCAAATAAAAGAATATATTCTCTATCCACCAAATATTTCGGTTTACTTATTATTGATTGAGTAGATATTAAAGTTTCACATTGCAAAAAAAAATTCTCAAATCTGTACTGAAAATAAAAGTGGAGGAAAATTATTTAAGGAACAGGGAATTAGAATACTTTAAAGTCTAGATCATGCAGGAAAATATTATTAACATGATGAGTACGGCTACGTAAACGGTGTCCTATTTCACTGAAAGTTTATATTTAATGAGTTGGCGTTTCTTCAATTAACTTATGAGAGCAATTGTCTTGAAAGGTACAAATGTTGTTACTTGCTGCAATTTATCGAGGATCAAAACAACAAACTCTTTCACACACGACCAGAAACACCTTAGTCATTGCCGTTAAGGTATTTATACGCATTTTTCATTGCACCGAATTCAGTAACTTAACAAAAGTGCTTTTAAACAAATTTATTTCGATTATGGACGCGTTATTATCAATTTACAGCTAAATTCGTGTATTTCAGGTGAGAAGAGTCTTTAAACAAGAATTAAATTTAGTGAAATAAACACGAGTAAGTGATCATACCTCCATGAATCATAGAGTAAAAACCATCATTCTTGACCATTGCTTGATTAAAATTTCTCTCTCATTCATCAAAAGTACTTTAAGAGTAAAAAAAAACCCAGAATGATTACATAAAACAAGTAGGTCTTCCGCTATAGTGCTTGTGTGAAACATATAAAGTAAATAAACAAAACAGAGATGGAACATTTCCTGAGTGAAATATAATAAGGAAATAAAAAGTATAAGTAGAGGAAAATAGTTATAACTAACATTTAATAACAGATTGTCATTAATATTATTTACAGAAACATGCTTTACATGATCTACTAAATTCAAACTAAGTTTTTATTTTAACTATATTAGATGAATAAAAAAATGCACTAGAAACCCTTTAAAATATTCGTTCATAACGTTAATGCCAAATATTTGATTCTTCCCCTCGAGCAAAAAAAGTATGAATTAAAATCAACAACTACGATTCTAATACATATATACAAAGAAAGTAAAAATTACAAAAACTTAGTGTACACTTATGATTGATCGCCATTCAATTAATCTGAGTCTGGGTACATACTCACTACGACATCAACGGTAACAGTGCTTGCGATCAGTTTTTTATATATTGAAATTATAGAAACCTTTACTACTTTTTTTATTATTATTATTATTAGTGAATGCAGCAGAAGAACATGACTAGTTTTTGCAGGTGAGTGGCCATAGCTAGTTGACCCGGTAATGCTTCGCTATTGCTGGGTATATAAATTAAATGAACACAATTGAAAGTTTGTCAGTTTTTGTATTTAGTTAAAATTACATATTTACATATACATTATTATTTTTAAGTTTTGCACTACATAATTTGAATTAGTGTTTAATTCAGTTTTAATCATTGATATGCTCTTGGACATACAACGTTTTTGGTGGTTCAATGTGGTATACATACCAACAAATCCCTTAGTTTTCTTACACGAGAGAATTCAACCATGAGGTAATTTTACCATCTACAACATCAAATAATTTTGTAACAAAATATTCTCCAGAAGCATCATTTAGTAACTTAACACGTATGTTTGTCGTCAATGGAAATTTATAACATATCTTCACAAATGTGACGCTCTTAGTTTGTCATCTGGCATTGAATGAGGAATAACAGGAATGTCTGTTACATTTCTCCTGCCGAATGAATGGACGTTCTTTCCCACGTGTCCTGCAATGTTCCATCAAATGCTTCCAACAATATTTTATGTGCCATTGTGCAGTCATCTCATATCCAATCATCTTGAATTGCTGGAATACTTTACTCTTTCCTGATGTTTTTGAAATGTTACACGCTGATATTTCACTGTTTTGTATATTCAATGGCAATTTAAGTGCTGAATGTGCTGTTCGAAAACGATCCAAAAGAGACTCCGCAATTAGAGATGACGCGTTTACCAATATGATATTATTTTGTTGCACGTATGGTTGGTTGCCAGTGCCATTGAAATTAAGAAATGTTTTTCCTGTGTCTTGAACGAATTCTTCTTATGAGTGAGTGATAGTTTTTTTTTTCTTCTAATGATTAGATCAAGGACATCTAGAGCCTTTAAACCATCTCCGAACAACGCGAACCATTTTACAAGAAAACCGCGTATAAATTGATCGGTTAACTGTAGTAGTAGGCACACATTTGCCTCATACTTGTTTTCCCGCCTTAATAAACAAGACGCCCAAAGACAGCTACAAATGCGACACTATCCCATGAGGCCATGCTGAGATTCTTTCGGCAAATCGAGACAGAACCCATACAATATAAATCATTACGTATGTCATTGTGTCAATTCGTAACGGCGGGGCATCGAAATTTTGTTTGTTGCACACGATGATGTTGCCAACGCGGTGAAAGCTTCTTCGCAACTAGGAAATCAGTTACTGTAAGGAGGTGGCGAAGGTGCCTGGCAGCGGAGCGAATAGAATGAAGGGGGGAGAGGCGTGGCCAACACTGCGCATGCGCGGAGACTTATATCTCTTCTTAATAGCTAGTATCCTAATACTCAGCCTGCACAAAGACTTGTCTTCAAGAAACCGGATACGCTTTGTTGTTTTCTGTGTGAGCTTCCATCCATCTCATCTCCTCCGACAGAAATAAATTAAAAGGTAGATCTGAAATAAAACAGCAACGTAAAACATACAAAAACAAAACAAATTTTTTTATATCGAGTGCCGTGAGGCAAAGAAGTCAAACGGAACAAACAAAACATGAAAGACATAATATAAATAAACAAATATTAATCTGGTTATAGGCAGGCAGCTGTAAAACAAAAGTTTTTACAAATGAGACACTGTATACAAAGAAGTGTTGCGATTAATACACCACAATTATTTATAGTTATTATTATATAGTACTTACTCACATACGATGATACTCTCCACACGTACGTCTGCAACAACACTTTTACAGACCTATTTATACCGGTTGATTCGGCAATTGTTGTTTTACAAGCCTTAATGATTTCATGCTAAACACAGCCCCCCCCCTTTTTTTTTGTTTCTCCTGTGTTGTTACGTTTGTGATTGCAGTAGTGCCAACATAGGTTGGATTTTATGTTATTGTACCTCTGTTTTACTTCCTGTGAATTATCACTCTATTTCTGCGATTATAGTTTACGTTTTTCTATATTAGTTTTACAGTTTTTTGTTTAATTGGCGAATTAATTTAATATTTTCATTTCTGTCTTTATAGTGGCAGGGGGATGGTTATGGTCTGTTACATGTTTGGCGAATGTAGAGTGATTTGTAACTGTTATTGCTGTGATGTGTTCCTTTATCTTTTGTTGAATTTCCTGGACGGCTGGCGCTGTTGACATGTCAGTCAATGGAGGTCACTTGCAGTGTTGGAGTTCAGATGCTCGTGTTCTGCATTACTTGTCCTGAATCAAATATGTATTCCTTATTTCCTTAATATGTTGCTGATATTGTGTATGTTTATTATGGTTAGCCACGGTATATCATTGATTATATTGTTGAGCTGTTTCCTGCCTTGTTGGAGAAAGTGATAATGGGATGTACCAGAGAAGTAATGGAATTGGCTTACAAAACTTTGATTAAACCATTGCTTGAATATGATGGTATAATAATATAATATGGTACCAACATTTTGAGTATCAAGTACAGGAATTGGAGGGGATGCAAAGAAGGACTGCTAGACTCTATAAATTACAGCAGAACACAATCAATAACCGATATGATAAAAAAGATGGAATGGGATTCATCGGAAGTCAGGAGGATGATGAAGAGAGGCTTCAGTCATGTGAGTGTACAAGGCGTATATTGGTGATGAGGCGTGAAAAGATTTGGTGTAAGAATTAAGAGTAATGCATGGAAGGGAAAAGATGATCATGACCACAATCCAGAACTCGATTTCAGGCACAAGGGTGTGGGAAGATTTTCTGTCGTAGGTAAGAGGGTCAAGGATTGGAATAAGATACCAACAGTAATGATGAATAACTTACCAAAAACGTTGAAAGATTTTAAAGTTGAAATTTGTAGAGGGCAAAAGTAGGTGGGTACAGGAAACGGGAAAAAGTGGGCATGTAAAGAAATTGCCACCGGAGCGTGCGCTCTATTGCAATCAAATTAAATCAGTTTTTCAGTATACCCATGATTGTTTGCTATATGCGTGATCGTGTTGAATTCTATGGTGTATTCTTTCTTAGACAGAGGAGTTACCATGGAGAAACAAAAAAAAAACAAATAAGATACTGAACTTCCTTAACAATAACCAAAAAAGGCCCATTACACTCCAGCATATACAGTAAAACCACACACACTGACACTATAATACACAACTCATGTAACCGTCCTAAAAACCAAAAACAGTCAGCACTCAGACAAAAGCTAAACAGACAAAACGTTATACCCCTATCTATACTACTAAGGTAGATTTTAAGCCTTGATGTTAGTTTCTCTACACACCTATTTTTAGATTTGCGAACTTTTACTCTGCACTTTTTCACTGTTTGGGGTAAAATGTTTAGGACTTCACTCTATAATTTATCCCAATTCTTAACTCAGCCACCTAAAAATGAAAACTCTCCCACTCCTTTTTGCCTGGTGTTATCTTGTAACCACCCACTTGACCCATATCTTGAGAAGGTATCTAATCAAATTCATTTATCATATCGATTTTTGAATGCGACAACAGTAATAGTAGGTATGTTCTTGATATACTTTCACTTACACATAAATAAAAAGTAAGGTCGGTTGTTCAACATATTCTGTATTGTAGGGAAACATGATTTCAACATGTGAAAAGGAATGGACGAAATCAGAATACCGTCGCAGTTACTCATCATATCCTCAGACGGAAATAAATTCCTCCTAGAAGACAAACTGAACGATGAAGAGAGACCGTAACAATTACTAGACCTGGTACTGGATATGATGATGATTATCTTGACATTATTTTATTCCTACTCGCAGATAATTAATCATTCGTTATTCTGCCGCTATGATTTCCTCTTAATTCCGATTTTTAGTTGGCGGAGCAGCCAGAATAGAACCCGCGCCAGCGGTCATAATGTCGTTCTATGGCATCAAATCCGAGACCAAATGGTAGAGGACAGGTGCAGAGTGATCTAGTTGGGTTGGTAAAAATACAATGAACATAAGTGCATACTAGAGTCAGCTTATTAGATACACCAATACATAACTAAAGGTTGATTATGATTACAAGATGGGAAAAGAATTGCTAGTTGCAGACTTGAAATGTCTTGACATTACATTTGATAACATGTTCAACTGGGCAGCACACATTAGACAGGTAGTAGGAAAAGGTTTCAATATTCTGCACTTGGAGAGAGTGATGTACGAGAGAAGTAAAGGAATGGGTTACAAAACTTTGGTCAGACCATTGCTTGAATCTGGTGATGTAATGTGGGACTCACATTATGGATATCAAATACAGGAGTTGGTAAAGGGTGCAAAATCGGGCTGCTAGATTTGTCTCTAGAAATTACCGCAGAACATAATGGAATGGGATTCATTAGATGACAGGAGGAGGGTGAAGAGAGTCATGGGAGTGTACAAGGCGTATATTGGCGATGAGAGGTGGAAAGATATTGGTGTAAGAATTAAAAATAATGCATGGAAGGGAAAAGATGACCATGATCACAAGCTGGCACTCGATGTCAGGCATAAGGGTGTGGGAAGATTTTCTTTCTTAGGTAAGGGTGTCCGAGATTGAAGTAAGTTACCAAAAAATTGATTAAAATCTTACCAAAAACGGTGAAACAATTTATAGCTGAAATTTGTGTGAGGGAAAAAGTAGGTGGGTACAGGAAAGGGTGAAAAATAGGTGTTTATGGAAATTGCTAACGGAGCTTTCGCTCCATCGCTATTAAATTAAATTTTCGTCCATCTCCAAACAGCTAAAATGCAACGAATACATCTGCTATGCACCAACAACTGGTGTCACTGACAGTATGAGTTAAAAAAAAGCTTGGTGCTAACGTGTGATAAACTTTCAATTCATCGCTGGACAATGCGGTGCCATTCTTCTGCAGTCTAGTGTATCGGAGTTATGCACCACCACGGAGGCAACCTGGCGAAAAGTCCCACTCTTCCAACATTTTAAGGAGGCACAGCTTCCAATATTTCCATATGCTTTTTCCTCTTTCTTGTATCCGTCTTTATTTCCCCTTACGTATTTTAATTTTAAATTATTTCAGTCGTTTTTGGTAAATTATTCCACGTCCTGACTCACTTTAACATAAAAAAAACTTTTCCCATCCCTTATGCCTGAAATTAAGAACCAGCTTTTGCTCATCTTTCCTTTTCATGCACCTCTCATAATTCTTCTACCAATATCTATCTATGCATCATCAAGCAATATGTACCTTGTACAATCTCCTAACTCTCCTCCTGTCTTCCAATGATTCCCTTCCCAGCTTCTTTATCATACCAGTTAATGATAGTGTTCTGCAGTAATTTCCGGAGACAAATCTAGCAGCCCTCTTTGTACCACCTCCAACTCCTAGTTTTTCCACACCCAAAATGTAGTTCCCATGTTACAACAAAGTTTTGTAACACAATTCTTTCCCTTCGTTGGTACATCACTCTCTCCAACAAATGAAATATTTTTAAACCTTATCCTAACACCTGTCTTATGTGTACTGCCCAGCTGAGTTTATGAACAAATGTTATTTCAAGTTACTGAAATTTTAAAACTTTACTAAAAATTCATTGCGCAACCTATAACCATAATCGACCTTTACTATTTTATCTGTATACCTAAAACGCTGATTCTTCTTTGCATACATCTCCATCCAGTGTTTACCAACCCACCTGGATATCCTATCCAGGTCACCCTGCAGTTGTTCACATTCTCCCGTTTTGATGCTGTTATAGTACATTATGTCATCTGATAACAACCTAACTTCTGACAGTAATCCATCAACACAATCATAGCATTAGAATAGTGAATGGCAATACAATACCCTGTAGTATTCATATTTTCGTTTGATTCAATATTTCTTATAGT
>JARYHS010012519.1:173340182-173362750 GCA_031002005.1 Vandiemenella viatica | reverse complement strand
CACCATATTCAAATTTTTGGTACCGAAACGGAGATTTTCCAGACATAATCGTATTCACATAAAACTAGCCTAGAGCGCCGAAGCATGTAGTTTTACCGAAAAACGAGCTTTGAACTGAGTATCATAAATTATTTTGAGTTGGATTGATTAAGTTTATCATCCAATAAATGAAAATGTTTTTACAGAATAATTTTGTTCCTAGCATAATGAAGTGAACGAAATGATGCAATCAGGAGATCTGACTTCAGCAACAGATTAAAATAATGTTTCTTTGCGACTTCTTTTTTTTGTCATAAATTGCGTTACATGACCATAATTACTATTAAAATTGAAATTTTCATGTAAAATGTTTGGTTCTACTCCATATTAAAGTTAAAATAAATGAACTATATTCTTTTTTCATGAGTTCGAAGTTTTTTTTTTTTTTTTTTTTTTTTTTTGTTAACGGCTTTACGCCTCGTCAACATGGAGGTCATTAGAGGCGGGAAAGGGCTGGGGACAGGGAACGGGAAGGAATTCGGCCATAGCTTTTTCAAGTAAACATCCCGGCAATCGCGTAGAGTGATTTTGTGAAACTATGGTAAACCCAAATCTGGATGCCCGGACGGGGATTCGAACCGGCGTCCTCCCGAATGCGGGCCAGAGCGTTACCACGCTTGGTATGTGTTCAGAAAACTATTAGTTATAAATACAAAAAAAATGATGTAAGCTTGTGATTTATTTATTATTTGGCAAAATATCTCGAATTAGTGGTTTCTTGAACCTCGCTTTACCTTCTTGTTCGTAATCCTTTTTTTTACATGTCGTGATCTCACAGACACATGGTGCATTGACATCTGCAGTACTGGTTCAGTACTATGGTTTCTTTTTTAATTTTTAGACACTTATTTTCTCTTTATCAATCATTAAAACAGCTATAAGAACAATTCCAGAATTTAATCACATCAAGTACGTAATTTAGCAGAATTTAGTCACCCACAGATCCAACCCAAAGAGAGACTTAGCAGCGGATGAACTGTACTTAAACGCTTTTCTAAACATCGCTTTTACTTTTGTGCGCATTAGTGCTCAATCTAGATAATCTCTTTTGTTCTAGAGCGTCCAACATTAGCTGCAAGCTGTTGTCACTCACTGATAGCTTCTGTTCCTCTTTATATCCATATTCTCTCTTCCTGTATAAATCTGTATTATTTCACCTGCATCTCAGCTTTTTAAATCTTTGGAATTTGAAATTCCTGGTTTTGTTTTTATCCGTTGTTCTGTTTATGGGGCGTTATCTAATTATTTCACATATTTTCTTTCAAAATTTTAATGTTCCGATGATTTTTTTTCTTTTTTTGTTCTTATTAATACACTTTTAAACAAAATTAACCTCACAAAAACAATTCCTGTAAAAGTAGGCCAAGTCTAGTGGTTCTATAGTGACAAAAAGTTATGAGGTACAAAAGTACCTGTTTTTACGACCACGGGATATAAGGTAGAATTTTACTATCGGGGTATCGTATTTTTTTTTATTTTTAATTCCTATCTACCAAAGTAATGAGAGGAAGTAAATAAAATTACCGATTGGTTAAACACAGTAACCATCGTCTATAATGAAAATCTGAGGCGTGTAATTTTATTAGGGTAAAAAGAGATTATTCTGCGGGTAAAACTTTATTTGTGTGCCAAATTGCTGCTTTCTACGTCTAGGGGAAGTACCTTAGAGTTTTGGTGATCAACAGTCAGTCAGTCAGTGAGTGACATAATCAGTAATATTTGCACATGAATAAAATCCAAACTAAGATTAGGAACGAAACAAAATTTAGTGTGGTTTCTAAGCTTGCAGATATTTATGCATAACGGAAATTTGTGCCATGTAGCTTTACTAAGACCAAAAAGATTGAGGAAAAAAACAGTCCGAATCTCTACGAGAAAAGGGTAGGCAGTGCCGCCGTTGACTCGACTTGGCAACGTATCAGTACAAAAAAAAAAAAAAAAAAAAAAAAAAAAAAAAAAAAAAAAAAAAAAAAAAAAAAAATCAGCCATTTTAAAACTATCTGTTGGGTCTTAGAAACAGCTTCGACTGAAGCAGTTCCAAATTTTTAACGGCTCGAGTGTCAGAGCGTTTAACATCTTCTGAATAGAGAAAACCTGTTTCTGGTTGGTCTGATGCGTAGAAGAGGCAGGGTTCAAATTAACTTTGTTATCTCAGCAGTGAGATCCTAGCGATGCTTCGCTGGCAGACAGTCGGGCTGTGGATAATTGCAGTCGCTATTCTTCTTAACCAGTAAAACAGAAAAGTGGCGCTTCGCTTTTTGTCCAGTTAGCAGCCTATGTTGCCTCGCACAATTATTCCGGTTGTCCTTGAAGTTCAGCACGGAGCGCGGTATCTAGACATCAACGTCACGACATTCTCTAGGAAACTGACTACTTGCATTAGCCACTTATCACTCCTCGTCGATTATAGTGCATATGACTGCTTTTTAAAGATCAAATGGCTCAACATTCGAGCTGTCAATGGGCTGCAGAAATAAATGGACGATTAAGGATGTTGAATTTACACCGACCTCTACATTAATATTACAAATGCTAAAGTAACTCTGTCCCACTGTCTCTTTTGTTCTCACGACTGCACGAATAAAATGATCTTGATGAAATTTGACAAGGAAATATTAAGCTTCATTAGAAGGACATAGGATATTTTTTTCGGGGATAGTAACATATTTTATCGCGAATTTTTGAAAAGTGAACTTACGGTGACTTACAGACGGATAGGATGTGTAAGTTTCTTTAATGTTATGTCGGCCGCTCAGGCTTTGTATCCCTCGCAGTCAGTTTGTGTATGATCTGTTCATGCTCAGACACAATTTATTATATGTTATAGACGTGAGTTTGCGCTGCACCAGACTATTATTTTGTGTTTATATGTAGCTAGCTTACCGATTTCCAACCCGCAAAGGTTATATATATATCCTAGCAATACAATTCTAAGTCCACGCGTACGAAGTAGCGGGAACAGCTAGTCAGTTATAAGCTCAGGGATATCCACGCGTACATTAAAATAACATAAAAACATTTTTACCTGCTTTAAAATAAATTGGATTTTTCAGGCTCGTCGACGTTGAGGTCATTAAAGGCGGGAGAGGATAGAGGGCAAGCAACAAGAAGGAATTCAGCAATGGTATTTTGAAGGAACCATCCCGACATCCTCACGATTTCGGATGCCTTAGTAAATCGAAATCTGGATGCCGGGCTGGGGATTTCGATCCGCGTTTATAGGCGATTTGTCAGCTAGGTCGAACTCTTGCATTGTCATCAAGCTCTGAATCAGTAATTACAGTACACTCCAATAGTTATCATTTGGATTATAGCTTACGCTCTTATCGCGTGTGTTCGCCCTTTAGTTTATAAGTAGCTGGGGACCACGACTTCGTGTTTGTCATGAATTTTAAAGGTTTTTATATTTTTGCACGCAATCTTAAATATTTACCAGATAAATAATAGCCTATGTTACTGTATCCTAAATCAATAATCCGCCTAATGACCTCGACGTCAACTATGTCCAAAGCTATAAAAAGGGGGAAGAGATTTGCATTAAACCAGCCGAGAGACTGATGAGAGGAAAAACCCGTAGAATCGGTAAAAGTTAGTATTTTGCTTCTCGATTTTAATATCACAGGGCATATCATGACCAAAACTCGAAAATTATAAAACTTTTATCTGCTCTAGACTGAACCTTTCACTTGGTTAGTGTACAAATAAAATTATGTACGTCGTCCTGGATTTTGTCAAAGTCACAAAAAGTATATACACCAGATTGGTTTTATTATAATTCACTGCTACCCTTATACTGTTTAGGGTCTTCTAATAGTTGTAAGGGAGAAGTTTCACTTGTGGGAGTACTGAGAGTTAGCAATATGATATGCCATTGGTGTCGTAATGTGATATTGTGATCTGAACTCTTAAGAACACGCTCCTCTGCTTTTGCCTAAAGAAATATCGCAGATTAAAACGTAGTGCAAGCTGTTATTTGTGCTTGTTGAACATTGTCAGTTGGTACGGAACATTTTCAGTTGATACGGTCATAGTAGAATTTACAGACAAGGCAGGACATTGCGCTACTGAAATATTTGCCTGCAGGAAAAGAATATGCGAAATACTTATCGTTGAATGGAAATAACTGTTTAAAACTTCCTGCTGCAAAGGTCAATTGAAAATATCATGTCAAAACATTTTATAAACACTGAAAAAATATATTTGAGGCAATTGTCATTTTTTTTCGTAACAATGAAAGTTAGATTTTTGTTTTTGTTTTTTAGCCGGTCCAGATTTGAAAAAGGTGAAACTTAACGAAATAAATAGACGCTGTTTCTTGTACCCGAATTCTGATGTATATTGTCAGTGGATTTCCTGAAGCTGTATGCAATTGTCGCTTATTTTGTTACCACTTGGGCTTTCTGTCACGTTGACGTTCCTGGTGGCAACAAGAATGATCTCATTTGTGCAATAAAGATAGTGGACTGTCGAGTGAAAAAAACAGTTCAGCATGTTCTCCCCTTTGACTAACAGAGTCTGCTGGAAATATTAATGCTTTATATACGGGGAGAGCAATGTGTAAAGGAAATGGTTTTCTCGTCTAAGAAGTCGTCCTATTGAGGACACGATTCTCACCATTCATGAACAACAACACACTTCGATAAGGACCGTTCATACGTTTTGTCGCAGTGTCTTGCACACCAGTAGTCCAGAAATTTGGAAAATATGGTAAAGTGTACCGGTAAACTATTGTGGGATGTTACATCTTCAGATAACAAAGAATGAAGTCCCAAAACGTATTTCAATGTTTTTAAGTTGTATGGAAGCTTCTGAACTGAAACATGCGATAAGAGGAAAGAAATCAGATTAGTGAAGATAGTAGTAATATGAAGGAAGCAGAATAGACTGAAACAGAGTGAGACAAAGGCTTCGACAAGGAAGTTTTTATGCAACTTTATATATGACAGTGAATATAATTTTAGAGCTATGAAAATTAGAATGGAGAGTAAATATTAAGAAAGATCGACAAGTGGTGTAAGGATGATATATTTGATCAAATCTAATTAAAAAACTGATACAATGAAACGATCATTTGAAAATAATGGATACGGAATGATTATCTTAATAGAAGATTTGACTACTTTGATAAACACTCCGAAAACACACATGACGTTATTTCAAGAGGTTGCAAAAGATATAAGTGAACTGAAATAAGATGGGTGGAAATGAAAATCAGAGTTGTTTCCGGAGAGGAAACAAAAAAATTTGAAGTATTGGAGGAAAACGTAAGAAAAAGAAGATGCGTTACAAGGACAGATCAAAGAACATAAGGAGTAAGAGAGAGTGAGAAACTACAGCGAAGAGGTAAAGGATAAGAGGATGATAACATAAAAATCATTTCTTTTGTAGTCCATACCTAGCATAAATCTTTGAAAAAATCGTTTTTCACTAAGAGATTATTGTTAAAGAAACTTGATTTCGTATGTTTATAAACTCATTCACAGTCACATCGAAGGACTGTCTCAGTTGAACCTGGTCGCCGTTACGTTTGACAGTGACGTCGTCCTCAGAGTTTGCATAGTGATGGAAATGAGCGCTGCAGCTGAGTAGCAGTTTAACCCGAGTGAAGCGGCGCGCGGGTGATTTAGTGTCGACCCCCACTGCGAGGGTCACAGGCACCGACTAGGAACCCCGTGGCCCGACAACTCCGCTGGAGACGAGCTTTGTCAACACCTGCCCCACCACTCAACACTGAACACAAAACATACGCCATAATACTGTAATGTACAAACAGAGCATAAGTAACAACAAAAAATTATCCTGCTTACTCACTGAGATCGGAATATATCATAACATGTAGACAGAGGTAACTAAATTTGGTTTAAAAAAATCTAGAAAACAACTAACTTAGTCCACTACCCGCAGGTTGCTTGGATCCTCACGTAGGAGACATTTTAAGCCATTGTGAATGAGGCAGGACGGCCAGTTCCTTTCCTAGGGACCTACAGTCTAACGTGTAATCCGAAACCACGGAGTATCTTAGAGTAGCTCATATGATGAAAGACAACTCTCAAAAATTCCTGGCTTCCTCGGGATTTGAACTCGGAACAAGGGACCGAAATCTCGAAAGCGACTTATTCACTGATCCATCAGACTTCCACTAAACCGCCAAATAGTGAACTATAAAATTTCACTAAAATTAAATAATTATTAATGTACAAAAAGGATATGAGTTACGTAAGAAATTCCACAAATTAATTTATCATTACACCACAGGATAACGTATATAAATACCAATTTTCAGGTCAGTGTAGCAACATTTAAAAAATACTTTTAATGACAATAGGTCTGAAAATTGATGTATTCTTAGCATAGAACATTTTCTTCTTCTTCCATCGTTGGGCCCAACTCAGGAGCGCGAGTGAACTTATCTAGCAGACGTGTTTTTCCTCTGTTCCCAAAACCTCTTCACCCTTTCGCTGTGTTCTTTCCTTCGTTCTTCCGTCCAAGTGTTCCTTCTTCTAATATACTGGCTGTTGGCAAACTGGTGGTTGTTGTCCATGCTACTAAATCGGCATCTGTCCTCTATGATGTCGTCTGTTATTCCTATTTCCCGGAGATCCTTTTCAATTTCAGTTAGCCAGTTGTTGTTAATTTTCATTGAAATGGCTAGGTTTAGAATTCTCTTTGTTAGTCTGTCATTACTCATTCTGATAATATGGCCATAGAATTTAATTCGTCTTTTCCTGAATGTGTCTGAAATTTTTTCTGAATGCTGATATATTTCGTTTGATTTCCTTTTCATCCAAATTCCTCCGATACAAACAGGGCCAAAGATTTTTCTTAAAATTTTCCTTTCTTGCTTTTCAATATCTTTAATCAATGATCTGCCTCAAATAATCAAAGTTTCTGATGCGTATAATGCCTCCGGTTTGATTACAGTGTTATAGTGTCTTAACTTGGCTTTTCGGGATATTGACTTTTTTTTTGTATCTGCTCCAGGTGATTCTGTAGGCTTTTTGTAATTTAGTTATTCTCTCCTTGTTTGCTTCACGATTGAATAATTTATCCTAGATATCTAAATTTAGCTACTTGAGAGATATTAACAAATCGCGTATTTAAGGGTTGGTACCGTGAAGATCCTTCCATATATAGAACATTTTATTAAAGGAAAAAAAATCACTTCCCAGCAATTGAGTGTGGTGGGTGAACGTCAAGCTCTGATCTCGCATTGGGGAGGACAAGGGTTCGAATCCCACACGTCCATTCACATTTCGGTTTTCTATAGTTTCCCCAAAACATTCAAGGCGAATGCCGGGGTTGTTCCTTATCAACTCCGTCGCCAAATTGCTCATCGTTACTTACCACAGTCCTTTTCCGTCTCTAATGGCCTCTACATAGCCGAAGAGTAAAGCCTCAAGAAAATATCGTGAATGCTCATCTCCATTACTATTACTATTACTCCGCGATTCACTAAAAGTGTGTGGCGGAGGGTGCATTGCACCTATCCGGGAAGGTAATGGTTTGGAAGGGATATACGGGATATGGCAGGAGGCGCCCATGGGCTATTGTGAGGAACCATCCCAGCATTCGCATGGAGCGATCTGGGGAAACCATGGAAAACCCAGATCAGGATGGCCGGAGTATTTTATCGAAAGCTACTCCTGTCGGATTTTATGCTTAGTCGCCCGGTAAATCCTTTCTATTCCACTCCCTAATCGCTCGTGGAAAAAATGAGTAAAGAAATGAATCGGTTCTGGACCTGATTTCTCTTATCTTATTTTCGCGGTCATTCCGGGATATGAATGTTGCTGGTAGCAATATTTGTTTACTGTCATTCCGAAATACGTCAGTCGAGAATTTTTGAATTAGCTTCTGTCGAGAGCAACGCCTTCAGTGCTCCAGGTCTTCCGAACGTAACTCCTTCAACATCGCACTTACGTTTTCCCTCCAACTATATATACCTGTCACGAATCGGGCGGCTCTTCTTTGGACCATCTCTAATGCCTCCATTAATCCCTTTTGATGGGGACCCCATAAAGAGCAACAATATTCTAAGTGAGGCCGCACTAGTGACTTGTATGCAATCGATTTAACGTTCGGAGTCCATTGTTTTAAATTACGACCTAGAAATCGAAGCATACGATTTGCTTTTCCAATTGCATTCTCGATATGCTCTTTCATTCAATCGCGGACATGAGGATTATTGTGCTCTGGTTGCCAGGAGATCCCACAGGAGTCAGGCCTGGTCATGGCAGATCTGATTTATCTCTTCACACACGGGGAATGAGAGACTCACCGAATTGCGACTGTGGTGAGGAATAGCAAACCATCCGTCACGTGACCTTTGACTGCCCACTTCGAGCCTTCAGGGGATCACCGCAAGACTTCATAGATATTTAAAATGAAGCTTTACATTGGCTGCACTATGTGGATTTTGAATTTTAACTATAATTTAATGTTACATTTTATTAGTGTGGAACAATTTAATATACTGTTTTATTGATTATGCGCTATGGCCATAAGATAGATAAAAATTCAGGGGATAAACAACGCACTACACTGAATGTACACAAAGTACAGTCGTTCACATAAAAAATAAACACGCAAATACACTTCCATTACTCGGGAAGGCAGGGGGAAAAATCAGTTTAAATTAACCTATAAAACAGACCCGCTAAGCTAACGGTTGAGGAGGAAAAAGAGGAATCCGATTTATATCCTTGGCGAAGCTTTGCTTTGATCACATGAGGTGCACTCTGTTGTTTGGATTCCACGTGAAACTGTGGGTCTTATACACGTGTTAGGATTATCTCGAACGACAAAGCCGGATTGCGCTGCAAATTGCAACTTCAATCTTCGTTTGGCAATAATGACAGACAAAGTAACTATTAACCATTTATTGACTCTGCAGTGGTGCACGTCATAGAAATATTAATTGTAAGATACTAATTTGGTCAGCTAAGTGTTAGCTAACCACTCCATTAGTGGATTACGGCGTGTTATTTGGACGAGAAAGGCCCACATTCTCATCTCTCAACACATGCAAGCCGTTAGTCATATAAATGAATTGAGAGGTATGTTGACATAGACTGAAAAAAAATTAGCTCTTCTGTTTTGATCGAAATATTATTGAATTTAATTAATACTGTGTATTGACATAACTTGTTACATTGAAACAAGTTTCCCATACATTTAACAAACTATTTTAGCTTGTGAACGAAGAGACTGTGATGCCGCATACAACCTTCTCCAACACACACACACACACACACTGCCCCGCGTCCTGCCTTGCTACAATGCAGGCGCCCAATCAACAATCGTTACCCGCACAGCGTCAAAGATTGTTATTTAAATGTAACAACACTCTAGATATCCCTCTTACTAAACAAACTACAGTCTGTACAAACCAAACAACATTACAAATCAAATTATAAACAATAATACAATTATTCAGGACACTTATAATTAATAACTGCAACATAATTCAATAATAATAATAGTAAATTAATATTAAAAAATGTTGGGGTTAGTGATAATGTTACATAATTTCAACAAAGTGCTCTGAAAAATACTTGGAGATCCGGTCGTAGTCAGCGATATCGGTTGCTATGCAAGGAACTTGCACGAGCGAGATGCAGTAAGAACCACGTGACTTCACAGTTTAACAGGGAGGGCTGGGAGACACTGCGTACCTGAAATAGCTTGTGGACCACCTGGAGAGCGTCCAGCCTAAACAAACGGCTGCCTGCCACCTCCAATTAGCCCTCAAACAGCCCATAGACAGGTAAACAAATAAACCCGCCGGCTCCTTTTTGGCGACCAGCTGTTTGCGTTATGCGCCCGGCAATACGGCTGAGATTTATGGTTTTAGGGCCTCCACTCGGTTCAGAAAGCAACACACTTCTGTCGGGACGACTATTTCTGTCATCACGGGAGTTGAACGTCCGGAACGAACCCAACTCCTCTCCCGTACTAAACGAAATTCAACTGAGTACTCGGTACCTACACATGGATCACCTGTCCACTGGTGTCCATGTCTTTTAAACATTTACTGAATATGCCACGAAGGAACATGGTGCTCAAAAATAGTATGAACTACTGTGCACGACTTAACCGGACCGTGTTGTAGGGACGCGGCAAAAAGCTATGTCGTATTATGAACAATTACGAATTACCGCATCCAGATTTAGATATCTTGTCGTGTCTTGGAATAACTGCACAGAACTTCCGCTCTTTGATAAACATTAAGTCACAACTAGTTTTTTTGCCAGTTCGTTGATAGCAATTACCTCATTAGTGAAGACTAATTACACCTACTCTTTTTCCTCACTGACGAAGCTTGGAGTTTTATGGTAACTGGTTAAGTGACACAGCAGTTACTACACTGTTATCTTGATGACTCTGAATAATTTCTCTATAAATTAAAAAAAACTAGGACGTTCCAAAGAGCGGTCAAATAGCCGCCAAAGCGACTGAAGTTTCTCAATGATAACACGTCATGAATGTGAATTCGGAACTCTACCTCTGCCAATTTCTCCATACCTTGGTCCTTCGTCTGAACAGGGCTGCCTTTACTGTCATTACAAATTTGACAATTATTATTATTTAACGAGAATTATTCGCAGAGTTTATTGTGACAGTAATTTCATGGCGGCGTACTCTCCTGATTTTATCTAAGATTGATTTCTATTAGTGTTATCGCAACTTATGAAGAGCGAGTAAACGATTTGTCGAAGTCAAACATCGCTCTTGTATCACGTAGTTCATGGCAAATATTAAGAACAAATGACGTAATAAAATTTACTGTAGATATACATAATTTCTATCATAACAGAAAAATACCGTTACAGAATATGTCATTCTGACAATTGTCTGTCAAAAGTAGACCTACATTCAGAAAAAATCTTGAAAGTAGCCTATAATTCATTAGCTTACACTAGCATCCGTATTTGCACAGGCAAGTTGATGGTTGCCTGTTTGTTCGTTTGTTTTTTTGTGTGGGTGCTTCTTTTTTCCATTGCCAAAGTATGGTAGTGATTATAAGAAAGAATGGTTTAATTGTCTGAGTACAATACACAAGTGACGGACGCTGTTGTTGGAATTTCATGTACAACTCCGACTTTTTGTAATTTTCCAATGAAATTTTAATTACTTCGTGTTACAAATCAGTTCCTTAAACGAAACAGCAAACCATTCTTGTGAGATCTGCGTGCCAGGCAAAGTTAAATGTATAGAAAAGTTGCTAAGAGTACAGTGAAAGTTCAATGAGGCATCAACTATCACCAGTCCTTTTCTTGAAAGAGTTAGGGGCAAGTTATGTGCTACCATTAACAACCGAAGTAATAGAAGAACAATTCGTTAAAAAAACAAAGCAAAAAAACCGTAATTTTAAGTTTTGCTGAAGCTTTCGGTTTATGCTTTATTTTACTTGATGTCAGTTTTAACAGAAGAGAAAGAACAAATGCTCATAATGCCTCAAATAAAATAAAGCATTGTGCAGGTCACCTGTAATTGGTTTTCTTTTGTGTGTGTGTGTGTGTTTGCCGCTCGCTGTTATCAGACTTCAAAAGTATTTTTTTTAATCTGTTTAATGTCTCTCTAACAGCGATGTCTTTAGAGACTGGAAAGGATGGGGGGCAAGGAATGGGAAGGAATTCGACCATGGCCTTTTGAAGGAAGCATCCCGGCATTTGCTTGGAGTGATTTGCGAAACCATGGAAAACCCAAATCTGGATGCCCAGACGGGGATTCGAACCGCCGTTCTCCGAATGCGAGGCCAGAACACTAGCCGTTACACCACCACGCTCGGTGAGAAAATGTAGTTGATGAAACGAAATCATTGCATTTCGCTGATATACATATGGTTTCTTATATTCTATAATTTTTTATAGATTTAGACTCTTTTACTCTACATCTTACGTACCTCCCACCTAATTGTGGCTTGAGATAGTAGTCAATGTGTACCATCGAAGGGTTGTTAAGTCGATTCTAACAGATAAAATTCGAAATTTGTTGATTGGCTGCTCAGGACAAGTCTGAAGAACTCTACCCGAAATTAATATTTTTGTTTAACACGAATAAATAATCTAGTACCAATATTCAGTTAAGGATGAAATGAGGAATTCTTTGAATTATTTTAACTATCTTGTTTACGTTAATTTCTATTATATTTTTTTAATTGGCCAGCAATGTTTTCCACCCAATGGTTGCCCCCAGGACTAGAAATTTTCAGTAGTGCAATGTATTTTCGTTTACCGAGGCAGACAGTGAAAATGATGGTTCTGAGAAAGAGCAGTAAGCAAGAAAGATGATGATTGACGACGATCCTGCAGTGAAATAAGACGTTTTAAATCTGCTGCTAAGCTACTGCCCAGCTTCTGCAGTGTTGTGTATTCAGTCGCTCGTAAAAAAAATAATTTGACAAGCGAAATGAAAAAAAAACTGATTGATACCGAGGTATTTAGAAAAATCTTACTATCAAACTGAGGGATTGTTTAGTAACTATTAAAAGATAATTACAATCAGTTTACTATTATTATAATAAGCAAGGAATGTTACATGTTTGTTCCAGCCCACAACAAACCAAATAGCGAAACTTTGTCACCATGTTCGTTTTAGTTGTAAAGCATTAAAGTTTTGGTATTTTTATTTCGCCTGTCTCTACTCGCAAACACCGAAATATTATTTAGGCTTTATAAAGTAGTCTGGATTGCGAATGAGAAGTTCATAAAATATTTCAGAGCTGTTTTAACTGACTTCACTGTGGTTAACACTTCGGATATGCTGCATGTGACATCTTTTAACCGCATACGGTCTTAACGTCTCAAAAATTGGAGGCGTACCTCCGGAATGATCCGAAAATCAGTACAACGTATCGTATCTTAAACCAACAAGACAGTCTGTGGTGAAATAACTGTACTTAAACTCTGTGAATTCTAGTGTTTGTTCCAGTAATCGAGTTAAAACTAGAAGTACTGTATTAACAGCTAAGTAGGCAAATAAATGTTTGATGAGAGATTGTTGTGATAAATGAGGCACAATAAAACATGACATATCACAACAGTTCACACACAACTCAGTGTTTTGTACCTGTTATATATTGTCGCCTTCACTGCTGCACTCTCATCGCGTCTGCTGCCTGTGTTTTGAAAGCTCCTTTATGAAACCATTAGTAGGAACTGATTCACAACTGACAATCACAAACTTCAGTTGAAATCTCAATCAAACCGTTTCATTATCACTCTGATTTTGATGTTCTCATAAATCTCAGACCTTTTAAGAGAGGAAATTATAACCACACCTTTCATCTATAAACTACTGTGTATAGAAAAATAAAAAATTATAAACTGATTTCAATTAAATGCAATATTCGCCATTATATTATTTTTCATAATTTTTTTAAATTTGTAATTAAAAATGCCGTCCACCTTTAGTGGTTTCGTGGATTTGGTTATTCGGTTACTGAATGTGGACTTGGTACCAGGTAAGTGAATATCACATGAAATACTAAAGTGAATGCGTACCTTACTTCCGGTCATTTGAGTCCTATGGGATTATCTTCGATCTAACAGTGGCACAGTTATACCCGAGCACAGGTCCAGAAAAAAGCGTCGTCCACGCATCACGAATATTTCCAAATATGGATGCGAACTACGGTAGTTATTAGTGACCAATCGTAAAGGGCGACAACTACATAGCTTTTATCGGTTTGGGACAAAGTTATAGCAGAAGCTTGAAGTAACACAAAGTAACACGAAGTAACTACAGTAGCTCTGTAAGAAGATACCGAATGGTAGCTTACGTACAAAATTTCAAATTGCAGCGCATTCCACCTCTGTCTTGCTTAATCTGCCGGGTGAAGTGTACCTGCAACAGATGTTTTAGTGATGTTATCAGTAACAATGCAAATCGATCTTACGTTAAATAAAATGTTTGTGCTCGGACTACGTGAAAGAAAATAATCTTCTTTAGGTATTTCTATCTGTCTATTTGTTTTTATTTTTTTCTTTAATTTTTTTTTTCTGATCAGCATTTGAATCATCAAGCGACGGACGTTCTTCAAGTGAGTCCGATTTTGTAGTTTCTGCTTTTATTCTGTCTTTTCCTTGCTATGAATTCTCTGCTGCGTACTCCAGATTTTTTTGGCATTTGGTCTAATCGATTTAAGTATTTTTTTTCCTCAAAAATACTGTTTAAATCGAAACGATAGACACGGCATACGATGTGTATAGCAGCCACTGAGTAACCTCTTTCATTGTATAACATCCGATTCCACGGTGACGTCAATAAATCAGTTGTAAGCAAAGAGCCAGTAGCTTTCTTAATAATTTTCAAGCCACTAGTGCACTAAAGAAGTATTCATATAAATGTAAACTGTTTGTTCGCAAAGTTTTAAGGGACGCAGCTGTTTATTCATTTATCACAGATTATTGAGTTATTTAGTTAGACCTGTTTAATGTTAAACTCTAGTTAATTCTTCGGATTATTTTAAAGTGAGTTTCATGGCAAGAATGAGTAATTTCTCACTTAAAAATATAACTTCTAAATTTTCACTGAAATTTACTGGACAGACGATGATTTGCTATCAGCATTAAAATTCTACCGGAACTGTATGAAAAGTCCCTGTTGTTACTTTTCATATAGTGTCGGCAGATGTAGTTTGTCTTAAATACCAGATTTTCTTTGCTTTTAAGTTACAAAGGTACAGAAAGGGTAAGAAAATAAAAGAAATTCGACAAAAACTATTTTCAAATTGGAGACATATTGCATTTAAATTGTATTTGTAGAAAAAATCAAAGTCAGGAGCTAAGATATAGACTTTTCAGTTATATACACCTATGAACTGTTTTCGAGTCTAGACTTTCATCCTGTAGGTATCTTATTTAATCTGTTGGAAGGGTATATTTCTTATGCGGAAGTTTTCGCAGTTATACAATCGAACTTTGGTTTCTAATCATAATGTTTCAACCCCTCTCTCTGCCGTTATATTAGGGCGATAGCGATCACGTATCATATATAGATTGATATCACCTGAATATACCACATAAGGAGCGGTCGAAACATAATGCTTGGAAACAAAACTTCGGTGGTATACTCAACATAATTTGTATGTAACTATCCGCGGAATAAGTTTCGATTGTCTTGTTTACTGATATTGCTTCTCAGTAGCAATCACTTAAAAAGCAAATGAAACTAGGTATTATAGGCACTAATTTCAACATCCCCTTTGGTCACATGAAAAAGAGCATTGTAGTTACGCAGAATGGAGTGTTTTACAATTTTTAATACTTTATTTAAACTCTATTTCTATTACATTTGCGCCATTAGTTTCAAGCTTAAAGTAGTTGTATTCTCTTCTTTTAGCTTCTGGTGAACTGCTATTATTGTTAATCGATATTTATGGCTTTCAGTTGTTTGTTTAAAATTTCCAAAAGTTTGTGTTCGAGCGCATGTCAGTTAATTCAGAAAACACAAACACACAAAAAAAAAAAAAAAAAAAAAAAAAAAAACTTTATAGAACAATTTGTAACTCGAAATTGTATGCTGTTTTCTCTGTTTTGAGTCGCGTTTCTTCAGGAATCATTCAGTTAATATATAAATATGACGGAATTTGTCCCAATGACAGAATTATGAAATGACTTTCCTTCACAATAACAGAGAACCGAACCACCAGCGTAACAAAATTACGTCGAGGAACTTGATGCGATCAGACAAGTATTTGTTATATCTTAATGGACTGCTCGCTTCGTTTTTATCTTTCTTTATTGGTTTTTATTCTACTCCAGTTGTCTGTGGCCTCCCACAAACAATTTCTGCTACGTGTCCTTGGTCTCGTAATTCCAATTTCCGGCCTTCTTCTTTGCCGACTCACGTAGGCAACATGCTTCTTCCTGACTGCGCTGCAAAAAGTAGTACCACCTCGATGTCATACCTCCCTAGCTTAAAGTGAATATATCTCAAGTTGATATAAAAAATAAAGAAAGAAAGTTTTATGAGAAGAAAGTATTGTCACTGTGACATAAACAATACTTGTTGAATCTAACTCCGCAGTATCTGTATTGATACAGGTTCGAAGTCTAATTGTTTAGCATCACCTTGAAAACACGCGTGTTGCTACAAACGTTACAGAACGGATGGTGGATTTTTTTTTATATATATTTAACAGAACTGAGAGAAACTGTTTGATGAAGGCTTTATGCGTTTGTTTGCATCTTTTCTCAGTTGTTACTTTTTAAACTACAAGAACGTGCGCTGTTTTGAAATAGCATCAAGGTTGAGACTTTTTGAGCGTGGCGATTTACGACACCTTTGTACGCCTGACGTCACATTTTTCGTAACTCTGCAAACATCCCCAGTCGGCTGCAAACGCACTCCTTGCTAACAAGCCGAAAACTGGTATTTTTAGAACAATTACGTCACTCCGAAACTGTTCCATTACGCGGCAATAGATTTTTTTTTTTATCTGCTTAACGTCTCTCTAATAGCAAGGTCTTTAGAGATGGGAAAGGATGGGGGGGGGGGCAAGGAATGGGAAGGAATTCGGCCATGGCCTCTTGAAGGAAGCATCCCGGCATTTGTCTGGAATGATTTGGGAAACCATGGAAAACCCAAATCTGGATGCCCGGACGGGGATTCGAACCGCCGTCCTGTCGAATGCGAGGCCAGAGTGCTAGCCGTTACACCAACATGCTCGGGGCGGCAATAGAGAACGTGTACTGTAAACGAACAGGCGATTAAAAGGGCATTGCTATCTATACATTTTTGGGTGATGTTGGTGCACGTGCCCCAATATCGAAAAAGTCATCTCTGAAGCAGTTTTCTTTATGTTGCTTTATAACGGAGATGTATTCTATGTGTCTCGTTAGAATGGATAAACTGAAATGTTGTGCCACCAATGAATTATTTATTTTGGACGCTTTACCGCAAACATGAATTTATCCAAAGTTGTTAACGTTTATAAGACATCTCTTCCTTCGTTTTCAACAGTGAAGAAATTAGTTGAATTTAAGATGACCCAAGTAAGGACGACCAAAAACTGCAGACACAGATGCCAAAATCGAGAAGGTGATAATTAGGGACCGAATTATATGCGTTTGCATATGCATTTGTATATTAAACCTATTTTCACCGGTTATTGCATATTTTGGCTAAAACCTAGCGATGATGCATATTTTTGCTATATTTACAAGTTTTTTCGGTAATGTACCAAGTTAATAAATAAAAACTTTCATTGTGGCCGGCAAAACCTATTAGGAACACAAGCTCTTAGTCTACGACAACTCGCTGAGGATCAACGATCCACATTTGGAAACGCAAATAAGCTGATTTCATCAACAAAGAAAGCTTGTCTTAAGGAAAGTGCTCGTAAAAATGCCTATAATAAAATGCCAAATGTGCCTTGACCTCCGGAACCAGTGGTAACTCGATGGGCGACGTGAGTTGAAGCTGTACTGTTTTACAATTAACATTTCGAGTCCATTAAAGGTGTAGTAAACGACTTTAATAGTGGAAAGGCTTTGACAGTTTGTCAGTACAAGGAAGCATTTAACAATTCTAGTATTAAAACCATAGCTGCGATTAGCATTCGTTTTTTCCCACATACCTGTGAGTATTAAAAAAGCTTGAAACTCAAGGTTTGACTGAATCTATTCAGTTAATTAATAAAATCCGCATTGCCAGAGGTATTCCTGTGTAAACTTAAAGAGAATCTTGAAAGTATTTTGAATTATAACCCAGGTTTTGAACCTTTGTGTAAAATTGATGGTTTTAGCAATGGGACGGGTGAACTTTTTCCGGAAACAATTACTACCAACACGGCACCATATTACGTCACTGAATGTGGAACGGTCCGTATACACTTATAAAAATATTTTGAAAGATCGAGGAAACAATCTTACTATTGAATATTTGGAACAGTACCAGATTGTTCACGTTTACAAAAGTAAAGAAAAAAATGTTATTTATCGAATTTATAATTACGCTATTCAACTACTTACTAATTCCATGCTGATTTTGAAATAAAAATCTAAAAATTACTATTTTTTATATTATATAATTTAGCATATTTTGACACTTTTTAATACTTTCATTCATATTTTAAGCATTTTTCATGCCTATTTGCATGCATATTTCTAGCTTTTTCTGTTGCATATAATCCGGTCTTAAGTGATAACCATAGCATTAATGTCGTTTGATGTGTCTGCAGAAGAAAAAGAATCGTACATTTTAGAAACGAAACAGCAATAACAACGGTAGATGTAAGCCGGTCGGATTTAATGCGGCAGAGCGGTCACGTTTACTGGAATGCTGAAGAAATTCATTTTATTACGGCTAAAAAAATTAATTGTGAACGGTATGTGAGTTTTTTGGACCAACTGAATAAAAAGAATTACAGAGAAGAGACGTGTATTACTAAAATAAAATAAAAATCATCTTTTGTCAGGTCAATTCAGCTACCCACAAAGGAGCATTGGAAATGAGACTTAGAACTATTTCTAAGGCTGTGGAAATGTATGATTACAAGATGATTTGAGTCAAACCTAAAGAGATATTAGACGTAGATAGTTATTTTTCAGATATTGCAGAATCGAACTTTAGGTATGGAATCTATCCATTGCAGAAACGTTGGTCAAAGTGCATCGAAGAAAAGAGTGACTTCGTAAAAAAAAAATAATAATAAAAAAAAAAAAAAAATGCATTTTTGGAATAAAAAACATAGTTTGTTGCTGCGAGGCTGAAAATTTTTGACCTAATCCCTGTAAATGTCTGGAAGTTACTAGAGGGTCCACAAAAAGTCGTATTTGACAGAATCCCTCCTGATTCCTCTGCATTTGTTCCGATGACTATAAATGTATTTGATGAAGAATTTTATTCATATCATAATTAATGTAAAAAATTGTGAGGATAAGACAAATTATTTAAATAAGGTTATGCTAGAAGCTTGTTGAAACAATACAAGGAAAAAAATTTGCTAACAACAAAAAATATATGATTGAAACAATTCTATCTGCTAGTACAGTATTTGTCGACTCGAAGAAAATACTTGAATGTCTTGGCATATCATTTGACAATAAGAAAATGGCTAAAGATGGGTTTATGAAGAGTATTGTCAGTGCAGGGGGACCATTGACTGATGCAACTAGAAATTTCTATGGCTATATCAGGAAACTGAGGGGAAGGGAGGATGTAGAGACACTTATAGATAAGGATGGAGAAGAAGTTACTGACGATTTGAAAAAGGCAGAGATTTTAAGTAACTGGTTCAGAGAAAGCATTAGGGACAATGAATCAGAAACAGGAGGGTCTAATTCGGAGAACGAGCTTAACAACACAATTAGAAATGACGATAGTAAAAAATTTGATATCCATCCTGAGGAAATCATGAAGGAAATAAGAAAGCTGAAAAAACATAAAGGGGCTGGTGAAGATAATATTACTACATATATCTTAAAGATAGCCGGATGTGACATTGTACCTTATCTTGAAATATTATTTAAATTGAGTCTAGACACTTGCTGCTTACCACAGGACTGGAAAAGTGCAATAGTAGTACCGGTACATAAGGGAGGGGTGAGAAATAGAGTGAGAATTACAGGCCAATCAGATTGACATCAGTGGTAGGTAAATTAATGGAAAGATTGATATGCAACCACATCAGAAATATATGTGAGGAACGTAATTGGTTTTCAAGAAGGCAACATGGTTTCAGGCAAGGATATTCATGCGAATCTCAGTTGGTGGGATATATGCAAGATATTTCAGATGAAATGGACAAGGGAGGCCAAATTGATAGTGTAGCTCTAGATCTGTCTAAGGCGTTTGACAGAGTAAGCCATAAAATGGTAGTAAATAAGGTAAAAACCATTGGAGTGGATAAGAAAGTCATTTGCTGGGTAGAAGAATTTTTAAAAGGTAGAAAACAGAAAGTTAGGGTAGGAAATGTAGTATCAAAAGAAGTGGAAGTAAAAATGGGTGTGCCACAGGGTAGCGTATTGGGACCATTGTTATTCATTATTCTAATGAATAATTGTGTTGACTGTTTACTATCAGAAATTAGATTGTTTGCAGATGACATAATGCTGTATAAAAGAATCAAAACGATAGAGGATTGTAAACAGTTGCAGGGTGATCTGGACAGGATATCTAATTGGGTTGGTAAACATGGAATGAAGATAAATGCAAAGAAGAGTCAGCTTATTAGATACACAAATAAAAAACAAAAGGTTAATTATGAATATAAGGTGGGGAAAGAATTGCTTGCTGAAGACTTGAAATGCAAATATCTTGGAATTACTTTTGATAACAAACTTAACTGGGCAGGACACATAGGACAGGTGGTAGGAAAAGGTTTCAAAGTTCTGCACTTGTTGGAGAGAGTTATGAGGGGTTGTACGAGAGAAGTCAAGGAATTGGGTTACAAAACTTTGGTCAGACCATTGCTCGAATATGGTAGTGTAGTATGGGACCCTCATTTTACGTATCAAATACAGGAGTTGGAGAGGGTGCAAAGAAGGGATGCTAGATTTGTTTCTGGAAATTATCGCAGAATGCAATCAGTGACGGATATGATAAAGGAGCTGGAATGGGATTCATTGCAAGACAGGAGGAGGATGAGGAGGGTCATGGGAGTGTACAGGGCATATACTGGTGATGAGGCATGGAAAGATATTGCAATAGGTATGAAAAGTAGTGCATGGAAGGGAAAAGATGACCATGACCACAAGCTGGCACTCGATTTCAGGCACAAGGGTGTAGGAAGATTCTCTTTTTTTGGGTAAGGGTGTCAGGGATTGGAATGAGTTACCAAGAGAAATGATGATAATTTACCGAAAACTTGAAGGAATTTAAAGATAAAATTTGTAGAGGGCAAATGTAGGTGGGTGCAGGATAGGGGGAAGATAGCTGTGTAGGGAAATTGCCACGGGAGCCTGTGCTCCATTGCAATTAAATTAATTAAATAAATTCAATTCGGCGGGGAACATTGGGCAAGTGGCAGGTAAAGATTATAAGGTACTAGCTGACCCGGTCACGCGTTGCTGTGACTTACTAATTATAGTACGTTGGATTAATGTTATTCTAAACTCCCTCAAGTAGTCAAATTAATATTCAATAATAAAGACAAAAACATTGTAGTCGATTTGGAAATTCAAATGTAATTGGTAAAGAGTTACGGAGAGTTGAAATCAAGGACAAACGATCATAAAAAAATTTAATTTACATTTCATTACAAATTACTTAATTGAAATAATATAAAAATTGATGATTTATAAAATAAATAATTATTTTTTATTTATTTATATAAACTGAAATTTCAGTTATATCTTCAGTCATACTGTTTTGATATTTTTCCCACAAACTCGAAGATTGTGTTGGATAACATGTCAAAATAATTGTAAACAGTTTGACGAATACTATTCGGCGTGGCTGTTAACCGCTGCATCAGCAAGTGTCAGGTCCCAATAATTTGTCGTCTACCAGCAGCTGCAAACTCGCGCCATGCATCTTGACATGTATTGAACACTCGAAATGTATTGAACACTCGACCATTAACTGTTCGTAAACATTCGAAAGAAGCTGGTCCGGGAACATTCACCAATAACAAACGCTGAAAGAAACATTCACGTTGTTTTGGATGCACTGTGTAAAGTCGTCCTAAGTCTTTGCTTTGAATATGCCTGCGATCGAAGGATGTGGTTCTCCTTGTTTACGTGGCTACCATTTTTTACCTAATTTGTTCCATGAAAAATAGCTTGGAACATCGGTATATAATAATGTTTTTGCGAATTGGCGGAACACATCAGATTTTTGACACAATGTGAAAAATTCAGTTTGTGGTTTGTCGTTTTTGGTGGCTCAAGTATTCTTTGGAAAATATTTTCTTCGGTGAAATATACACGTTGACGTTTTCAAGATGTATTGCAAGATGCTGGATGGAAGGGTCTCTTTCATGGATGCGAAAACTAAAAATATGCCAGATAGCTTCGTTGCTGCTGATGTATCTACCTATTTGGTATCGTGTTATTTCGTCATTTTTATTTACATTTTGAACTTCAAATACGGCCAAATCACTGCCTTTATTAACATATTTGCAAACGTACTTAATGGATTTTACAGAACTGCAAAACTCGACGTTAATATGAGCCTTATACGTTTTTGAAAGCAATGGTGAGTATGGTACCACCCACTGATTGTCAATTTCAACTTGGTTTCTAGAATTTGACATTCGCATTGTAAATGTTTGGCCACCATTCTCAGCGTTTCTGCGGCGATACAACGGATAACCATCGATATCCGTAATAGTATCATTCGTATATTCCTTTGGAAAACGCTTCTTACATTTTCCACCTTCCATGCATGGCGATGTCATGTTAAAAGCACCGCACGGTCCGTGGATCGAGTGACTGGTAACAATATCAAACAATTCTTGATCAATTAATGGGTCCGGAATTTCGGCTGAAATTATTTGATCAATTTCTTCTGGACGGATTTTAACTTCAAGCCAAATCAAAATGTGAGAATGAGGCAAACCTCGCTTTTGCCACTCAATC